>CM029379.1:1476341-1696341 GCA_017165825.1 Hepsetus odoe
CTCCCCTCCTGATCAGCGTCATCCAGCCTGACATCAAAAACACACAGCAGAAAAATCATCTTCATCATCATCATCATCATCATCATCAATAATGATAATAATCATAACAATAACATTAAAAATATTTTATTATCAAAAACAAAAACAGCATTTTTATTATTAATATCATCAATACTGGTAATAATAAAGTAACAACATGGGAATATTACAAAAGAGATGATTATATATTGTTTATAATTATGTTACCGATTAAAACTATGAAAACATTTTATTATTACATTATTACATTCATATTGCTGAGCAAGGATTTAAAAATAAATAATCCAGAATAAAAAACATCTTTTTATTTTAACAATGATGAGCATGGCTAGAATGTATTATTAGCATTATTGTTATTATTATTAATGTTGTAACAACATGCGATTACTATTATATTAATATTGATGAGCAACATAATCATTTATTTATTCGTTCCTCCCTTCATCTTCCTCTCTGCTCATCAGAGCTGCTGAAGGTTGAACTGTGAGAGTCTGAGTGAGAAACAACAGTGTCCACTAGAGGGATCCATTAAAAGTCCTTCTCTGTGTCTCCGCTGAGCGTCCCATTTCTGCACCTTCTTACAGAATACAACGTTTAGAAAGTAAAAGTGCAGCAGACCGGACTGAGCTTCCTCTGCTCGTGTTCTCAGCAGGTTCCTCCTGCATCAAAACAACAGCAGCCTGTCCCGTCCTCCCTGCAGCCCGATGGGCTTAAATATCACTTAATTACATCCCCGAGGATTCACCGGGGCCTCCATATTCATGTGACGCTGAACATAATGAGAGGAACAATAAAGAAGCGATATTCGCGCAAACACACGCCGGCATCACAGCTGAGGGTAAACAGACAGGAATCGGATTAAATGAAGCAGATCGATGATTTTCCACTTCGAGGCAACTGCGAAAAAGAGCGGCAGGAGCAGCAGGGCATCGCCCGACACCATTAGCCTTGTTGATGAGGTCTCAATTTGCATGTGGGTCGAGGGGGGAACTGGTGTCCACACTAAATGGGCATCCTCACAGCAACGTACCCACCATTACTGTCCTCGAGAAGACACTCAGGACACTGATGGTCCTGAGACAACACGTCACGTGGTTTTCATTGTTCCTGCAGGCCTAAATCAGCCAGCGTCAATAAGAGCTTATCTTATGGACAAAGAGGTACCAGCAATAGTGAAAGAGAAGGTTTACAGGACTGTAGAGAGACCAGTTATGTTATACGGGTTGGAAACGGTAGTGAAACCGACTGTGCTATATGTGTTGGAGACGCTAGTGAGACCAGTTGTGTTGTATGGGTTGCAGACGGTGATGAAAAGACAGACGCTGGAGCTGGAGGTGTCAGAGTTAAAGATGCTGAGATGGACAGCAGTATATTAGAGGGACAGCTCAGGTTGGACAAAGTGAGAGAAGCAAGACTTGTTGGTGTGGACGTGTCCAGAGGAGAGACAAGGAGTATATCAGGAGGAGGATGTTAAGGATGGAGCTGCCAGGAAAGAGGAGAAGAGGAAGAACAAGGAGGAGGTTCATGGACGTGGTGAGAGAGGACATGCAGAGGACAGTGAGAAAGAGGAAGATGCAGAGGACAGGAAGACATGGAGATGGTGCGTCTTTAAAGAATATTTATGTTTTATTAGCGGTGTCCAAGTGTTTATGGACTAGGCACCATGAGCAGAAGATCATGGCTTGGAATCTCAGAACAATAGGTTGCCATGAACAAGGTGCCCATCACTGCTCCCCGGGTTGGACAGGCCTCTGCCCCCTGCTGGACGGTGTGTGTGGGGATGTACAGCGCTGGGGTTCACTGTGTTAAATTTACACTGTATGTTTGAACCTAATGTCAGGTTCTGATTGGAGGTCATCAGAATAATCCAGAGCTTGTGGACAGTCTGTCCTCTTGTGTCTTTCCTCATCCTCTGGAGAATTTCCGTTGAACACTAAATTCAACTCAACTAAACTCCAGACTCGGGATCCTTGGCACATTTGAGCAGATCAACGCGAACGGCTGGAATTCAGAAAGGTTTGTAAAATCAGGAACCGATAAGAGTCTCGTTGTGATTTTCTGATTTTGATGGAGTGCAGGTAACAGCAGGACCAACCACTGTTCACCATCTGCCAATGATATTCGCTCTCCAGGTCTAGCACGTGAGTCCGCTGAGCCGGACGAACTTTAACATAAAAGAGGGAACAGTTTACAGTAGAGATTTTACAGTAAAGTCTCTGTAAAGGCGAAAAAACCAATCAGAGCAGGTGCTTTGGTCTCAGCACTGGCATTTTGTTGCAGACGTGAAGATGATGGCATCCTAAGGACTCACACTCATTTCAGTAGCCATCTGTGTCACCATGGGCACTTTTCCTCCTTTTTCCCTCCCTCTCTCTCTCTCTCTCTCTGTCTCTCTCTCTCTCTCTAACAATTTCCTCCTAAGCGGTGTAATCTTTAATCTTTAACAGAGGCCTGAGAGCTACATGGCTCTGCTGTTCCTCCTGCCTCCTGTCCCACAAACATCTCTCATCTCATATCATAAGTGCATCTGTTCTGACAACATGGCTCAAGAAACCCCCTGTTTTTATTAATTCATAGCATTTAGTCACATGACTAACACAGAGACCTGGAGGGGAAAAATATCTTAAAACACAGGCCAGTAAAGTCGCCCCTCGTTCCAAGCTACAAATATTCAGATCTCTTCTTCTTTTTCTTCTTCTTCTTTCGATTGCTCTCATTTAGAGGCCATCACGGCGGATCATTCGTTTCCATTTCTTCCGGTCCTCTGCATCTTCCTCTTTCTAACCGACCACCTACATGTCCTCTCTCACCACGTCCATAAACCTCCTCTTTGTCCTTCCACTTCATCTCTTTTCTGGCAGCTCCATCTTCATCCTCCTCCTCCCATTATAATCCTCGTCTCTCCTCTGGACACGTCCAAACCGCAGACTCACTTCTTTCACTTTGTCTCCAAAACATCCCAACTGAACCGTCCCTCTAATATACCCATTTCTAATTATGTCCACCTAACAAAAGTCTCAGTATCTGTGTGTCCTCAGTGTGGATGGTCAGTAACGCCGCTGCTCGGGAGACGGAGGACGAGAGACTCTTCACTGTTACAGTAAAGGGTGATGATGAGCTGATGTTAGCGAGCGTCCCTCTTCTCTCCAACAATCATCGAGAAGTTCTCAGACTGAAGATGAAGATCTTTAACTGGAGAACTGATTACTGATCTCTCGTTACATCACTGTCCACACAACCGTGTCCCAAACTGGACAAACACTCAATAGAGTGGACAAATAGTGCACAGCCACTGGACACACACTCAATAATGTAGTGTGTAAAAATAGTGCACAACCACTGGACACACACTCAATAGTATGGAATAATAGTATGGGGGCAGCGGTGGCCTAGTGGTGAGGGAGTTGCCCCGCATCGGAAGATTGTGGGTTCGATTCCCTCAAAAAGTAGGTTGCCCTGAGGTACCCCTGAGCAAGGTACCGTCCCTGTCACTGCTCCCCGGGCGCTTTCAATAGCTGCCCACTGCTGCACGGTGTTTGTGTGCATGGGTTAAAAGCAGAGGTCCAATTTCATTGTGGTTCATGGTGTGCAGTGCTGTGACCTCGCAATGACAAGGGTTGTCACTTTCACTTTCTTTTTTTTTTTTTAATAGTGAACACGCACTGTAGTGTGTAAAGTGTAGAAACGTGCGGTCTGGGACGTGGCTCGTCTCTTTTGTTGCGTCGGTTCCACAGAAATGAATCAAAACAATGCAGCAAAGACAAAACTAAAAGCACAATCTTTAAACACTGGAGCTCTTGTTTTTTGCTGCAAAGACGTGTGACCGACTGGTGTCCGTTCTTTCATTCCTCCCCAGGGACAGAGACATGTCTAAATAGATGAATCCACCGTCTCCTCTTCTGAACTTTGTCTCTCTGTTGGGATTTTGTAGAAGTTCAGCATCATCGGTTTGTGCATCCAATTACACAACAACTGTCAGTGCTTTGGAGAAACAACCCTGAAGATCAGTGGAGGGCAGCAGGAGGAAGACCTGTTCTGCCCTCCAGGTGGGCGGGGCTTTAAGGTGTGACATTACAAGAGAACAACAAACAGATCAACCGTAAAGTTCTGAGGAGAGGCAACATGTGTTGTTTGATGTCTTTCAGTCTTGCTCCTGATGTTCTTGTAAAAGAAAGATCCTCAGAAGAATGCAGTGGGATATTTTAGCTCCAGTTTACCAGCCTGTAATTTTGACTTGGTCTGAAGCCTGGCCAGCGCTGGCACTCAGACTCTGCTGCCAATGGTGGAAGCCAGACAGACCACAGGTCAGGCTGAGGTCACAGCTCAGGGGCCTTGACTACCTCAGTGCTCCAGTCAGCCTGCACTCATCCATGACTTACCGTCCAAGGAAATGAGCATTGCTGACATTTCCTCTGACTTACAGATGAACCAGACTTTCACAAAGCCCAGCAGAAATAACTTCGGCTTTCGTGCCTCACTGGAAAAGAGGAACACACGGTGAGGAGTGAGTTGTGTCACACCACCTTTTACAATCTGAGGTTCTGAGGACAATATCGAGAGGGTTTATTGAAATAAATGTGATCAACTAGACATTGCACATGAAAATAAACCTGTTCACATGACAGCGGACAGTTTATTTTAAGGTGTCAGAGACCGAAGAGATTCACTTCTCAATGACTTTCAAAGTTTTTTCCTCAAATCGCTGGTTCTCAAGCTGGTCCTCAGTTCTTCTGGTTCTCATTATTTCCTCATTCTTTCAATTTATGTTTCCTCAGGGACTCCTAGATGCTCCAGATGAACTGGCAGCTCTTAAGCGTGGAGCAAAAATGTGTATCTTTAAAGGGTCCAGGTGGCAGGTTAGTACAGTGGATAGCTCTGCCCTTTAAAACATGAAGATCATGGGTTCCAATCCCAGGATGGGTTCTTTCTGTGTGGTATGTTTTCTCTGTGTACATGGATCTGCTTTCCACCCACAGTCCAAAGACATTCAGGTGAATTGGAGTGAGAAGGCTGTGCATTCAAAGCCTGAGAGCTTTCTTTTGGGTTCCCTCCTGGATCTCCATGGTGCATCTCTGCCTTTCGCTGTAGCTGGGATAAGCTCCACCATCCCCACCACCCTGGACCAGATAAGCAATACAAATAATGATTGAATGGTTCTGTGGGTCCCTGAGAACCACTGAACCATTTATAAGGTTCTCAATCTGAGCTAAATGAGAGTGTGTGAGAAGAACTTTTTCAAAAGGTTTGAAGAACCATCACCTAAGACATAATGTTCCACAAAGAACCCTTAAATCAGTATAGACATTAAATTGTACCCATTGTTTAGTTGTGAACCAGGACGAGGTGTGTGTGTGTGTGTGTGTGTGTGTATGTGTTTGTCTGTGTGTGTTAGAGTGCATGCTGGTGTGTCCGTGGGAGTGTCAAGATCAAAGACGTCAAAAAGTTGAGTAAATAGGAGGTTCTAGAGTTGCAGAAGCTCACACTGTGTCACACCGATATGCGAATGTGTCCCTCGTCCAGACAAAGCCAGCCGCCAGGCCTGCTAGTGCGTCGAAAAGTCCTGCACCCCCGCTGGGCATGAGTGGGGAGGTGAGACCTGAACCCCCACGTTTCCACAGGAGCTGCCGCTCGACAACAGGAAGTGCTATTGATGGGGAGCAGGGAAATGTCAAGTCCTCTTGTGAAATGACAAACTGTGCCATCACTCTGCATATCAGGCGCCCCTGCTGCACAACGGAAACACAACCACACACTCCTGGCACACGACACACTCGGTCTGAATGTGGCTCGAACATCATGCAGGAGGATGTTCCCCATCTGTTTAAGAACCGGGGCAGATTTGGGATCCAGCTGCAGTCCTCTTCATTAAGCACAGAATTCACAAACATTTCCCTCCTCAAATTAGACTTGGTCATCACTGCCACCAATGACAAAAGTAGAGTGATTGTGTTTTATTTCTCTAGGAGAAAATTTTTAATAATAAATAATAAATTCCCTAATTGTGGAATTTAATTTGGGGTACGAGGACGGGTTGGAGACGGTGGTACTGATGAAAAGACAGGAGGCGGAGCTGGAGGTGTCAGAGTTAAAGATGCTGAGATGTTCGTTGGGTGTGACGAGGATGGACAGGATTAGAAATGATTATATTAGAGGGACAGATCAGGTTAGACGTTTTGGAGACAAAGTTAGAGAAGCAAGGTTGCGTTGGTTTGGACATGTCCAGAGGAGCGAGGCTAATAATGGTCTTTATCAGTGTTTCCTAAAGTATGGTTCTGCCTCCAGAGGGCGCACAACAAAAACTGGAAAGGTTGAATTAAAAATATTTCTTTCAAAAATCTTTCAATTTGCATGTTGTTTTATAGTTTAAATGACCGGTGCAATTACAAAGGCTGATTTCTTTGATTGGACATCAATTCAGACTAAATCTGATGACAGTCTGAGTTCTGTTGAGGAACATCTTCTGAAATGTTGGCACATTTTCATCGGTCAGTGCCGCCATTTATCTACTGATACTTGTGGAAATCCTGGCTAATAGCGCTGATTATTATTCAGCTGTAGCTGCACAGAGTTTCTCAAGGGTTCAAATCCCAGCCCAAGTTGCCGTGACGTGCCCTTGAGCAAGGTATCGTCCCCATCACTGTGAGGTCCCCATGGCTGCCTCCTGCTGCACGTGTGTGTGTGTGTGTGAAAAGCAAAGAACGCATTTTGTTATGTCTCACTTTGTGCTGTGCTGTTACACAATGACAGTTACTCACTTTCACTTTCATTTCAGTTTGGGCTTCGAATGTTCAGTAAAACGAGGGGAGAATTTCACGGCTTTAGTTGACTTCATGTCCTCATACATAAAATAAAAGTCAAATAAATGTTTTGCTTGCACAAAACCACCGCAAAGCTTAGGGAAACCTTGTGGAGATGGATGCGTCAACTTGGTCATGGTGTATGAGGGGCCTAAAATCCTTTGGTCTATATCACACACACTCTCCATCTCTCACCCCCTCACAGGTACACACACACATACATGCAATGAAAATCCCCACTGTGCCCTTAACACCCTCCGGCCTAATTAAAAAATAAGGTCACATTGACATGAAGTCCAATCAAAAGCCAACACAGAAACACAGAGTGGGAAATGGTGGAGAACGTGGCTGCAAAACAGCTGACCCACATGTTTGCAGAATCCATTCTCACTGATCAATAATTCACCAGCCAGGGCTTCATGTTTGCAATTCAGAAATCAGCAGCACTCATCTGACACGTCTGGCACGTTCAGCGAGGAAATATGCCCCATGCAGGGTGACAGACAGGAGGGTTATTAACAGAGCAAATGAAATGAGTCGCCCTTCTGAGGGGAAAAGGTACAAATCAGGAAAATCGTGTCCGTCTGATCTGGACCAGCTGATGATCTGCTCATTCACACCCAATGGGGAAGTGACAGTGAGCTCATAAACCACATCCAGGGCCAATTACACACAGCAGCTCTTCATAAAGCAGAGATTTCTGTAGAAGGGGCTGCAATTCACGATGATGAATCCCATCCATCCACACATTCATCCATCTTGCCATGCATTGTCTGAGCCACATATTCTCATCAGTGTAATAGAAACCTAAGGCTCCTAGGGCAGGTCACAACTAGGAGGCAACTTATCTTCAACCCACCTGACATGCATGTCTTTATGGCTACTGGTAGCCCAGGTGTAGGGTATGGTGCAGATCAAGAACTTGTGGATTCAAGCCAGGCATTATTCCATCTCCAGCACCTTTAAGCCTCTGAGAAAGGCCCTTAAATCCAGGTAGCTCATAGAAGAGTGTCGGATTTATGCAGCGACCTAGAACAACCTAGAGCTCCTCGAGGAAGCCCACACAGACACAGGGACTCCACACAGAAGGTTAACCCCAACAGGAAATCGAACCCACAACCTCTTCACTGTTAGGTAACAGCATGATGATTACTTTAATTTGTATTAATGGTTAATTAATCATTTTACGATAATGTGTGTTTACAGCAGAGTTCCACCTGGGCTCATAGTACAAAAGCTGGAGACCCTGATGTGCCTTGGCTGTGGGAGGAAACCGGAGCTTCCAGAGGAAACAGCTGCCAAGATGCCCTGACACTCTTAATCTCAGGGCCATCGGTTCAATCCTTGTGCTTGCATGTAGTATGTATGCTTCTCATTTGTAGTCAAAGTGAAGTGAAAGTCACTATTTGCCATTGTGAAAACTATTGTGCACACAGTGAACCACAGTGAAAGCCATCACACCAAAGTGAAGGAGTGGGCAGCCATATCCATCACCCAGGGAGCAGGACTGGGAATCTACCCTATGACCTTCCAATAATGGGACCTAGTCACAGATATTAGTTAGGGCGTAAGCCGCATGATCGGAGGATCAGGGGTTCAAACCCCTTCCCGATAGGTTGCCCTGAGGTACCCCTGAGCAAGGTACCATCCCCGTCACTGCTCCCCAGGCACTTTCAATAGCTGCCCACTGCTGCACGGGTTTAAGTGTGCATGGGTTAAATGCAGAGGTCCATGGGGCAGCGGTGGCCTAGTGGTTAGGGAGTTGGCCCCGCATCGGAAGATTGTGGGTTCGATTCCCTCAGAAGTAGGTTGCCCTGAGGTACCCCTGAGCAAGGTACCATCCCCGTCACTGCTCCCCAGGCACTTTCAATAGCTGCCCACTGCTGCACGGTATTTGTGTGCATGGGTTAAAAGCAGAGGTCCAATTTCGTTGTGGTTCATGGTGTGCAGTGCTGTGACCTCGCAATGACAAGGGTTGTCACTTTCACTTTCATATTTAGAGGGTGACTGTGAGTATTGAAGAGGGCTTGCAACCAGAAGGTTGCCGTTTCAATCCACTTAACTGGTAGGAAGCATCCCTGGGGGAGACCCTTAAACTGGAGCTGCCCACCAAATGCAGGTACTATAGCCCACTGACCGTGGCATGCTCATGTGTGCAGGATGGGTTAAAAGCAGAAGAAGAATTTGACCCTGGTGAACCCACAACCTTCTCACTCTTAGTTAACATGACTAACCATTGGCCTTCTAATTGTACTGATCACTTATTGAGCAGTTACCAATCAACTGCTGCTCCTGACATTGAACATATTATAGCAAACCTCCATTTCCAAAGTCTGTTGTGAAAAGGTAATGATGTTGATGATGACAAATGTCCATGATTACTTGAGTCCATCAAACAATTACATTAGTGCAGATAGGCGGTCTGTTTAGCCTCCACAGAGTGATTAAATGGTTCCGAGGTCACTGGTGAGTATGATGTCTCATGTTCCAAAGAGCTGGATGATGTGATGATGACAGAAATGTGGTGTAATAGTCTGTTCTGGAAGCGCCGGGCACGTGTTGCACTCAAGTGACAGGAAATGCTGAGTCAGGTTCCAACATTCCTCTGGCCGAGCATCACAGCACATCAGTGTTTCAGAGCACCAGGTTCTGCCTCTGTGTCTGCAGTCTGTGCAAAAGTCTCGAACCAGCCCTATTTTTTTTTTTCATATTTTGCCTCCAGAGGACAAGGATATCTTATTTTTAAATGTAGTGTTATGGGACAGCAGTCCAGATCAATGTTATTGTCTAACATGTTCAGTCCAGTCTCTGTACCTGAGCAGTTTTCCAGATCTTCCTGAAGGACAGTGTTGTTGTCTCTCATGTTCAGTCCAGTCTCTGTACCTGAGCAGTTTGATAGTTCTGTGTTGGTTAATCCACACAGTGATCTACGTCTGAACCTTCAAGCAGAACAAAGCGTCTAATTTAAGACATGAAGCAGTGAAGGAACATGTGCAGATGATTCCAGATCAAGTGACTCGTTTCCTGCTGATGCTGAACACTGCGTGAAGAACCCCTTTATCTAGAACCTTATATCTTTAGACACTCTGCAGCCTGTCCTAAAATATTTGCTCCCATTTCTCTCATATAATCTATTCAACATGCCACAGATTTTGACAGATAGAGTTTGACAGGAATAAAAAATATTTTTGCACCAAAGAGGTGCTTCCCTGGTTCTAAACGTTTGCACAGCACAATACATATGGCACATAAAGTGTCCCTGATAGATGGCTGGGGAATCAGCAGAACAGCCCTGTGTCTTGCTCGAGGATCTGGCCACTTGATGCCTGCATGTCAGGCCAAATGGATCATTTTCCTGGAAAGTCGCTCATGCTGTCAATACAGATTTGCTACTTACGGGCAGGACGCCTGCTTGCCAAGCAGCATTTCTTCATAAATTAGATGCTAAGAAAGGGAAGTGAACACCAGATGAACTTGAAATGTAGTCGGAGAGAAGAGCGGATTAATTTGTGGGAGCTTTCACTAAACAGAACAAATCTGTCAGTTCTCTTAGTCTATTAGCTTATTTGAGTATGTCTGTGGTTCTCAGAGGAAGAATACATGCAGAACTGTGTGAAAAGCTGAAACAACAAGTAGCATTCACAACTATCTCAAAGTTAAAATGATCTCAACGTTTCTCCTAAATATGTACTGTTTCATCAGAAATCATCTCATGATTGCCCTTCATTCTTGGCAACAAATCAGGTATAAATCATTCACGATAACCTTGGGCGATTTTCTGCGCCTTCAAGGAGAAGGTTCAAGAAAAGGTCAATAATGATGCACAGTGTATGATGCTTGTCCTGTGGAAAGGAAATAAAAATGAAGAAGCAGGGATTGTGCAGCCGTTCTTTAGCATCCTGTTCACATGAACGGAACATCTCAGAACTGCAGCTCCAGGTTCTCTATTTGGAAACAGTAGGTCCAGGAGAAAACCTTCAGGGTGGTGGTGGTCTAGTGGTAGGGTACTTGCCTATGGACCTCTAGCACTACCACCACTGGGTCCCTGAGCAAGACCCTGAACCCTGAGTGTCTCCAGGGGGACTGTCCCTGTAATTAGGACATGGAAGACGCTCTGGATAAGAGCGTCTGCTAAATGCTGCAAATGTAATGTAAATGTAATGTGTTTCTCACTAACATTTTTCTTAAATTACAATTCTCACTCAAGGACCCAGTGGTTAGAGCTGTTGTTTCCATGATTCACTCTGTGTCACTTCCAGTAGCAGCAGCAACGGTGTCCATCTTAATTTACATCCAGAGATCAGCCCAATATCCAGCAGCAGGAACGTGTGGTAGGACATCAAACTAGGAAAGTACAAATTCTTTCCACTGGAAAGTCGTGTCACATCCTAAATCCCATCACAGATTATGTCCCCCTGCAAGAGGTGTTACTGATGTTTGGTTGGTACCAGCCCTGATTGTGATTTCACAAATCTGTTACTGTTTGAAACACAGTGTGACTGGAAAGCTCAGTAGTTCTGGTGATCAGGGGATACTGGTTCCATCATTTAGGAGTTGAGACAGAAGAGTCATGATGCAGGGGGGATGGTGATGCTTTAGCAGTAGCAGAGTGGTAAGAATTTGGATTTATTGAAGAGCAGGCCTGCATTCTGTATCAGTTATAGGAGATGGTACTGATGTTGGGAAGAAGTTTCCTGCATTTATATGCTGTGGGGAGGTAAATAAGAATTCTCAGTTTCTCTGAGATTAAACCCTTAAAATTGTCCTTGCTTTCTTTTCCGCCGCGTGGATATGGTGGACCCAGCATCCTCCTGGTGTTCAGATGCCAGATGATTTAGTACTGGCGTTGTGCCTGAGGGAATCAGAGACCCTTTCACTGAGCTGGTCCACCATGCTCACGTGTAAGCTGGAGCCAAATCCAACGTCCAGGAGGGACAATTAGACCAACAAGCAGGCACGAGTGGGGATGGAGGGATTTGGGGAGATATTTCAGCACATGTGCACTCTTACATAAACATAGCCAGGTTGTAGGATTACGTAGGATTTGATGGTGGGAGGGAGGGAGAAAAACCTGTCACTGGTGTAGATTTCGTCTTCATTATTCAAAGCACAGGTTCATTCATTGTTTAAGGCTAAATCAGTTTGCTGGTGATTACAGCAGCAATGATATAATCACAAGAGCAAGCACAGGACCTAATGTCTCTTACGTACAGGATTACGCAAAGTCAAGCAAAGGCCAATCCTTTGGGATGCCCTGAGTGTCTTTAGCCATAATAAAACCAAAAATTCAACATTTAGAAATTCACAAGAGCCTAAATGGCAAAGCACATGGCAAACATGCATTTGCTGCAGTAAAAGCAGAATCGTTGAGTTGCAAAGAAGAAAAGCGGCACAGAAAACAACCATGATCATCATATGAGCTTTTGGGGCTTTCCTAGTAGCGGTGGTCTAGTGGTGGTAGTTGCCTATGGACCTGTGGCTCAAGAGGTCCAAGGTTCAACTCCCACCTCCAGCACTACCACCACTGGGTCCCTGAGCAAGACCCTGAACCCTGAGTGTCTCCGGGGGGGACTGTCCCTGTAATGAGGACATGGAAGTCGCTCTGGATAAGAGCATCTGCTAAATGCCGTAAATGTAAATATAAATGTAGTGGCACAGTAGAGAAGAGACATTTCTTGATATAAACCAAACCACACCCTGAGCCAGAACCACACTGACGTGTGTTTAGGGGTTGTGGTTTGCTGTGAGGTTCCTGGTGCTCTTGAAAAATCTCAACTCAGTAACAATATAAAGTTGCATAATCGATAATCCCAATTGATAATCATGCCATTTTGCAGACACTCATCCAGAGTGACTTCCATTTCCCTATTACAGGGACAGTCTCCCTGGAGAAACCTGGGGTTAAAGTTTTTGCTCAGGAACCCATGGGGCAGTGCTGGAGGCAGGAGCTGAACCTGTGATCTCTTAGTCCGAAACGTCGTTCCCTAAAGAACTGAAAATGAAATCAGGTTCAGAAAGTGGTGTGTTAAACTGAGGACCAGCTTAGTGAGGCTCGGTTCCTGGTACCAGTGAAAAAGCCCCATTAAGAACCCATGTGAGAGATATTTTAAAAGGCTGCAGAAATGCATAAAAGTCACTTTACGGAATTCATGAGAACCCAATCTATGAAATCTAATGATGGTGTTTGTAGTACACAGCCTTGATGTCTCCAGGGCTGTTGGGAGAGATGCCGGTGAATGAGAATATTAAGCCTTTGTGATTCTGCTGATTGGATCTAAAATGGGACCGGCTCCCCACCCGTTATTTCATTATTTACTCAAGCTGGTAACATGAGTGAAGGATGGAGCGATATACATCACCATGACAGTTCGCCCTAATCCTGTTATTCACTGTGGGATACTAATGGAAACTGGACTGTGCAGCATGCAGAGGAAACACAATATAAGGATGCACTTCACTGATAATGTCGGTCCACGTCATGTACTTCCTTGAGCTTCCAGCCAGGATTCAGTCTTTGATTTCTCTCTCTTTAATGGGCATGATGGGGGCCTTCATAAAAGTGCAGAGATCATAGGTACTTCTACAGTTACTGTCTTTCTGCCACAAAAACCCACGTGCACCTGAGATGCACATGAAAAGAACCTAGAGTGGGGTGGTGGTGGTGGTCTAGTGGTAGGATAATTGCCTATAAACCAAAAGGTCCCTGGTTCAAATCCCACCTCTGGCACTACCACCATTGGGTCCCGGAGCAAGACCCTTTACCCTGAGTTGCTCCAGGGGGACTGTCCCTGCAATCAGGATGTGGAGGTCTGCTTAATGTCATAAAAAAAGGCAAATTGACTTCTGTTGTTCATACACAGGTCATTCAATGAGCTTAGCAAAAAGAAAAACAAAGCCTGTAGAAACTTCATCCGTCGGTTGTTTGCTAACCTGACTTTGATTTCTGAGCTTCTGCTGCAGCCCTTATGTTTTCTAAAGATCATGCTTCAGGAAATCGATACAGATCCAGGTTTAATGAAACTATCTGGACTTAACATTTTCATCAAGCAACAACTGATATCGCCATGAACAACAGCAGATGATGGACAATCACACGCAGAGCTTCACCACGTTTATCAGGCTCCTCACTGAGTCTGAGCCGGATCTGATGCCCAACTTGCAAAAACGCTATTGTTAAAATCTGCAGAACTCTGTTGATTTGTCCTACTTTTCTTCATAGTCCTCATTACTGTTGGGCTGCTGATTTTGGTGCCATGTTTATTCCGTGCAACTGAACACTGGCCACATTTGTCAGCTGCTCCCTGCATTACTCACTTTCAGAAATGGGATGCTGCACACCCACCGCAATCTGTTCCTGAGGGACTGACTTTTCAGAAGGTCTGGCTCTGTCCAACTCCAGTCATTTCACACCTCACCCCAGTGCTCCTCAACCCACTCGGTGCCTCCACATCCACATGGGCTCCTACTCGCTGGCCAAGAGCCACACAGAGCCCGAACTCACAAACACATGAATGAAGCAGGCTTCAATGAAGCTTAAGGCTGGTAACATAAGTGAAATGAAGTGAAAGTGACTATTTGTGAACGACAATGAAATACACCCTCTGTATTTTACCGACACATCCAACTGGGGGAAGCCATATCAAGCACCCGGGGAGCGGTGATGGGTGTAGTACCTTGCTCAAGGGAACCTCAGGGCAAACTACTGGTTGGGGAATTGAACCCACAACCTTTGATCTCCTATATATAAATAACTGATTCATTTATTGACTTTTTTCTTATATTTTAACCCCCTTTTCAAGCAGCTATTTTCCCACAATGCCTTTGTGAATAAAAACCAGCTCTTAGTGCTTTGCCTTGTTATTTTAAACGTTACATACCAAATATTTCAACGCCATCCAGACCTCACACACGGCGTCCTCTCTCAGCTCACATGCACTCAACCCAGGGACTTTTACCTCGTCTGCATAATAAACTGTGTGGAAGGAGAGTGTTCTCCCCAGACAAGAGGCAGAACAATCATGCTGCAGATTTACCCCGTCCACATCTTTACACTTCTAAAGGTTCATCAGACGGAGGAGATCAGTGGCTCATGTGCCGGAGCCCTATATAAGAAACGGGGTCAAATAGAGGCTAAGAGGAAGTCATGACTAATCCTACTGTGACTCAAGGACTATGCAGGCAGGGTAGAGCCCTGTGAGTAGCTGGGAGGCCACTGAGTCTGTGGAGGTCTGTATTGCTGGTCTCCTGCCCAGTAGAGCTGGCAGAACCAGGAGAGATAGAGCAAAAGAGAGAGAGAGAGAGAGAGAGAGAGAGAGAGAGAGAGAGAGAGAGAATAGGGTGGCTAAGAGCTCACAGTGGGGGCTGGTATCCACCTCAAGCAGCGAAGCTGTCAGAGGATCAGACGTCCTCATCCAGATGTGAAGAACCGCTCCATTATCTTCACCATTTGCTTTTATCATAGACAGCCAGAATAAAATAATTAGCCAAAGCAGAAAGACTCCTTCACGTCACTCTGGCTGAGGAGGAAACTCCAACTAAAAGCCATTTCAGATTCTAAGCCTGGGGGAATATTTTAAGATTGCAGTTTTCTACAATGTCTATACCATTTATTTGATTTCTGAAATGACATGTGCCTGAGGCCAAATGAAAGTAACAGAGAAAGGGGAAAAAATAAACCTGGCCCGGTTTCCTTTTTCAACACAGGCCTTCACTTAAGGTTCCTGGACAAAAAAAAAAAGTGCAGCTGCAAAATTCGCTGTACAACCTCTACATCCTTCAGAATGGCATGTGAGACAGAGAGAGAGAGAGAGAGAGAGAGAGAGAGAGAGAGAGAGAGAGAGAGAGAGAGAGAGAGTGTAGATAATGTTACACCTCTACTTGTAACAGTGGACTTCCCAAACTTTGGTCCCGAGTTCCTCTGAAGAATCAAATAACCCTGAAAAGTGCTTCCTCTCTCAGAAGGCTGACAAATAAACCTCAGTGGTCTGGTGGTCTGGAGAAAGTGGAGAGAAATAAAGAGAGAAGAGTGAAGACACATACAGTACAGATTACTCTCTGAAAGTTTTTTCTCTTTCACTGATAGTTTTTGGTTTGGGCACCAATTTTTGAAAAATATGATGACTATGAAATTGATTCGATACTTGAGAGTTCTTCTGGAACCAAAAAAGTTTTTTTCCGATGGGATGGGTGATATTGGGATGGGTGATATTAGTGGGTGTGTCCTTTTCCTTGCTCGTTATTGTTGTGCAGCCCCCTCCGTTCATGACACCTTGATTGCAGTGGTTCTGCTGCAAATTGGTGGAACTGTGAGCTCCAAGACTCAGAGAACCCTGAAAGAAAACAGTTTGAGAATGCTTGTTGGAAAAGGGCCATGAGAGCAGCAGTGTGTTTCAGTGGTGGTGGACTCATGAGTTTGATTTCCACCCGGGGAAGCCTGGGACCCAAGTGAAAGTGAAGTGAAAGTGACTGTTTGTTATTGTGAACACAGCACAACACACAGT
Organism: Hepsetus odoe; assembly: GCA_017165825.1. Lineage (NCBI taxonomy): Eukaryota > Metazoa > Chordata > Actinopteri > Characiformes > Hepsetidae > Hepsetus > Hepsetus odoe. The sequence continues at coordinate 1,492,678 of CM029379.1, forward strand.
GGTTCACAATGAAATACATTCTCTGCGTTTAACCTAAACACACCATCCAGTAGGGGGCAGCCATATCCAACACACATAGAGCAGTGATATGTACGGTACCTTGCTTGAGGGAACCTCAGGGCAACCTACTGGTCGGAGATTCAAACCCACAACCTTCCAATCCTGGGCCTAATCCCTGACTGCTAGGCCAGTGCTACCCCTACACTGTGCTTCTGTCCTGTGATAAACCTGTCCAGGGTTTAAGAGCCCTGGACAGGCTCCAGCACCATCACCACTCAGGAATTAATATGCAGCTCAAATGATGGATGGATGGATGGATGGATGGATGGCTTATTTTCTGCAAATTCTAATAAAGAGCATGAACGAGCCGCTTGTAAGTGCCTTGGTTTTCTCATTAGAGCAGCCTTTGGGGTCATGAAGTATAAAAGCCTCACAATCCTATTTTAAAATCAATGCAGACACACTACATTAAACTTCTCTTTACTGTGTCTTAACAGTGTCACCTTTATATTTATCAAGGGAAGGTGAGCCTTTAAAGATGGCTATGCCTTAATAGTTCATCCTGCAATAGTTGTAAATGTGATGCACCGTAGTCACAGCTTGCAAAAGTACAAAACCTCGTTCCTCCAAAACAAATATAGAAACTTGTGTACAAAAGACTCAGTTAAAAGTAAAACACATTAATTCAGAGTATAATATAATATGTATATATATAGATGAATGGTACTCAGAATATAAAGTAAAAAGTACAGAAATGTACTGAGAGTATAAAGTAGAAAGTACAGGAATGTATTGAGAGCGTAAAGTAAAAAGTACAGGAATGTACTGAGAGTATAAAGTAAAAAGTACAGGAATGTACTGAGAGTGTAAAGTAAAAAGTACAGGAATGTACTGAGAGTATAAAGTAAAAAGTACAGAAATGTACTGAGAGTATAAAGTAGAAAGTACAGGAATGTATTGAGAGTGTAAAGTAAAAAGTACAGGAATGTACTGAGAGTGTAAAGTAAAAAGTACAGGAATTTACTTAGAGTATAAAGTAAAAAGTACAGGAATGTACTGAGAGTGTAAAGTAGAAAGTAGAGGAATGTACTGAGAGTATATATACAAAAATATAGGTTTCAAATTTAGGTAGTAAAGGGAATAACACTGAAGGAAAGATCATACCTGAAATATACCTGTTTGGTTATATGCTTTTGTTTTTGTTGTGATTGCTTGCCCCGCCCATAGCCCCGCCCTCTCATCAGCATGTTCACATGTGTGTCATTTGTAACCCCTCCCTTCCTCAGGTGTTCTCTATTCCGTGTCCGTATTTGTAGCCTCATGCGGGAGCTTCTTTCTTTACTTTGTGTTATGCTTGGTTAAACCACAGCCTGCTCCTTGTTTGGGCCTTTAATTGGGCCTTGTTTTCTTTCCTCGAACCTTCCAACATTCAAGTAGCTAAGGCTGTTTAAAAGTGCTTTGAGACATGATCTGAATGAACCTTTCTGCTTTTTCTACTCATTACCTCCTGCTTCTGTTTTTCACACCTGAGCTACTTTGAGAATTTTTTTCCAGCTGCTGCTATAGATCTTCATTTTATAACTCGAGTAGTCCATTAAGAAGCGAGGACAATGATATCTTGATTGCAATGCTGAGAGATTTTATGAAAACACAGCCATTAAAGACCGCGGTTACCATCTCACAGCTCTTGCAATTTCCAGCGAGGGGGCTGGAAATGGTCTACTATCTTTCTCCATCAATAACTGGGCATGGTGCTCATTCCACTTTGATGATATTTCCTATTAGAGTGCAAGAGTTTATGGTTGCTGACTCAATTTTGTAATAAAGACCCCCTGAAGTGTTCTGCTGGAGTGGGCTTCCTAGAGGATAGCATGATGGCCAACACTCGATTGACCTCAGCCAGCCCTCTGATGTAAACCCCTTCCAAACCAAACATGTTCCTACAGATGTTCGCTGATGTTTTGCTTTGTAAAGCTATGCATTAAATATGCCAATAAATTCCTCATTGCTTCCTGCCAGCTAAATGAGGTTGGAATCAAGGCTACATGGGCTTTGCTGGGCAACTCAAGGTTGACTCTGAATCCACTGAACAAAAGATCTGCTTCTGTTCATCCAACATGTCAACTATGAAGGGACATAAACTCCTCTCTCACTCAAGGCTGCTCTCAAGGGCGATCATGTTTTAAATCAACTGTAAACTTCAGGATGACAGCGAAAGGGCCTGGAGTCCAGGAACAGTGTCTGATTTATAACGGAGACGATATGAGCCCACGGATGACCTCCATGTAACGCTCTCTCATTATCAAGGTTTCCACTGCACCTGGTAATTAAGCCTGGTCTCAGGGGAGATGCTCTGTGGTGTCTTTCTGAATAGGAATAATGGACCTACAGGACGTTTCCTGCCCATACCCAAGACCCTCGAGCGGGTCTTTATCTCACCCGATGAGCGATGGAGTAATTACCTCTTCGTTTATGCTCCCACAGTCACTGCGATGTCTAAACACTGGGTCAGGTACCATGCTGAAGGTTAGCCAAGCTTTCTTTTCAAAATCAAAGTACTCTGGGCTCAGCAGAGGTGACCAAGAGGACACTCATGACACCATGAAAGCTTTAGAAGAAGTCTGGCCACCTTTCGTAATAGAGGTTTTCATCAGAGTGATCAATCGTAGTGCAATAATGTTCTCCACCACAGCAGTTATCGTCAGGCACAAGGGAAATCCTTCTCGTGTGTCAGCGTGAGCTATGTAACTCGATGCGTTTAACTCCTATTCAAAAGGCACTCGCTGTCCTGGCCAGAATTGGGGAGTGTGGAGCACTGGTGATTAGTCACTAAAGATCAACATAAAGGTGAATAAGGGACGGCAGCTTGGCCAAGAACAAGGCCATTTGGGAGAAGCTCATTGTAAGCAGCACAAACACAAGATCCATCGCCAACATAATGTACCTGAAATGGAATTGATTAGTCGTTCCCTGACATAGCACACATGACATATGTAACATAGAGAGGTCAAGCTCCGAACTACACCGATCAGTCGTGAAGTTAAAATCACCTGTCTAACACTGTGCTCACCCCTCGAGACTGGGACTCCACAAGACCTCTGAAGGGATGCTGTGGTTTCTGCACCATCAGCAGATCCTTCAAGTCCTGTAGGTTGGGAGGTGAGGTCTCCATGGATTGGACAAGTTTGTATAGCACATTCCACAGATGATGGGACTGAGATGTATTGAGTATTGGAGGAACACCTTGAACTCTTTGCAAACACTGTTCAGGAAGGTGTGAAGGTCAGTATGGCAGGGATTGTTGTCCTTTTTCAGCAGGCTACTGCCAATAGGAGCCACCTTCAACTTAAAGTAACATCCATGGATCATTGTCCAGAGCATCACACTAACTTTATCCGCTTCCCATGGTGCATCCTGGTTTCTTTCCCAGAAAAAGCCAGCTGAGATAAGCAATGCTGTTATTATTGGTCATTACAGTGTTTAACTCTAGTTGGGCTCCATGTTTCTTATCCACTGACAGCAAGGCAGCTGACCTCTAAGATCGAAATGGACGAATGTCTTCTGAGGTCATTTGTCATTCTCATTCATTTTTAAAAAAATTTTGTGAGCCTGGCAAACAGACCAGTCTGGCCCTTTACTCTCGATCAAGTCTTCTCAAACTACAGCACTTTCATCAAATGCTGATCCCAGTGTCTGAGAGAGGAGCTGCCAGCAAAGCCTCGTCTGCCCCAAGATGCACCCTACCACCCTACACCGCTCTCCAATGGGCCATCTGTTGGTGTTGGCACGGCACAGCCAGAGAATAAACAGAATTAAGGCACTTTCTGTGCTACAGGGAAGGAAATGTATATACTTGGGAAGAAAGGAGTAGGCCTGTGGAGAGGAATGTTGAGTTTTGAGTGATGTGGAGTCGTGAGAGAAAGCATTGCATGTACTTCGTCTGAAGAACTATTTTGTCACATGTGTTTGATTAAGACAGGGCGTGTGGATGGACAGGAAGGTGATGTGCAAACAGTGTGGCATCCTGCTGTGATGAAGGGCTAAGAAAAAGCCCTCCTCCTGAGCGCCTTTAATTTCCACTAGTGAGAAACACCAGATAGCTATCAGGAGCTTCACTCAACAGATTTTTATTCATCAGCATGGACCATGAGCTTCTTCATTCCCAGGATTATTACATCTAAGGCTTAACAGTGTCCCTTTCACCAACAAGCACTAGCTCAGGTTGGGTTCTGGTGCCAAATTCTGAATCATTTGGAACTTAAAACAAAAATCAGAAAGGGTGGTTCCAAGCTAGAACCAAAAAGTAGATTTCATCAGTAGGAACTGGAATTAATGGGCATGCCCTCCTTGCTTCCGTGGTGTTGTCCTTCTTGCTGATGACACATCTTTGATTTAAGCTCTTCAAACAGATGGCACCAACAATCCTAAACAGAACTCAATCAAGAACCAGTTCTCTTTTGGTGGAAAAGGACTATTTTGAGTGGTTCTGGACCTGTGCCTTGGTTCCAGGACACTTACAAGTAGTTGAGAGTAAAAGATTCATCAAATATACCAACAAAAATACAGATTTTTCACGCTGAAGTTCAGAACGAGGTCGCTTTTCAAGTGGAAGCAGATTTTTCTGTGTTTACTAGAGAAGAAAAGGACTGTGGAGAGCAAGAGAGTAACCCAAAACCGGTGAGTTTGAAGGGCCCCTCTGACAGGTGGTTCAGTTTAAGCCTGTTCAAACAGGACAATGGAATATAATGCTTTACACAGACAAAAGGATATAGCTTGAGGAATGGCATTTCCTCTGTTTTTCCTACTTGTGAACAATTTCACTGTGAACACATTCAATCGCCTTCTCCTTCTGCAGACCGAAAGGAAATCCCAGACAGCGTGTTTCCTCCCTGCTTCAAGAGGCGCCCCTGACCCTAAGACTGAGAGTGGGCCTGGGCCAGGATTGGGAGGTTCAGCTGTTGGTTCTGATTTCTTCTTAAGGACTTTACAGCATGGAGAAGCAGAATGCCTTTAAAAACGCCTGTAGACTAGCAGCGCTGCCGTTCTGAATGACTAAAGCCTAATGAAGTTGGACACGGTGGATGAGTAGAGGATGTCTTGCTGGTGTTTCATCAGTCATGGTGGCTGAAAAATGAGGAAAATAGGATAAATTAGCCATTGGGATTGTTATATTTGAAAGAAAGTGGATGGCAGGCCAGGATGCTGCGGTGGGCAGACACTTTCAAGACGATGGTCGCTCTGTGACTGTAGACCTTTGTGTGAACCTTTAATGCAGCACATGCGGTCCGTCTCCTTAACATGCTTGCAAACAAATCTGTTAAAGTGAATGAGAGAGAGGAAGAAAGCACGGTGCTTTTTAAAAGCATTATTCCGCCATAATGAAATTGCTGCTCTGCTTTGCATGCACGAGTCTGTCTGGACCACATGGCCTTAGATTGCTTTTCTTTATCAGCCGTCAGGGCTCGCTGCATCAGGAGGGGGAACGTAGCTGCATATTTCATAAGTACATTTATTCAATTGATTGCTGCTGCACCCTGGCCAGCTGCCTAATGTAGCCCAATTACCACAAGAAGCTCTTTGGACCAGTGCGCTGCCTCCATCTTGCATGTGTGTGGAAACTGAATACAGGCCTGGCAAGATGCAAAGGCTATCTCCCCATCTCTCTCTTTTTGTCTCTCCTCATATTCACTGCTTTCTCTCCTTTCACTGTTTTGGTTTCCTCCTGTAAAACATTTGCTTTGCTCCCTTCTTTCCATTTTTGCACTCTGACTTAAAGGGGAGTAGAGATGTGTCTTCACTGACACATTGACACAGTTTAATCTCAAACTGTGATTCTGCTCCACTGTTTCAGGCTCATGTCTCTTATTTTACAGGTATTCGGCTGCAAGAAATGGCAAAAAAAGGCGCAAGGTATTTCAGTCCCTAAAAACAGCGATGTCCCTGCCGGAGCTCCACTTCGGGGACGTCTGCATGTGTCTTGTGGAGAGTCCCTCCCCTTACGCTGCCGTCAGGATGAAAGTTTATAGAAGGACAGATAGCTGTGTGTCCTCAGTGTGGACGGTCAATAACGGTGCCGCTTGGGAGACGAAGGACGACAGACTCTTCACTGTTAAAGTAAAGGGAGTGATAATGAGCTAATGTTAGCGAGCGTCCCTCTTCTCTCCAAAAATCATCGTTAAGATTTCAGACTACCGGGTGTTGGTGGTCTAGTGGTGGGTACTTGCCTATGGGTCTATGGATCAAGAGGTCCCAGGTTCAGATCCCACCTCTGGCACTACCACCACTGGGTCCCTGAGCAAGACCCTCAACCCTGAGTGTCTCCAGGGGGGACTGTCCCTGTAATCAGGACATGGAAGTCTCTCTGGATAAGAGCGTCTGATAAATGCCGTAAATGTAAGATGAACCCCTTAAACTCCAGTTTAGATAAATTCTTATTTAGCTGAACAATTATTGGCCTCAACACCACTTGCTTTAATCTACACGTGCCTTAATCTGAAAGCAGTCCAGGGTGGCATGAACTGTGGACTGAACATCAGGAAACACTATAGCATGTCATTACCAGGGCAGCAGTGGTCTAGTGTTCAGGGACTAGGCCCCCGAATTGGCAGGTCAAGGGTTCAAATCCCAGACCTGTAGGTTGCCCTGAGGTACCCTTGAGCAAGTTACCGTCCCCATCACTGCTCCCCGGGGGCTTTAAATAGGCTGTATTTCGTTGTGTCTCACTGTGCGCTGTGCCATGCTTCACAATGACAAAAATAGGCACTTTCATTTCACTCTACAAATGGGACCAGGAGGTGTATTGCTTTGGTCCACCACGGGAAGGAACTAACAATAGCTTTAAATGTTCACTCTGAATTATTTCCCAAACAGACCAAAATCTGTCAAACATACTGTTCCTTCACAGGTTACCTGCTTTGTAGGTTCTGGAATCAGGGTGTCAGGGTAACCACCTTCCCCAGTTTCACAGTGGTTGATCTTGACGCTGATTATTATTTATTACACTATTTTTGCATTTTTCACTTTAGGCAAACTACTATTTGAAACTGGAGCAGCTGGAAAACAATGTCCTGACACGTCCAAACACTACACACAATCACTAATTATGTAAATAAGTGACCTATTGGGTGTCCTTGGCACACTGTAACCCAGTGTCTACTGTGATGCGCATCAGCATGGCCTGAAAAGCTGATATTCCTAATGCACACGCTGCCGCAGAGCTCATAAATCAGGCAGCGATACGAAGCAGGGAGGCCATGCCAACTTCATTTGCAAAGTGCAGGGCGATAAAGGCGAGAGCGAACTTCTGCTGCCCACAAGCTTCACGAGGGCGCGAGACATCGAGCACCAGCAGGGTCTCATTGCCCAGACATACTCTGTCCGGTCTCCTCCTGCTGATCACACTCTGGAGAATGACTCTGCAGAATGAGCTACTATAATACAAATCCTTATCATAAGATCTTTCAGTCCTAGACGTACGTATAACCGTGCAAATCCCAGAAAGTTCACGGATGGAAAAAACTTCCATTTAATTCTCATTAAAGCCTATTAATCTGTCTGGGTTGCTCACCAGAGTCCCAGGATGAGTCAGGATGTTACATCAAATGAAAGAAAAATTAATATGAGCATTAAATCAAAGATGAAGAATTCAGTTTCTACTGATAGAATGCCTTGGCTCCAAACCTCTTCCTAAATAAGGGAAGAAGGACAGCGGTGTTTTCACCTCATTCGGTGTCAAAACTCATTGGAGTCACTTTCCTTTTTGGCCTCCCCTGCTCCTCAAAGGTTTTCCTTTAATCTTCTACATGAGCTGAAACTCAGAAATGGGTGCCCGTCTTTCTTTTTCGCAGGACGTTTTGGCTTTTCATGTTTCCGATGATCATTTCCAATCAAACTGCTGCAGAAAAATGGTTTATTCTGCCTCGTCATGGATGCCTGCTGTGTGATTCATGGTGGAACAATTCACCAGTGACGGTAAGAACCAAGCCCCGCCATCCATCAAACCTCCAAAAGCCTGCAGTTGGCCTTGCCCATCATGGTTCTCCATGGAAACTAACAGCCCCAGTTATCAGTGTCTATCAATAACCCCTGGATCAAACTCGTCGAACGCGCCCACTGAGTTGCATATCCCTTTAAAAGTGCCCACACTTCCATTTGCATCTTTCTTTTTAAGGGCCAGTAAAATCCCTACCAAACAAGGTGGCGCTGTTTTCATTTCTGCAGTAAAATCTTTTACACAAAGCCTCGAATTCACTCCCGAGCTGCCGTTTCTCCTTTTAGTGAATCTGCAGAAATGCAGAAAGACTTTTCACTGAAATGCAGTCCTATAGATTTCATGTTACACTCCAAAAGTATTGGAACATCCCAGCCAGTTAATTGGTTTTGAAGACACTTTGCTTTTGAGATCAAAAGAAAAAATCTGATCTTATATTCCTATTAGTTTTATCTACATTTAGATATTCGTTTAGATATTTAGATATGTACCTGTCCACCCAGTTTTTCAAATGAGCAAAAGCATTGGAACCTGAGAGGCTGACGGGTGTGTGTAACTGTTGCTGTCCTGTTAGATTGATTGTAGAAACAATAAACAGCTCTTGATATTTTGGTATTTATATTGATATTTATTGACGCTTTAGATCTCACTTGTGAGAACGTCACCTTTTGTTAAAAAGAGAGAACCAGCATGAAGACCAGAGAGCTGTCCATGGGGAGAATCTGCCATTCTAAAGCCAGAAAAAGATGTTAGAAAAAATGTTACACCTGTTTGAAACATTTCACAAACATTGGAGAGCTGCTCCAACTATTTTAAATGCCCTGAAAAAGAAGGAAACCACTGGTGCATTGAAAATCAGACACAAGAAAGGAAAGGAAATCTGAACTCATCTCATATTCATCTGTCCATTGTGTTCTATTGTTGATCTCTCATTAGTTTGTAATGCTCAAAACAATGACCCTCAACCAATGAGAGGCCAGATCTCTTTAATTAGGACCGCCCTGGTTAGGATAAGTGGTTCAGATGATGGACAGCTGCATAGATTTAGGTGCTCCATCAAGTCAATACGTGAAAATAAAGTGCAGAAAGGCACTAATTTGTCATTTCCTGTTTCCATTATTTATCATATGAATCTCATATGAACTGTGACCTTTAGACCTTTAAGTAGGCTTTGCATCTGTTTAAGAGCAACTGCTTTAGAGAACACTTTGCCACCCTTTTCCAGATGTTTGTGTTTTTATTCTGTGAATGGTGATATTGAAGGTCACCAGCCAGTCTTTTAAAGGCAGCTTTCCAGCCATAACATTTTTTTTAATTTAGATTATTTTTATGTAAGACTCCAAAAATAGTACAATCTGATACTAAATATCCCGCTGAAGCAATTGGGTCAGGGAAGTTTTAAGGCCAGGCGGTAATACTTGAGCTTGTCGACATGGGATTTGGGGAGTGTATGTTTAGCAGCCTTTTTCTGCCTGATGATAGAGGAGGAATGAATTCTGGGAGGATGAGAGAGCAGCTCCAGGGTAGACCATAAGTACTCTGAGTGGGATTTCTAGTTTGTTAGTTTAGTAAGGCTTCATACCGTCTCCTGCTTCAAAGAACTTCAGATCTCGAGCACAGTTTCGGTGTTTCCTTAGTTTTTACACACCAAGGGTCCCGTTATCATTCTTCCTCCAGGCTGCTGTACAGTTCAACCTTTCTGAACCCTGCTTTCCTAAAGTACTGCACAGTTAAGAACAGATTCTTCCTGTTACAATTTTACCTGCATTCTGTTTTATTTTGTTTTAACTGTTGTTTAATTCTTAAGGCAGACGTACAGACGTTCTGTCATCCGGCGGAAGCAGAGCTAGCTGTGTACAAAAGACCACTGAATCAACTTCTTTACTTAGTGAAATAGTGAAGGACGTCTGGAGCGTCTGTCTGTGCTGAAAGTGAACTGAATCTCACTCCATATTAATAGAATTAAAGACTATTAAAGCCTCGAACTTCAACTCCAATAAAAACAATCTACTGAAAATAATCCACATGAACTTCACCGCTTCACTTTCATCACCGTCTCTACTAGTTCTCCATCACGGACACACACTCCACACACCCTGAACTCCACCGTCCACTCTCCCTGTCCTCTCTCTCACTCTCCTTCACTCTGTCCTGCCCCGATGGACACACAGAGGGACGTCTCTTCTGTGTGTTTGTGTCCATTTAGTCTGGTCTAGATGCTGAGAAGGTGATGGAGAATCAAGATAATGGAGGATTCAACTCAGATGTTCAGAGTAAAGTGAAGAGGTTTGTTCTGAAGATGGAAGAAAGGACTGAGGACAAAAATCAAACTGAATATTTTGTTGCTCGATTTAATAATGAACCCTTGTTAAATAATGAAATGAGCAGAACTGCAGTAACTGAGCTTAAGTACAAATACAATCTCATGGAAAAAATTCAAGATTATCAAATTCGGTTCCTGCAAGCTATTGGAGCTGGAAGTCCCAGAGGGCTGCTTTGATGGTTTTTTATTCCAGGTTCTGTATGTTCTTAGTGTGAAAGTACAGAGTGTGCTGTTAAAGCAGAGCTCAGCTTATTCCCAAGTGCTCATCTAGAACAAAAAATGAACCGGCAGGGCCAGATGGAGACGCCACGTGGGCATTTGGCCTTTCACACTGAGCCCACTGTACTGTGTCCTCTCCCTCTATTCTTTTCCTCTCCTTCGGCAACACTCTCTCTGTTCATCTCGCCGTCTGCTGATCTCAGAATGAAATCAGGTCAACGTTGCGCTGGCTGCTTTTGGCCAAGCGTCTTTACAGGTCCCGAAGACCCGTTTGTATAACTCGCCCGACTAAATAAACCCTGAAACGCAATCTGTCCCCTCGTCTAACCCAATTGCACCTTTAGCATATTTGGCCGTCCCGCACGAGGGAGTAATGTGGACTTTAAAAAAACCCGCAGCAGTCTGAAATGCGGCAGAGCTCTAATTTAATCAGTAGGACTGAGATAGAAATGCTTAGTCCTTCAGCTCTCAGCCTGAAAGAGCAGTAAATATTGATTATAGGTTAAAGGCAATTAAAATAATGGGGGAAAAAATGCAGAAGACACTGCCAAAGTGGTTTTGGCATAGTAGCACAAAGCCAGAGAGCCAGGGCCCTGATTTAAAGAGCCGGAGCATCTTACAGGAAGAAGCTTTTAATACGGCATCTGTGGATCAGGTGCATTATACCAGCACGAGGGTCTGAGCGAAGGGAAATGTGTGCCAATGCTCAAGCGCTTTGGTGGGAGACAGACAGAAAGCAGAGCAAATTTCCTAAGAAAAATAGCCTGAGAATTCAACAAAGCGTTTTCATTCCTGGAATCTTGTTTACTCAAAAACTGGGTGGTCAGATACAAATGGTGTTGAGTAATTTAACATGTGTAAATATAATAACCAGGAAATGGAATAGGCTGAGAAGACTGGCCAGTAGTGAGACCAGCTGTGTTATATGGGCTGAAGACGGTGATGAAAAGACAGGTGGTGGAGCTGGAGGTGTCAGAGTTGAAGATGCTGAGATTTGCATCAGGAGGAACGAGGATGGGCAGGATTAGGATGAGTATAGTGAAGGGACAGCTCAGGTTGGACAGTTTGGAGACAAAATGAAAGAAGCGAGACTGTGTTGGTTTGGACATGTCCAGAGGAGAGATGAGGAGTATATCAGGAGAAGGACGTTGAGGATGAAGCTGAAAGAGGAGAAGAGGAAGGACATAGAGGAGGTTTATGGATATGGTGAGAGAGGACATGCAGAGGACAGGGAGACATGGAGACAGATGATCCACCGTGGAGACACCTAGCAGCCGAATAAAGAAGAAAAAATAGAAAAACCAGAAAATCAAAACTGAGAATCTGACTTCTTTTCATTTATCTTTTGATCTGAAACCAAAATGTCTTCGCTGAATACAGTGAGTCGTCCTTGCTGTCCCATTACTTTTAAAGGACACTGTTTCTGATTGCTGATGTTTCGAGGCTGAGTTTGGTCAAAATGATCTACAATGAAGGTGCGTCTTGATAAAAATGAGCACTCAAGCTTCAGCAGAATGGTTTGTGTTACTTCTTCTTGGTGATTAATGAACTGGCTTGTGAAGTCCAGGTTGTTGCCTGATGAGCTGCATGCTGTCCAGTCCCAGATGGTCGGTGCCCAAGGGTGAGTCCAGCCTCTCCAAATGTTACTTTCAGCACATCCTCACGCCGTCGCTCAGAATGCACCATATATCCAGAAGCAATGACTTTCACACACACACACACACACACACACACACACCTTGCCTTAAATGGCTTGAATGTTTACAATCTTATCAGAGGGCAGCCAGAGCTTCAGAAGCAAAACACCTTGAGGGTCACATATACACACTCCTCATTTGACATCCGGGTGCTGAAACTTTCCACGTTTGTCTTCAAACCGTCCACCCTGAGATGTCCCTCCAATATACTCGTTCCTAATCCTGTCCATCCTCATCCCTCCTGACGCAAATCTCAGCATCTTTAACTATGACACTTCTAGCTGCACCACCTGTTTTTTCATCACCGTCTCCATCCTGTATAATATAGCTGCTCCCACTATCGTCTCCAACCCGTTCAACAATGTTTTTCTCCCTACCATCCCGTAAACCTTCCCTTTCACTCTTGCTAGTAAAATTCCCTCCCTAACCAGCAGTGGCTTTCTTGTATTTTGTATTTTTGTTGTTGAAGGACAGTTCTCCAGATCTTCCTGAAGGACAGTGTTGTTGTCTCTCATGTTCAGTCCAGTCTCTGTACCTGAGCAGTTCTCCAGATCTTCCTGAAGGACAGTGTTGTTGTCTCTCATTTTCAGTCCAGTCTCTGTACCTGAGCCGTTTACAGTGTGGGATCCTCTCCACAGAGAATGGGAAACAAAAGACAGGGGACATCCAAAGAAGAGCTTTGGGACGTCCTTCAAGATGCCTGGAGAAGTGTTCCTGACTTAAAGAAAGGAGCTGGTCTAAGAGAGTTGAGGCTGCGCTGAAGAATAACGGTGGTGGTGGTGAATACTGACTTTAAAGCTGGTTAGAATAAATCTCTCTTTGTGTTTAGACTGGAGTTACATGTATTTGTACAGAAATCAATGCTGTCTCACTTTCCAGATATTCTGTAGATCACCTTTCAAACACGCTGGAGATTGCAGATCCTGGATATTCTAAGAGGTTCACAGCAGTTTTAGACCTTGCTCACGTTTCAGGAGGTTTTGGCCTCAGCTGTTTTGAGTAAAGCCTATTTTACTCGAAGTATCAACACAGAATGTGAGTTTACACTGATTATGAGGATGACTGACGTGTCTTTAATGATATTTATACTCGACCGAGCTGAGAGGGTTGCTCTTTTCGGCGGGGCGATGGCAGGTGGCCTCTGCTCGCACATGAGCACCGACAACGGATCAATCCCACGACTAATGAAACCATTCCCAAATCGAAAGCAGTCCCCCTGTTCCAGCACGCATCTGTTCTTCGCCCGAACGGCGGGCTCGTTTTACCGCTCCCCTTTTAGTCTGGCTCCTCCAGGCCCTCACGCTCAGTCTAAATAAACCTCGTCCTGCTTCCCTTCCTGCCCTGCCTGCTTCACACCCACTGTAAGGCCAGATGTAGCCCGAGTTGCATTTCATGTCAAATAAACGTGAGACGTCCCCGAAGGCTCCTCTCTGGCAGATACGAGATACGTGCAGAAGGGTCCCGTGTGTTTCCACACGGCTCAGCCTGCATGGACTCCAGCCCGACTGAATGGACAGACTGTGATGTAACCCGGGACGACACAAGGCCCCTGCAGAAAGCTGGAACAGACTGATAGATGGGGTTCTGTGACTTTTTCACGGTTTAACGGGATGTCGCAACACTGAGAAACAGCGTGAATGAATGCGTTTGTGAGACAAGGGAATGGCCCATTTAATTAGATTAAGTAAATTATTTAGATTATTTAGTTTAATTTTATCATATAGTTTTGTTATTTTATTTCATTTCAATTTATTTTTGTAATAAATAAATGATAATTTATTTTATTATTATTTTAAATATTTGATTGCATTTTATTCAAATCTATTATATTTTTATTTTCTTTTATTATTTTTATCTTCTATTAACTTTTTTGTACTTTTATGATTATTTACATTATTTGTTTATTTTTTTAAGATGTTAAAGATGCTTTTGATTTGGGGATTTGGGTCTGGAGGGATGAGGAAAGACAGGATTAGGAAACTGCGTTGGTTTGGACATGTCCACAGGAGAAAGGAGGAGTGTATCAGGAGAGGGATGCTGAAGATAGAGCTGGCAGGAAAGAGGAGAAGAGGAAGGACAAAGAGGATTTATGGACGGGGTGAGAGAGGACATGCAGGTGTGAAAGAGGAAGATGCAGAGGACAGGAAGACATGGACGTTACCACATACCGCAAGAGAAGATATCTCTGATGTTTGTTTGTAACTGTCTGCTGAGGCAGCGACTTGTTTTTCCATCACTGGGAGACTAATGCATCTGACCAGGTGATGGTTCTTAAAATACAGAATAAATTGTGTGTGTCTTTTCAAAAAATTAAAGTCATGGTCACCTTACATCCATCCATCCATCCATCCATCCATCCATCCGATAAGGCTGCTTTTACCAAGGGTGTCTCTGCATTTGTCTCTGGGGTGATCCCGACCCTCACGCCTGATTAAAAAGCTTTCACAGGAACAATCAGCCTCCTTTCTCCTGTTTCCAAACTGGGTGTGATGTGAAATAACCCCCTCCTCAGCAAGACCGCCACTCTAAGATGTCAAAATAATGGTGCTGCTGAGTGCCAGTGAAATTGAGATGACACTTCCCTGAGCACGGCAGGGGTGAAGGGAGGGTGCGCCGGGGCAGCTCATTGGTTCCACATAGGCCCGATGCAAACGGCCCACAAGAGGAGTTGAGAATAAATGGCTGACGGTCCTCACTGAGCAGAATCGGAGATTAACTGGGGCAGCAGTGTCCTAGTGTTTAGAGACAAGGCCCCAGGATCGGAAGGTAGCGACCCCATCACCGCTCCCTGGGTGCTGGATATGGCTGCCCTCTGCTGGACGGTGGGTGTGGTTTAAACACAGATGATGCATTTTGTTGTGCTTCACTATGACAAATAGTCACTTTCACTTTCACAAGCTGATGTCAGTTCCTTTCATACCTTCTCACTTTCGCCATTTCTAGAATGATGTCATCAGATATCTTGGTCTGTAATGTGTATCTCTATGGGAAAACCACTTTACTGCCCCCTCTGTGTGCATGGAACTGGAACCCTGTAATATCATCGTGACCATATATTGATGTAATTATGTTTATGTATCATCATCGCTCAGCGGTGAGCAACACTGAAACCTGAACGCCTGCCCTTATTGACGGTGGGGTCAGAAAACGATCACATCACGTCCAATAAGCAGATGAGATCAGGCGTTTCAGGTCTTTCCTACTACATGGGGTGAGGTCACTTCCAGAAACCTGGATTTAGCATCACAGGACCTTTTGAGCTGAATATGAAGCAGGGATGAAATCAAGAGACGCCAAAGGATAACGTGGGGAAAAGAGAAAGGGAGCACTTTCCCTGATGCCTGATGAAAGGAGCACTACAGTACAGAAAATTAGGGCAACAGAGCAGATCACCGTGAGAGAGGAAGAGTTGGAAAAGTGAGAAGTTCAAGATCTTCAGAACTGGATGTGGAGACGTAAATTTACATTTACTGCATTTGGGTACTTGCCCACGGACCAATGACTCAAGAGGTCCCAGGTTCGAATCCCACCTCCAGCACTACCACCACTGGGTCCCTGAGACCCTGAACCCTGAGTGTCTCCAGGGGGGACTGTCCCTGTAATTAGGACATGGAAGTCGCTCTGGATAAGAGCGTCTGCTAAATGCCGTAAATGTAAATGTAAATATCCTCTGAAGTTCAGCTACATGTGGAGTTAAAACCAGATCACAATGAAGACACAAGCCTTGTGTAGCTTTTGCAGTAGTCTACTTGCTCATCTGCTGTATGATAACATGCATGCAATTTACTTTAATTATTTATATTATTGCTATTAAATTATTTGAATCAGGTTTTAAGTTTTTCATGGTTTCACTTTATTGTTCAGTGCTTTAAGTGTGAGTGAACCACAGTGAGCAGGGCTGTGGCCTTAAAATGAGAAGGTCCTGGGCTCGAAACCCGGTCGGGACGGTCCGGGCCTTTCTGTGTTGAGTGGACATGTTGTCCCCATGTGTGTTTCCTCCAAGAGCTCCGGTTTCTTCCCACCATCAGGTCAGGTGGACTGGAGATGATCAACGTGCTCACTCACACCAAGGGGACAATTTACTTGTGTGTCTGCCTGTGATGGACTGGTGACCTGTCCGAGGTGTGTCTCTGCCTTTTGCCCTTTTGATATAGGCTCCAGGACAACACCTAATCAGGACAAGCGGTTCAGAAAGTGAGTGAGCTGTGTGAATTTAAGGCCTATATCTTATATCCGAAGAGCTGAAAGGGTTAAAAAGGTGGGTCTTCAGTCTTGATGTGAAGACAGCGATGGTCTCTGCAGTTCTGATGGTCAGGAGAAGCTCATTTAAGAGCTGAAACTGAAGAGCCTTCTTACACATTCTACTTCTGAGAAGTGGGAGGTCCAGTTTTGCAGAGCTTCCAGCTCTAAGAAGTCAAACAGTGACCGGTGGTTTAATCTTTGCTGGGAAGAAGGGACCATTTTTGGCTTTATAGGCATTGAGGAGTTTAATGTAATGGGGCCACCGTGAAAAGGTTGTGTGGCCAGTGAAGGGTTGGCATTAACATGGTGATGATCTGAATCACCTGGAGGTTCTGCTGAACTTCAGAGGAAGGCTGGTTAGGAGGGAATCAACCCAAGGACCGTTTTGCTGAAAGCCGACTTGAAAAGATTAGTCTCCATGCAGTTTGCCTGCTCTTTTAAGAAAATAAAACTCACAGATCTTCTGCATGCTGTGAATTATTTCCCAAAACCAAATAAAATTTTAGCAGCTGTAATAGATACATAAGAAATTCAACAAAAGCCCGCTATTAGCATTTCGAATCCCATTAGTCCTTTTCTCTCGACCCCAAACAGGCATGAATATGGGCAGATGAGATCTTAATGGCTGGCTTAGTTCTGCTTATGCATTAAGTAGCGAAACAGCCAGTGGTGACCTTTTCATCCATCGATCTTTGGAAATACCAGTGTGGTTATTGCAGCCATGGAGATGGGGCATCTTACAGATCATCAAGCAGGCCAGCCACCTTCCTTCATTAGATCTTAATGAGCAGCGGAAACGTGGTGGCCTTCACGGTTGGCACGGGAATAAATCAAAACTGCTTAATCCCTCTCTCACATACCGCTGAGAGACAATAGCTCCAAATTCTGCTGCCATTCAACCTGACGGACAAACCGGTGGCTGGGTGATCCCCCAGCATCCACTAAAATATATGAACAATGCCTTCAGTTTTGCAACATTATATTTCCACATCTACTCTTGCACAGAAGACCCATGCATGCAAGATACGCCATCTTCAGGTTTGAGGTTGCCTGTATTATTTAAAGAGGCAGGTCTATCAAGATCGGATCTTCACAATATATTTGTGTGGATGTTCTTCATGGTGCAAGGGGATAAGATTTCTGAGGACTATCTGGGGAAAAGGTTTTGGGATGGATGAGGCGAAAAAAGGACTTTTGACTTGAAATCACTGCATTCCAATATAAGAAGATTCTGCCATCTGTAAAACATGGTGGTGGAAGTACTATGGTTTTTGTGTGGTTTTTATCATTCTTGGATGTTTGTGCTTTTCTTTTTCATAATTTTTTGCTCTGATTCTGTACATAATCACGGAATATCCCCATACTTATTTCTGTTCTTTCTTTTTCCCCTTAGTTTATATATTTTTTGTATATTCAAGTATATTACTCCTGTATTATACTCCTGTACAGCTTTTCTATCCAGATGAATTCTACTTATTATTACTTTGTTTCCATCTTTGCTCTTATTACACTTTTCCTTTCATGTCTTTGCAGAGTCTTGGAGTGACTCTGGGATACATTTCACTGCACTTGTGCTTATATAACTGTGTAAGTGACAAATAAAGGGTTTGAATGGAATCGTATGCTGTCTGTGAGCCAAGACGGTTTGCCAAAATTGATATGGACAAAAATAATTCTGAGCTACACCAGCATTTTCTAAACAACTTCTGTCTGTTAACTGAAGAGAAAGGGGAGGCATGAAGCAACTGGGAAAAACCAATGTGCAGGACTGATCAACACTTCCTGCAATGTTTAAACATAGCAATTGCACCACATATACAGTTAAGGCCAAAATTATTAGCCCCCCCAGGAATTATGGAACATTTTTCTAAGCTTCTTCCCAATGTTTGCAGCATTGATGAAACTTGATTTAAGCAAACATTCACCAGTGCTATTTAGTGAAAAAGTGAAAAGTGAAAGTGACAACCCTTGTCATTGCGAGGTCACAGCACTGCACACCATGAAGCACAACGAAATTTGACCTCTGCTATTAACCCATGCTCACGAACACCGTGCAGCAGTGGGCAGCTATTGAAAGCGCCCGGGGAGCAGTGACGGGGACGGTACCTTGCTCAGGGGTACCTCAGGGCAACCTACTTTTGAGAGAATTGAACCCACAATTTTCAATTTTCTATTTTTGCCACCGCTGCCCCTAAGTTTCAACTCGGTGTATCAATAAAATATCCTAATTAAACTTGGTGGACATTGTTTTTATAGTTTATTTGTTTCCAAAACAAACTTGTTTCATGGAGAAATCAAGAGTGTCGTCTAATTTCATAAGGGGGGCTAATAACTTTGGCCTCCACTGTAGATACCATTCACAGTAAAACGGGATGTTTTATTCAAAAACCAAATATCCAAATACAGCAATTTTCTCTTATTCATTTAACCAGGCTCTCCTTATAAACGTTACTGCACTCGTGAGAAAGTCTGATGATGTTTTAGGCCCTATTTCTGCAGAAAAACAGAGAATTCAAAAGTCTAAGTTTCTATATAACGACTTCATCCCGGTCTTTAAAAATAAAACATTCAAGGAAACATTACTCATCTTACTGTTGGCCAAAAGAGCCGACAAAAGCCATCCTGCTTGTACAGGAACTGAAATAGGCCAGGTCAAATGTTCTAGATAGCCGGAATAACACCATATGCCCCTTCAAATCATACTTTGGCTGCTATGCTTAAGTTATTGATAAAATCTGCTGATGAAAACAGGCTGCTGCTGGTTTCATAAGTGGATGAATGGGCAACTGACTCACTGATCTGAATCTGGTCCTCAGAGGCAACGTGTTCACTTTGGGGAGGGGAATTGTGGGTATGACTCACTAGGCTAAAAGTTTGTTGCCTAATGTCTTCTGATAACCGAATATCAAACCTTTCAGCGAATGACGCAAGTGGCAAGACAGCCACTGTAAACAAGCAAATCTTATTTCCAAAATATCACGCTGATCTATCCATTCCAGTTTCCTCAGAAATAGCAGAACTACAGCACTGTGCAAAAGTCTCGAGCCTCATTTCTTCATACTTTGTTTCTAAAACTCCAGACTTTCTAGTTTTTTAATCTGTTGTTTAGGGACAGTTCTCCAGATCTTCCTGAAGGACAGTGTTGTTGTCTCTCATGTTCAGTCCAGTCTCTGTACCTGAGCAGTTCTCCAGATCTTCCTGAAGGACAGTGTTGTTGTCTCTTGTTTTCAGTCAGGTCTCTGTACCTGAGCAGTTTCAGGTCCAGAAGCAGTGTGGGATCATCTCCACAGAGAACAAAAAGCCAAAAGTCAGGTTTCATTGGAAGAGCTTTGGGACGTCCTTCAAGAAGCCTGGGGAAGTGTTCTTGAAGACGACTAAAAGAAAGGAGCTGGTCTAAGAGAGTTGAGCTGTGCTGGAGAATAATGGTGGTGGTGGTGAATATGGACTTTAAAGCTGGTTAGAATGAATCTCTCTTTGTGTTTAGACTGGAGTTACATGTGTTTCTACACAAATCACTGAACGGCTGTCTCACTTTCATACAGAACAGAAAGAAACGAGGGGATCAAGACTTTTGCACAGAACTCTACGGTTGTTTCAGATATTTGGGATAAAGCAAGTAAAAGTACACATTATTATCATCACTGATTGATTCCAAATGCATGGTTCTCAGTAATCTGTCTTTGGAGGAGAAATATGGATTGCTGGCAACATCAGCAGCCCGAATATCAACAGAAAAAGTTCAGGGATCTCTCCCTGTGATGTTCCAGTTTTCGGAGAAGTGCTGAGTTTGAGATTGGATGGTGATCAGATCAGAGCAGCCTCATTCCCTTTGCTGGAGTCAGATGATGGACAGGTCAAAAGCAGAAATTCTGCAAATCCCTCTGGCAGCACTAATCTACTCATCGCCTCTCAACCACCGCCCACCTTTTTTATCTACTTCAGTGTGTTCCTTACACTCCGACAGACTCTGTAAGGACTCTTTGATGATGTTTGTGAAATGTTACAGTGCAAATATCATCGGTCGTATCTTCAATAACAAAAAAGACCATGGCGTCTAACTCGGTGAGGAACATGGCTTTACTGTTGATGTCTTTAAATCTGCATTACGTGTTTTTTCTTGCTAAACTTTGCCTGTACTCTAGTTACAGGAGACCTACTTTCAGTTCCCTATAGAACCTGTTTAATTGGTGGTTCTTTAACCCTTTTAAAATCTGGGGGTTATTAGAAAAAGCCTATTACTCTTCATGGACCACTTGATTGATAATTGCTCTACTGGGATTGTGTGTCTGTATTTTTAGATGATAGAAGTGTTCAATAAAATATACTTACTTAAAAGCATCTCACTCTCTCATTTTCTGAGCCGCTTGTCCTAATTAGGGTCACAGGGTGCTGGAGTCTACCCCAGCTCTCACAGGACTAAAGGCAAGGAAACACTGTGGACAGGCCGCCAGTCCATCGCAGGGCTAAAGGCCTTCACATGGCTTGCTTAATGAACTGACTTTGATTAAGTCAATTTAAGAGTTTTTAAAGTTTCAAAATCATCCTGTTCTGTATTTCTTGCTGCTGTGATGCCACAGAAGTACATGTGGTACTCTTTAGCAAGGTACTGTCCCCATCACTGCTCCCTGGGCGCTTTAAATAGTTGCCACCTGCTGCATGGTGTTGTGGTTCACTGTGAGCTGTGCTGTGTTTGACAATGACAAGAATAGTCACTTTCACTTACACTTCCACAAAACTAATTAAAATGTATCCATTTGTAGTTAAGCCCCGCCCATTTGCCATCAAGTCACAGGGGCTGATTTTTAAAAGTGGCAAGTGATGCTTCTTCATCAACGATTTGTTGGTTTTGAAGAAATGTTTCATGTAAGGAGTCGCTTCAGTGTCTGATTCGTTAGTTCGTCCCTGGAGGCTCCACTCGTTTCTTTTCTCCGAATCGCGCTGAACTTGTTTACGAACGGATCTTTCTTTCATTTACTTTTCGGCACGTTCACAGTGAAGGAATAATGTTTATTCCCTTCAGCACTAGAACTACGACTCTTTCAGCTATTCCGTCTGCTTCTATTTCTTTCTTCTTCTCCCTTCCTACTTTCATCTTCAGCTTTTGTCTTTCTTCTCCTTTCCTTTCCTGCTTTTATACTATATCTTCTTTTTCCTTTTTCCGTCTTTCTTCGTTTGTCTTATTTGGATTGTTCTTATTTTTCTTCACCTCCTCCTCTTTGTGTATCTGTAGTCCAGTGTTCGCCTCAATTTTGATGAAATTGTGTCTGAATTGTACGTCTCGCGTCTACATCCTGTCCTCCACTCTGAGAGCAAACCATGAAAATGAAGAGGTCTTCCCCAATTCCCTTTTTTGGACCAGAGAGGACACTTAAAATAAGAGCTAAAATATTCCCTGAAAAGCTCTCAGAGCTTTATTTCTGTTGGACTGGCTCAGTGGGGACTCTGGGTTATGTAAGCTCGGACTGTCCCCTTTGAGATTAAATGCTCACTGACCTTTGCTAATTGCACGACTCGGACTGAGCACAGGCGGAGGAGGGGGAACCGGCAGTGGCTATAAAAGTGAAGGCGCTGTAGAAAGAGGCCGACGGCTCCCACACTCTTCCTCTGGGTATCCATCACGCTGGTCTCGGCACCGAGGGGTAGAGGTAGTCCCTTGGTGGGACAGAGGACATGCAGCAGCAGGGGGTGGACAGCGGGGGAGCTAGCAGCCCCTCTCTCCACGCACTGAGCACTAAGTGGAATATGCTTCCCACCTCCCACGCTCTTCTTCTTAATGTGGCCTAGAAACACACGCAGCACTTACATATTCTGAGGTGTTGTTTTTAGAGATAGGAGGTGACAAAAAGTAAATAGATGGATAAAAAAAGGAGCTGTCCTTCTCTTCACTTTGTACTTCCAGCAAGGCAGGCACATTTTTAAAAGGGACGTATTAAAATGCATGTCAAAAGTGCCCCATAATGCAATTTAACTTTAAATTGAATTTTATAGATTGCCAATAATTGGACAATAATGTCCATATGTGCTTAGTAAAAGTGCAGAAACCCTTTAGAGTCACTAAACACGACTACACTGACTGGTTTACCAATGAAGCATCTGCTTTTCATGCCTCTGTTACGAGTGAGTTCTGAGTTAAACATCTGTCTGTACTTTTAATTATTGGCTGAAACTACAAGAAAACTACATCGCACACCAAACCCATTGCTTTGGCAACTTTCCATGAAACAAAAGATGCTGTAAAATTGTGAAATTAGCTTGGAGTGCTCCTTTAAAAAGGGAGACAAACTCACCATGCAGTCCCCCGTGATGAAGTGAAATGAAAGTGAAAGTGACCTTGTCACTGTGAATACAGAGTGAACCACAGCCAAATGCATCCTCTGTGTTTAAAACACACGCCGTCCAGCAGCGGACAGACATATCCAGCCCCCGGGGAGCAGTGATGGGGTGGGTATCTTGCTCAAGGGAACTTTAGGACTAAGATTCGAACCTATGACATTCCGATCCTGGTGCTATTTTTGTCTATTTAGATTTGTTTACACCTCTGCATAATGAATTCATCTGCTTTCCACACCGTTCTTAAAAGTAGATGAAAAAGAAGAAGACTCTAGCAAAAGAACCTCATCCCACCTGTGAAACATGGTGGAGGTAGTTTCATGGTTAGGATCTGTTCTGCTACAATGAATTCTAAGTTATACCAGCAAACTGCAGGTAAATCTGTCCATGAACTGAAAGCGGGTCATGCAGCACACAGGTTGTTCTACAAAAGAATGGAAACATTTCGAAATGTAAGGTTTTAGAATGAAAGTGCTGGTCTTAACCCACTAGAAATGCTGTGGAAGGACCTGAAATGTGCAGTTTATGTGAGGAACCCCATCAGAACATCCCAGAGCTGGAGCTGTTCTCTAAGGTAGAATGGGTTTACATACTTTTGCAACACACAGATCTGCAATACTGGATCATTCATAAGTAATTGATCCATAAATAAATGGCCAGATTGAATACATTTCACATTTATCTCTCTGCTTTTAAATCTGGTAGTAACCAGTAATCCAATGTCAGTTTGAAGGTTTGAGGAAAGATCTGCGTTAGGAGTAATCTGAGAGCCATTGAGGGATTCAGCCTGCCAGCCTGCCAGCCTTTAGAGGTGCCACTGTGGCAAAGTAAATCCATTACCGATGAGGGAAAGAGAAAACACAATCACACAGAATAATATTTACTCTGAGAGAAAACCATGCGATTGATAAAGTAAGTGGGTCATTATATGAAACAGTCCAAATCTCCATTCTCTTCTCTCCTCCTGCAGTACATGCTGCTTTTATTCATGGCCTTTCATCAAAACACATTTGGCCAAGCTAGAAGACAGAGGGAGGGATGGGTAGAAAATAGCTCGTTTGGTTGATACGGAGCCAAAATGTGCCCCAGCGGCTTCACCAATCCCTGCTCAAAATGATGCATGTCGCGGTGGTCTCTCTGCCATGCTTCTGTTGAGAGGAACTAAAGACCAGAAGCACACACTGAGGTATACGGACTCATCAGACTTTAAACGGACTGCACAGATGGGTTTGCAGTGAAGTAGAGTGTAATGGCTTTGCCGCTCCCGTCGATGGAGAGCTAGGAATGATCTGAAAAAGGACAAGATTGGAAAAGGAAAGTGGTTTTCACTGTTGCACATGAAGCCCAAACAATGGAAGTACGTCTCCTGGGACAACATAACTTAGATGGGGTGCATATGTTTTGGGTTCATCGGGATAACTTTGCATAAACACATGCGCCGCTTATCCTAACCAGGGTGGAGACCGTCCCAGACCTCAAAGACAAAAGCCAGACAGGTCACCTGCCCATTGCAGGACAGATGCTCACAAGGAAACCTCCAAGGACATCTCCTGTCCACCTGATGTGTTTGGACTGTAAGAGGAAACCAGAGCAGAGAGGAACCCACATAAACACAGCGACTTCCCAAATAAAAGACCAAGTAATCAAACCCAGAACCTTCTTTCTTTGAGGTAAAAGTGGTACCTGCCAGATCTTTGACACTGAACATTTCCAAACAGGGGCAGCGGAGTCTTGGTGTTTATGTCTAGGCTCAAGATTGAAAGGTCACAGGTATGAATCCTGGACCAGTAGGTCACCCTGAGGTTCTCTGCAGCAAGGTACTGGCTCAATCACTGCACTCGGGTTAAATGCAGAGAATGTGTTTCGTTGTGGTTCACTGGGTGCTGTTCACAATGGCACGTAGTCACTTTCACTTTCACACATTTCACACACAAACGAATGTCTAGATCATCCAAATTTGAAAAAAAAAATCGTACACAAACTGCATTAAAATGTTTGCTGGAAAATCTTGCCTTTCTAGTCAAAATTTAATTAAACTTCATATTCCATGGATCCAAGCTAAGGTGCTTATCTTAACCAGGTAGCTGGAGCCCTCATAGAATGAGACAGCATGGACAAACCACGAGTCCATCACAGCACACACACAGAGGGCATCTCTAGTCCACCTGACATGCATAATTTAGACTTGGGGAGGAACCCAGCCTGATGGAAACCCACAGACCCAGAGAACCAGCTCCAGACAGAAGACCCAGGCTGCCCTGAGTGGGAATCAAACCCTCAGTGTCCCATTAGAACATTTCCTGACTGCTTTATTGAGGTCATGTGTCATTTTCCTTTAGAAATCTTGTCAGGGAAGAATAACACCAGTCTCCTGAGATCCATTCCAGGGCTTTCTCATTCCACTCTTCCATGAATTTTGTTCTGTAGTTTAGTTTGGATAAACCTCACCTCACCTTGTTGTTTCCACCCCTCAGCACACTGCACATGGTTCATGATGGTGATGAGGAGAAAAATCTAAACACGCTCTTCTTGTAAAGTCTTTGTGTTAAGAATGGGCCATTCTTTTGAACAGATCAGAAAAATGAGGAGCTCAGGTCATTGGTTGCTGCAAATATTTGCAAATTCCTTACCTCCTGGTTGTGTAAGGAGAGGGTCCAGATACTAGACTGGCCTGCTTGCAGACCCAATCTGTCCCAAATAGAGGATACTGGAGAATTTGGAAATGAAAAATGCGTCAACAATGTCACACTGTTGCACACTTAAAGACATGTTCGCAGGAAGAATGGAACAAAATAACTTGAGAAACACATTGCCATATTGGATTTTGTTGAATTCCTAGCCATGTGAGCTCATATTTACTGAAGACACTTCGAGGATCTTGATTGATTTCTTCAGTTGTTTAGATTATTTTTGTTACTTGGTGTTCTCTTGTTGGACTTCATGCTTTGTTCTGACCAGACATTTGATGTGTGCTTTTTTAAAAGTGTCCTTAAGATCCAAGAATGATTCACTTTGAAAAACACAGATGGTGCCTGTTGAGCAAGGTTTTTCTCTTTATTTTTTCCCTTCTTCCCAATAACAAGCTATCCAGCCCCCTTTATATGGCCGAGCTAATGTTCGTCAGAGCCAGCAACAGAAACAAGCAACACGTTTGCAGTGCCAGATTGTGAGTGGGTCAGGCATGGAGTAGCTGATTTGCTGGCCAGGAGAGGAACGGCACTGCCATACACCCAGAAAACAGGCAAAAACACAAGAGTAAGAGAATGTGCACAGTGCATATGTGGCCATTACCCCTTTCCAGCCGTCCCAGTCAAGGATTCTCTTCTGTTTCACAATGATCTGTGGGTATTCACCCCATTTTTACAGAAGAAGTGCTTTCCAACACTTTCCCAGGAGGTCAGACACTCGTGCTGCTGTGAATGTACCATATGGACATTGCATTAGTTCATAGTGACCCATTGATCTGAAAGGTCTGCAACTTTTTTTAATATAAGAATCAATATTCAGTTGATTGTATTCCATTATTTAATAAAGGATGCTGTTTTTTCTTTAGCCAAGATGAACTTTCCTACCAAAACTCATTAGAGCACTATGGCGGTTGTTGGCCCAGCTTACAAAATATGCATCCAAGGACCAAGGATCCAAGGGCGGGACCAGAGAGGCTGAAATCTGATTGGCCAACCCTTCCCTGCCACAAGTCAGTTGCCTCACTCTTCTTGGGAGAATAATTTAAGTTTAGCCAGCTTGGATGGAAACCCTGGTGCATACATCTCTCCAGAGATGCTCTATTGGCTACAGAGTGAGACAAATTGTACACTCCTGACACACAGGTTGTTGTTTTTTAAACATCAGCCTGAGACCGTGATGCTCTCTGAAAAGGTTTTCGCTCGTTCCATACTTTTCTGCATCCATATACATCTCTGTTTGACTTGGAATGGTGATGCTCAGGGTCTGCTTTTCCTCCACACATTTGGGAACTGTGGTCAAATAGCTTAGTTTACCTTTCGTCACACCAGAGCATCTTATTCCTAAGGCTCTGAGAATGATTCAGGTGCTCTCTAGTGACTGTTTGTCATTGTGAGCACAGCACAGCACAGCACTTGATGAAACATAATGGAATGCATTCACTGTATTTAACCCACACATACCATCCAGCAGGCCCTATCCAGTGCCTGGGGAGCAGTGATGGGGACGGTACCTTGCTCAAGGGTGCTGTCAGGGCAAACTACTTGTCTGGGACCAGACCCATGACCTTCCAATCCTTGGCCTTCACCCCTAAACACTAGGCCCCCACTGCTACAATCAGACCAATAAGTAGTCATGTGCCTTTTAGTAAGAGATGGCGTTGGTCCATCAGATCCTGACAGTTTTGTCAGGATCTCCCATCTCCTCGAAGAAACTATGTCTCTCATTCATGGTGACCTAGGTTACCTATCCGACCAATCCCCCTTCATCTCTGATTATTCAGCTTGTGTGAGTGACCGGATCTAGGAAGCCTGTTGTTGGTCCCAGACCTTCCTTTTGGGAACGATGGACTTGCAAAATGTTCTCGTATCCCCAGATCTGTGTATTGATAAATTCCTCACTCACAGGTCTCTGGACAGTTCTCTCAAATGGCTTGGTTTACACCTTTATGCTGGGGATATTGTAGACACACCATTAACCGTGAAAGCTTATATAGACCAGTGTGTATAAATTCACTTAGGCTCAGATGTACTCAAATCAAGTTGTAGGAACATCTCAAGGACCACAGAAACAGGATACACCAGAGTTCTGGGACTGTCACAACAAGGGTCTGAAATCCTAGTAGAAGGGATATTTCAGCCTTTTCATTTTGAATAACAAAACAATCCAGAAAGAAAAAAATAATGATTTTGAATTGCAGTTAGTAGCTTTATACACCTCTGGAATGAGAACCATGTTGTAGGAACATCTCAAAAACAACAGAAACATGATGGGCCAGAGTTCGGTAAATGTCACAACAAAGGGTCTGAAATCTTATTTAACTTGATGTTTGAGTCTAAACAAACAGAAGTAGAACAATAATGAAATTGAATTGTAGTTAGCTCAGAGATTAAAGCCCCTTTTTCATTGCCATGAAAGGAATTGTAGGTCATCACGAGGACATGTTTCTCTTGGCCAGTTCTGTGTCTTTGCTGTGCAGGGACCCAAGAGGGAAAGATTTGCTTTCAGGTGTGTGTGGTGTTGAGAGGGAATCCAAGCAATAGAGTCAGTGAGAGGCCCATAACCACCCTGTCAGAAGGGTGGGCTCAGTGGCCCGTGAGGTGATTAACTGCCTCGCTTTGTGGAGCGTTTCTAGACCTGGCCGTGGGGCGTTCATCAAAAGCAGAGTGATCTCAGAACAGAGTGGGAACGCTGCTCCTCTGAGAGCTTTCTCCAACCACAGCTCACACGCCGAGAGCCGGGAACATTGATGGAACATTAAGAGGCCTGCAACTTCACACTGGCCTCGCTGGATGAGTAAGAAGCAGTCCAAGCACGGCCAGGGTCGCGTCTGAGCGGCGAAGTGAGATGAGATGAGGCACAAGGAAGAAAAAAATCGATTCCCTTGACGTGTGAACTGGTCGTCATCACTTTCACACTTTCTTACATCTACATTCATATTCAACACTGCCACTGCAATTATCGCAGAGTTGAAACACTCGTCTCTATTGATTGCAACGTAATGGAGCCTAGTTTTTCACCTGCAAACACGTCACTCTACATGTCTGACCTGGAAAGGTTCTATACAGTGGAGAGCCGCCATGTGTTCCCCATTCATTTACATTCACAGGATTTAGCAGTCACTCTTATCCAGAACGCTGCTCATCAGTTCTTCACATCCCCATCTTTTCTTCGTTCTTGTAACCTGGCAGAAATCAGCAACTGTTGGTTAACTATTTACCAGATGACACATTTATAGCCCCTGGAACTGAATAAGACAAAAGATCTACAACTTATCAAAGTGAAAGTGATCGGCACAACACAGTGAACCTCAACGAAATGACGCCTCTGCATTTTACCCACACACAAACATGTCCAGCAGGGGGCAGCTATTGAAAGCGCCCGGGGAGCGGGGATGGGGATGGTACCTTGCTCAGGGGTACCTCAGGGCAATCTTAGTGGTCTGGGATTCGAACCCACAACCTTCTGATCCTGGGGCTCAAGTCCCTAAACACTAGGCTACCACTGCCAAGATCTTAGTGCCAAGTTTTTTTTTATTAGAAGAAAGTGTAGAAAGGTATAAGCGCAGGGCTGATTGTGAAATGTTATTCTCCTCTGTGTTCCTTGAACAGGTGAGTCTTCAGATGATGGTTGAAGACAGAAGGGATTCGGCAGTTCTGACCACAAGAGGAGGTTCATTCCACCACTGAGGAGCCAGGGCCAGTTTTCCTATTTTTCTGAGGAGCAGAGGTTCAAAGTGGGAAGTGTTTGACCTTCTGAGGGACAAGAAGGGACATGTTGTCTGATTAGTGCCATCATATAAGAACCATTTCTTGGCCTTGCCCTGTTGGGATTTCATGGTCTTGGTAACCTTGTGTAACCACGTCTTATGTGTTTATGACCTTTTGTTGTGATCTCTTGCCCTTGGCTTGGAGACCTGCCCTATGATTAGTGTGTTCACCTGTCCTAGGTGTCCTGCTCTCTGTATTCATAGTTTTTCACAAGACATCACATCCTTCAATGACCGCCCACCAGGACAGCAAAACAGTTGTCTTCTGCTGTCCTCCACTGATATTCATCAGGTTTGTTTCTCCAAAACACTGGATAGTTGTAATTGGATGCACAAACTGATAATGCTGAACTTCTACAGAAGCCCAACAGAGAAACAAAGTCCAAAGGAGGAGACGATGGACTTGGACGTGTCTCTGTCTCTGGGGAGGGAATGAAAGACTGGACACCAGCTGTTCAAATGTGCTGTGAACATTTCATCAAAGATGAGCCAATAATTTAATTACTGTTTTTTTAAGTCTTTTCTTCATCATGTCATTTTCCTTTGTTTTTGTGGGCCAATGCAGACGGGCTGTGTCCCAAACGAAGTTTCTACACTTTACACACTACATTACTGAGTGCATGTCCAATGGTTGTGCACTATTTTTACACACTATTTAGTGCAGTAGTTTGGGACGCAGCCATGGTTCCGTTAACTGTGAAAAAATACTTTTAATGGGATGTTTGAAGGACAGTGGTAAACCTCAAGACAAAGGAAACCCCATCGGATGCCTGCTTGAATTAATGCAATTCTGAAGAATGAAAGGGAAGAAGGAGGAGGAGGCACTAATGGATGCAAGGATTGAAGCTCTGACAGATACATACTGATGAGTAAATCCTTCTGGGTCTATACTTTAGTGACTGTGGCTATTTTTGGGAGGTGACAGCACTCTCCACAACTTCCCTCCTTCGGTTACTCTGTAAGAGCTCTGTTGGACACTCTATTATGTTGTATAACTCTTAAAAATTCAAGTGGAAGGTCATTGGCTTCGAAGTCCAATTCCAAGTCAGTGACAGTTTATGTCGCCAAAGTTTTAAGAGAACAGAAAGCACTTAAAAAGGGGAAACATCCATAAAAGGGGAAAGTTCCAATAGAGACTGTCTCTGCTCGAATGCCTCTGGCTGCATCAGTTCGCCATGCAGACTCGTACTCAATATCTAAACGATTTAACCAGATCCATCAGCACTATTGGCCCACACGGGCCACACGGGCCTTATTTTTAAAAGCTGGTCTCCACATAAAACCTTCCTCACATAATAGAGCATTTCTTTCTGCTTCAGCATGGCAGCCGAACTGGTACTGCGATGAAATCACAGAACCTGCTGCTCTTCTAAGAACTTTCCATTTGTAGGAAAGACTCTTTCTGTTGTGCGACGAGACCAGCGCGAATGGGAATGAATCAGCGCTCGTGTCCAGACCTCGTCTTCGTCTCTATTGTGTTGTTTTCAACAGATTGGGCCCTTGGATCTCTTTCGCCGGGCACTCATCATTAGCACAGCAGTGGTCAATAGCGTGGCTGGTGGGAAACAGGGCTGCTGGGGATCGATGGACGAGAGAGTGTGTCAATAACTCAGTCCACGGTGGAGATGGATGGCTGGAGAATAGCTTAAGATCTCGTAGCCACTGGAGCACCAAGAGTATGAGCCTAACTGATCAAAAAATAAGGTTTCAATGGTCTCATTGCCTTTCCTTTTGTTCTTTATGCAGAAAGAAATGTATACAAAGTGTATTTGTCTGCATTCTGTCTCATTGTTAAATGCACATCGATCAGCCACATGGGTTAATCCACTGACGTGAATAACATTGATTATCTCCTTACAGTTCCTCCTGCAATGATGTAACCGAGAGCCATTTTGGAGCCAAGTTGTGATTCCTAGACGGCTGAGAAACTGCAGGTCTTGTGAGGTGTTTCTGGTATTCAATGGTCAGTACCGACCAATAGGGTCCCAAGGAAAGACAAGTGGTGAACCAGCGACGGGGTCATGGGCACCTGATGCTTAATAATGCATGAGTGTGTCTGGTCCCACAGAAGAGCCTCTGTAGCACAAACTACTGAGAAGGCTCTGGTTCAGATAGAAACAGCACAAACAGTGCAGCTGTGGAGGGGCTGCATGAGTCAGTGTCCATGCTGACCCCTGTCCACCACTGAAAGCTCCTGCAATGGACATTAGAACTGGACCATGGAGAGATGGAAGGCGGCAGGCTGGTTCTGATGGATCCCATGAATGGTTCTGTTTTCCATCATGTGGACGGCCAGGTGTGTCCATTCCTGAGGACGAGACAGCATCAGGATGAACCTAAGGGATGCTGGTGGAGGCAGGATGACGCCCTGGACAGTGATCTGCTGGAAACCTTACTTCCTCCATTCACGTGGACGTTACTTTGGAAACTTTAAAAGTTGCAAAACTGCAAAAGGATCTGCTGCTGGTGCAGAAAATACAGCTCACCTTCAGAAGACTTGTGGACTCCAGGCCTCGATGTGGCAATTTTGTTTCAGTGCCAAAAGGGGACCTACACAATATTAAAAAGACGTTTAATGTTATAGCGTATCAGTGTATTTGATCACTTTAGATCCTTTTCTTTCTTTCTTTCTTTCTTTCTTTCTTTCTTTCTTTCTTTCTTGCATTTGCTTGGTCAAAGTTGTAAGTAAAACTGTTGAAATTACAGTTAAACCAAGAGCTTTTGACCAGAAAATAGTGAAAATGTCGTTGTGAGATTGATGGTTATGTCTTCTGGGGTTTAATTATTTTGAAGAAAAGTTTACAGTTTGACTAAATTTTATGAAAAAATCATGAAAAGTGCCCAATTTTCTGTTATTGTTTTTGGTTAAAATGAAATATCACAAACTTCTTTCTTTGAAACATGCTTCCCGTTCTCTGAAATGGCAAGAAAATTTCAACCCGTCGTTTAAACATTACAGCTAAGCTGTATCCAAACGAATGCCGAGCCAAATCTCAAGCAAACTCGAGCTGAACAGAGCACACCTCAATTAAAAAAATACAATTTTTATGCTTTATCTCTCGGGACGAGGCGAGGCAACACGCTCTGAGATAGGCAGATATCGGCCAAGCCGGCTTTATAAGACAATTCTCTCCAGCAGCTGAAGGGATAAAGCAAAAAAAAAGAAGATTGAGAGTGACAGAAGCAATGAAACTCATTATTTTGGGGAAATGTTTGCCAGTTTATAACGCATGAAGGCGGATCAGGATGTACATAACTTTATTTGTATGCTGCTGGTCCACTGCTGTGCAAAGCAATAACAAGGACACACAAACACTCTTATAAAAATGGCTTTGCAGGAAGGGGGAAGTGAAAGTGAAAGTGACGGTTGCCATCGAAAACCCCAGGCACACAGTGAACCATGGCGCAATGCAACCTCCCCACTGTCAAGCAGGGGGGAGACATATCCAGCACCCGGGTAGCAGTGATGGGAATGGTACCTTGCTCAGGGGAACCTCAGGGCAACCTACTGGTCCTGGATTCGAACCCACAACTCTCTGATCCTGGAAGACTGGGATACAGCAGTATAATGAGAGAGTCGTGGAGAAACAGCAGCAATATCGCAGCACAATCATGTGTTTTCAATCTGCAAATCAACTGCTGTAAAACTTTCATCTGTGTTTAGAGTTTACGCCGCAGTTGGATTTTTTAGAATGCAGAGTTGTCAGAATGAACATAGTAGCTTATTTGGTATTTATTTTTTTTCTATTTATTTTTTCTCAATTTATTTCCCATCGTTTCTGCTGGATCTACTAATGGATCTGTCTGTCTTTGCATCTGCAACGTAAGAACGTTCCCTCAAAAACAAGATTTTTCGGATCTTTTTTTTTTTTGAGGCAGCTCCACTGTCGTCCGTTTATCTCCTTTACATTTCCTACATTTTGTCAGCTTTCTCTTTGACGAAGAGGACCTACAGGCTGTGATCGGATGGAGCTTCATGCCCAGGGCTTCCATATATCACATGCAAGTATTTCTCCCCGCCGTCAACCTCGGTTATGTTCCAATAAAAACACGAGTTGTATTTTCTTTGAGACGACATCGGCCTCCGGACGCTGCCTACACTCGACGGGCTCCATACGTCAAATGGAAGTGGAGAAACCTCCACTCCACTCAGCGTGGCTTCCTTATCTCCACGGCAGCACGTCCGCTACACTGGGCTACAAATTAGGGTTATATTTGCACCATAGAGGAATTTGTCAAATTTTATAGTCAATTACAGCCAAACTTTTATACTTTTACACTTTTTATAATTCTGATTTAAAATTTACAGGAAGACCATGAACCTTTGAGCAAAACACTGAACTTCATGGTCGCGTCGTCTGGGGTTTAAAACATTTTAACAGAAAAGTTTGCAGATTAACTGGAAATTTCATTATAGGACCATGAAGAGGGTCCAGGAAATTGTACACTGTCATGGTAAAACATCAAAATTTCTCAAATCTCTTTTCTTTCTTTCTTTACTGTACACTCAACGGGCTCCGTACGTCAAATGGAAGTGGAGAAACCACTTTCTTATCTCCAGCACGTCAGCCACACTGGGCTACGAATTAGGGTTGTGTTTGCACCACACAAGTTCTAGACGGTTCCGATTAGGCCCAGGAAATATTTCAGGCTCATTTACATGCAGCAAAATCTCACAGAACATCAGCCAAAAAGCCGGCGAGAAAAACAAGCAGGATTTTTTCCTACACTGGTACCTCCACCCGAGTACCGAGTTGCCCGTCGCAAGGAGATGATTCCTGATAGGAGGGAGAGAGGCAGGGCCTGACTGGTCAGCAGGAAGCCAGTGATTGATTGGCCGGAGGCGGGTCTTTAATGTTCCTTGATGAAACAGATAGTGCCGTGGTGTGATTTAAGCCAGAGATTATCTCCCTCTACCACTTCCACACGCAGGATGGCTGATGTACGTATGGCTATTGACCCAGTCGCCCTGCAGGTGACATTGAGGACACATCCTGCATCTCGAAGTCGTCGCATTTTTTGTTTTTATGGCAAGAAATGAAGTACGTTATGAACTGTTTCTCTTTTAGGAAGAATCTACATTAAATTACCGATGATGTTTAGTGGAGCAGCGGTTTACTAGTGTTTAGGGACGAGGCCCCAGCATCTGAAGGCCATGAGTACAAACCCCAGACCAGTAGGTTGCCCTGAGGTTCCCTTGATGGAGGTACCGTCCCCACCACTGCTCCCTGGGTGCTGGATATGTCTGCCCCCTGCTGGATGTGTGTGTGTGTGTGTGTTTAATACAGAGGATGTGTTTGGTTGTAGGTCATTGTGTGTTCACAATGACAAATAGTCACTTTCACTTTCACTTTTACTGTACAGGCCACTCTAGCGCATCAAAATTAAAATCATTTATTCCTGGACCTCCCTGC
Source organism: Hepsetus odoe (assembly GCA_017165825.1). Classification (NCBI taxonomy): domain Eukaryota; kingdom Metazoa; phylum Chordata; class Actinopteri; order Characiformes; family Hepsetidae; genus Hepsetus; species Hepsetus odoe. Next base: position 1,527,347 of record CM029379.1, read on the forward strand.
GATGGGCTGGCGACCTGTCCAGGGTACGTCCCCCGTCCTCGCCCTGTGTGCGCTGGGTTGGACTCCGGCAGTCCCCCGCGACCCCGTTTGGGACAAGCGGCAGACAATGGATGGATATTCCTGGACCCCCAGATTTGGGATCAAACCATTCTTTTCATTCCATTCTGGACAGGACACATAGAAACGATCTTCTTCGTCTTCTTTCGGCTGCCACAGCAGATCACTCTTCTCCATGTCTTCCTGTCCTCTGCATCTTCCTTTTTCAAACCGTCCCCGTCACTCTCTCCACATCCATAAACTTCCTCCTTATTCTTCCTCTTCTCCTCTTTCCTGGCAGCTCCTTTCTTAACATCTTTCTCCTGATATACTCCTCGTCTCCCCTCTGGACATCTCGCTTCTCTGACTTTGTCCAACCTGTGCTGTCCCTCTAATAAACCCGTCCTTAATCCTGTCCATCTTTGTCCCTCCTGATGTAAATCTTAGCACCTTTAACTCCAGCTTCACCGTCTGCCTTTTTTGTCTCCAACCCTAACGCAGGTGGTCTCACTACCATCCCATATACCTTTCACTCTTGCTGGCACCTGTCAGTCACAGATCAACACACAGAAATGATCGAGGACAGATAAATATCCTTCCATTGACATACATTACGAATGTTTTTTTTGCCTCCAAAAAGAAAGACACTGCATTAGAAATGGCCAGTGCAGAACCTCCCTTTCTGAAGCATTAGAGAAACTCTTAACATGAGCCACAGCAGCACTTCTCTGACACATTTCAATTCAGCGTCGTCAGAAGGGGACGGAGGCTTGACAGGACGAGGGCACCGAGTGCACTGGATGTGAGTCCTGCCCAGTTTCCGTGAAGGGCACGATAATCTTAATCAAATCTTAATTAGAGGAGCTGGCTGACCAAGCAGGGACACTTAGTCACTCGCAGCCGCCTCCCTCCCACTCCCGCCTGTGTCAATCACACACAGCCGTCCTCTCCTGTCCACTGCTCTCCTGTCTCCTCCTCTCCTGTCTCCTCCTCCTTTGTCCTCTCCTCCAGCCAAGGCCCTTCACAAAGCTTCCAGTCTTCAGTGACGACCGCAGTTCTGGGTAGCAGCTGAATGAGATTTATCCTTAAAGGAACCCTGCTGTTTTCAGTGTCCTGCTGATTCATTCTGTGTCTCTCGGAGCTGTTCTCTTTTTCTGATACTGATGTGTACTTTTTTACGGTTCTCTTTGAACCTTTAATGAGTTCTCAGGTTTGCTTTTCAATAAAGCCTTCCTATGAGCTCTCAACCCCTGTTACAGAATATACAGCGGTGGCCTAGTGTTTAGGGACTTGACCCCAGGATAAGAAGGTCATGGGTTCAAATCCCAGACCAGCAGGTTGTTCTGAGGTAACCTTGTGCAAGGTACCGTCCCCATCACTGCTCCCCGGGCACTTTCAATAGCTGGGTCCTGCTGCACGGTGTGTGTGGGTAGAGGTGTAATTTCGTTGTGGTTCACTTTGTGCTGTGCCGTGTTTCACTAAATAAGACATTTACCTTCTTTGAAACTGTTCTAGAATTGGTTCTAGAAAACAATGCTGAATTAAGATAGAACCTTTATAGTATGTTTTTTCTGCATTATTATAAAGAGGGCATTCATACTGGAGGGGCAGCAGTGGCCTAGTGGTTAGGGAGTTGCCCCCGCATCGGAAGATTGTGGGTTCAATTCCCTCACCAGTAGGTTGCCTGAGGTACCCTTGAGCAAGGTACTGTCCCCATCACTGCTCCCTGGGTGCTTTCAATAGCTGGGCCCTGCTGCACGGTGTGGGTTAAATGCAGAGGTCCAATTTTGTTGTGGTTCACTGTGTGCTGTGCTGTGACCTCGCAATGACAAGGGTTGTCACTTTCACTTTCATATGCACAACAAAGTAATAAACTGACTATTCTTTATTTATCTATCTGTCTGTCTGTCTATCTAGTTGATTTCCAGGTATTCAGGCTCTTTAAGAGGCAGAACACAAATCCTTTCAATGTGACCTCCTTGTCTTTCTCTTTCTCTCCGCCTTGCTCTCTCGTTCACCCTCCCTGCTGTTCCTCTCTCCCGCTGCGGCCCCAGGCCCTGGCCACGCTCTGATTGGTTTTATTGGCAGCGCTTCAGGACTCGGATGCTGCCTTCCTGATGGTTTTCATGATGAAGATGGATCAGCGCATAAATGTTAGCAGGGCAATTTTCTTTTAATTTTATCTGGGACGAAGCCGAGTGTCCACATAAGTGCATCATTCTGTGTCAGAATGCCCGGCGCTCGGACATCCATCACCCAGCTCAGGTTGGAGGGATCTGAGATGTGAGGGCTGGGTTAAACAGAGGGGAAGCTGCTGGGAGTTTAGAACAACAGCACAGCCTGTGGCCTTTCTCCTGAAGCTGAAAGGTGTCAGCGTGGAGAACGTGACTCGAAGGCCCACTAACACACCTGCCTCGCCTCACAGGTAATGATGAGCTGAGTCACGTTAGAGGAAGAAAAACTCAAACATTTCTAATGAATGAGGTCCACGTTCATCCATATACCTATGCATCTGTCTGTCTCTCTGACTGTCTGCCTGTCTGTCTGGAATGCGCCCTGACAGAGGTCACCACGGCTGAGAACCATTCGATTATTCTTCTGTCTGTCTTCCTGCCTGTCTCTGTGTCTGACTTTGCCTGCCTATTTGTCTGTCTGTCCGGTATGAGGTCCCCAGGGCTGAGAAGTGCCTGTCCATTTGTCTTTCTGTAAGCCTGTCTCTCTCTTTTAATCTGTCTGTCTGGAATGTGGCCTGATTGAGGCCCTTAGAGCTCGAAGCATTTGTCTATCCATCTATCTGTCTGTCTGTCTATTTATCTAATTGTCTGTCTGGAATGTGCCTTGATTGAGATTTTTATGGCTGAGAAGTATCTGTCTGTCTGTCTGCCTGTCTATCTATCTGTCTGTCTGTCTGTTTGGAATGTGCCCTGATAGAGGTTGCCATGGCTGAGATCCATCCATCTGTCTTTCTAGCTGCCTGTCTTTCTGTCTGTTTATTTGTCTGCCTGTCTGTCTGGAACGTGCCCTTAATGAGGCCCCCAGGGCTGAGAAGCATCCATCCATTCGCATGTCTGTCTGTCTATCTGCCTGTCTGTAATTCTGACTGACAGTTTGTGTGTGTGTGTGTGTGTGTGTGTCCAGAATGTCCGAAATATGTCCTGAAGTGGTCCCAAGAGACATAACTATGAAGCGTCCATCTGTCCATTAATCTGTTTAGCTGCCATTTTTTCTGTGTATTTATTTGGATGGATGGATGGATGGATGGATGAATAGATGGATGATGGAAGTTTATATCCTCCTTGATAAGCATCATTCACGACCAGATTACAAGGCTGCATGTTATTCTTCACTGTCCTGGAGTGAGAGGTGTGGGTTGCTAAGCAGAAAAACATTTGTGAACAGAAAGAGAAAAGGAAACACTGGAGATTAAACCATCAAACAGAATTGGCGACTGCGTATGTGTGTGTGTGTGTGTGTGTGTGTGTGTGGGCCGGTGGTGAAAATTTTATTATAGCAGAGCAAATGATGGGAGAGGAAGAAAGACCAGGACGGCATCACATCGCCTACACTTCGATATGAGAGAGAGAGAGAGCGAGAGAGAGACAGAGAGAGAGACAGAGAGAGAGAGAGAGAGAGACAGAGAGAGAGACAGAGAGAGAGAGAGAGTGACCTGAAGTGAGTCCACAAACTTCACCCACAATCCTAGCTCAGATTACAAGAGTAACGTGTGTAAGATCATGACCGTGTGTGATGATTCCCCCAACCATCTCAATTCTCTGGCTGTCATATCAAAAACTTGCAACTCCAGTAACTAGGTTTTTATGTTTTCCTCCATTTGAAAAGGCCAGCAGCCTTTTACAGGGTGGACATTTCATGAAAAGGGTCATTAGAGTTCACCAGTGAAATGGAATAAATTTGCATTTATTAAAATGACCCTGAACAAGATTCTCTGTCAAATTCCCAGATTGTTCCCGACTTTCAGCTGAACTTCCAAGAGCAACGAGGAAACATGGTGCTGAGCAGAGCAGGAATTTAATCATTTTGAGTGTTATCTACAAACAAAATATTTCTTCATAAACTGGCAAAAGATGAATAACACTCAGCTGTAAAGTATCAGGTGCTTTAAACACATGAGGTTTAGAAGAACGGCATTTCTTTAGATGATTGTGTGACACCTGTGACAGTGGAGTGGTTAAAATGCAGGGAACAGCGGTTGTGAAGGTGGAGGAGTTTAAATACTTTTGGTTCAGCAATTCAGAGCAACTTGTGTGGAAGAGAGTGCAGGCAGATTGCAATGGGTGAAGACGAATGGCAGGGGTGATCTTGGACAGACGGGAACCAGCAAGAATGAAAGGGAAGGTTTGCAGGATGGTAGTGAGACCAGCTATGTTATGTGGGTTGGAGACAAAGGCACTGACAAAAAGACAAGCGGTGGAGCTGGAGATGTCAAAGTTAAGAGATTTGCGTTGGGAGGGACGAGTATGGATTAGAAATGAATATATTAAAGGGCCATCTCAGGTTGGACAGTTTGGAGACAAAGTCAGAGAAACCAGACGTTGGTGGTGTGGACATGTCCAGAGGAGAGATGAGGAGTATATCAGGAGAAGGATGAAGAGGAAGGAGCTGCCAAGAAAGAGGAGAAGAAGAAGGACAAAGAGGAGGTTTATTGATGCCGTGAGAGAGGACATGCAGGCAGTCAAGGTGAAAGAGGAAGATGCAGAGGACAGGAAGAAACAGAGATGGATGATCCGCCGTGGAGACGAGTGGGAGCAGAAGAAGATATTGTTTAATGATAGGGAGTTTCCCTGGAGCATGGGTTAAGGGTCTTGCTCATGGGCTCAAAGGATTCTGGACAGAGGAATCAAGTTCGAACCCACAACTTCTTGGTCCACTGAGTAACCCACACCTAGGCCTCAACCATCCCCACTTTCATGTAATTCCAGAACTTGTAGAAGATCAGGTACCATTACCTTTCAAGTCCCAATGAGGCTGAGAGCACAGTCCACATCATTAAGACCAGCATGATGATAAATCCCCACCATGGACTGGCAGCCTGTCCAAGATGGGCTAAACTCCATCACTCCTGGACAGAATTAGTTCTCTTGGTCCTCCACATCACAGACACTTCATCCTGTAACACTGAAGATCAGATCCCAAACATGGAAACAGGGCTGTCATTTCTCCTTCTTTTTCATCACTCAGTCAAAACAAATACATAAAAAGCCAGTTCTCTTCTCCTGAGAAGTCGTACACGCGTTCCGTCCGTGGGCAGTGAGTGAGAGGAGTGGAAAAGCCAATCGATGGAGAGGAAGGACTGTCCAGAATAGAATCTGACCACCCACAGCTGCTCAAGTGAGAAAAAGCTCTCCACACAAATCAAAACCAAAACCTAAGAGTCTGAACCATCCTGGTGCTGAGAGGAGGTGAAAAATATCTCTGCAGCCTCTTCATGTCCCAGACTTCATGTTCATGTGTTCAGCGAAGAGCATTGTGAAACACGCTAAATCCAACCTCTGCTTTTAACCCACGAGCCCCTGGGGAACAGTGATGGGCACAGTACCTTGCTCAAAGGTACCTCAAGGTTACCTACTGGTCTGGGAATCAAACCCACAACCATCTGATCCTCAGGCCTACTCCCTAACATCTAGGCCACTGCTGCCCCTCATCCAATAATGATGGATGAACAGAAAAGATGCTGGTGGGCAGTGTGTTCCACAGAAATGAAAGGTTCTCCGGTTCTTTCTCTGATTTTAGGATCTTCAGTAAAGCAGCGTTGGCTGATCCTAGGAGTGGAGTCGATTGGCCATCCTGGAATGAGAAAGGTGTTCATTCATTAAAGCAGGAACAGGATTTTAAAATCTGTAACTGAGAAATGAGGAAGGAAGCTAGAATATGGGTTCTCCTGGGTATCGGTCCTGCAGCATTCTGCATGGGGAACATGGGGATCCAGTGAACAGGGCTTGTCTAGTTTAGAGAAAACAGCAGCATAGGTCAGTTTTTCTGCATCCCCCCGTCCTGAGACGTGCAGGTCAGGTCAGGACTGGTGATGCTAAATTGTCCCCTAGGTGTGTGAGTGTGTGGGTCTGTGCTGTGATGGTTTGGTGACCTGTTCAGGGTGTGTCCCTGCTTTGCGCCCTGTGAGAGCTAGGGTAGACGCCGGCTCCACCCGTGACCCTATTCAAGACAAGCAGCTCGGAAAATGAGTAAGTGATTTCAAATTTAGTGGAGTCCAAATTCCCCAGAGGTGTACTTCATGAAAGAAGTGAAAAAGTATTATAACTGTATTATAATGCACATTGTAAAAGTCATGAAGTTTCATTCTGTATTTTCATTAGTCCACCCCATACTCCCTCATTTCTTGCCCCGTTTAATTGTATGGGGCTGTTTAAGTGCCCCCTGCTGATGAATGAATCCACCGTTAAGCAGGAATGGGTTTTATTGCCCGGTGTAGAAACCTGTGGCAGAGGATAACAGGCAGACCATTCCTCTTTATTTGTTGGTCATTAGCATTAATTAAGACTAATCTCTCTCCGTCGCTCAGCTGTGGCAGGAAGCATATTTGTAACCATGGCGACCGCCCCCCCTTTCCATACGGTGCAAGTCTCTTTGGGCTACAGTCACTGTGATTCGCAGAGCAGTTAAGTGCCAAAGGTTGGACGGAGAAGGAGGTAGCACTACAGAGAGTCCACCGTCTCTGCGACAGGGACAATCCTATTGTCCAGCAAGTCCCTGTAATCCCATGTCCTGCACACTGGACTTTCAGAAGGTCTTGCATCATGGAAGTATGAAAGCTGGAACATACTTCACTTATTAGAGGCAATGCATTGTGTGTTATTTCCATCAGATTCATCCATCCATCCTTCCATCCATCCATCGCTCTAACTAGGGCTTAATGGGCAAAACATCCTGGACAGGTCACCAGTCCATTGCGGGGCAAACTCAAACAGTCTCGGGCCAGTGTAGCAAGTCATCTATCTAACAGTTATTTATATATATATATATATATATATATATATATATATATATATATATATATATATATATATATATATATATATATATATCAATTACATAAATATATGTAATTAAAGGAAAGTATAAGTATTTACATGTGCAGTGTTTATCATAGGCTCTTACTCATTGGTGGGGAAATTCTTGAGGTTAATCGTGGTCTCAAGTAGAGCTGGCGATGGAGCCAAGCTCGAACCCACAACCTCTTGATCCGCACTTTAGTATTTACATTTACGTTTAAATGTAACGCTCTTATCCAGAGCGACTTCCATGCCCTAATAACAGGGACAGTCCCCCTGGAGACACTCAGGATTAAGGGTCTTGCTAAGGGACCCAGTGGTGGTAGTGCTAGAGGTGGGATTCGAACCTGGGATCTATAGGTCCATAGGCAAGCACCCTACCACTAGAGCCCAATCACCCCATGCTACTGGGCTACTGGGCTACTGGGCTACCAGCACCTGCTAAATATTCACCAAATCCTGTTTACAAACTTCTTATCAACAGAAATGTCACTTCAAATCATATTCAGTAAACATCAGTTGATCTCCTCACGCGATTTCTTCTCACAAAGTTCTTCAGCCAGACTGCTGCCAAACCTGCTGGACACAAAGTGGCAATGAATCTGTGAAAAAGCAAGGGCACCGCCTGCTGGACATGTTCGGTACTGACTCTTAAAGAAGCTCAATCACACCCCCACTCCTCAATTAACTACAATTTATTTCAAATATTGATCAGCTTTATATTCCATTTAAATCTTTGTGTGCTGCACAGTCAGCAAAATAAATTCCACACTTATAGTTCAGAAGTGATACGACTCCAATTAGGAGAAATCCTCAGGCTGATTATTGATCCGATTACCTGATCGGTGCAGCACTGCCACTATGTCTACTATTTCACAACGACAAGTTTTGTATCACTGCGCAATAAAGGTGAGACGAGAAAGATGAAGAGATGATCTGGCTTGTCTGAAGTGTTGATATGGGACAGCGAAGCATTTTAAACACCTTTCCATCCGTCCCTGTGGCAGCAGTGCATTATGGGCACATAGCAATGTTTTATTACACAAATAAAATGAAATGTCAGTTTTATGAGGAGTAGATTCAGGTTTTGCTTTGTGGGAGCAGCTGGAGAACATTTTGAGGATCTCAGCAACTTGGAAACAATTGAAGAACAGCAGTCCTTGGTTTTAATGTATAGAAGTTTGTGAATCCTCTCGATTTTCTATATTTCTGCATGAATTCGATCTTCATCTTCAGGTTTCCGCTGAAGCCTGATAAGGAGAACTTGGATAAACGAATGAGACTATAATATTATACTTGGCCATTTATTTATTGACAAAAAATCATCCAATATTACACAGAGGCAAAAGTGTATGAACCTCTAGGACCAGCAGATAATCTGAGGATGAAATAAAAGTCACATGTTTTCAATCAACGGGAGGACAATTAGATGTTGGAAGGACTGAGATCAGAGTCTGATCTTCACATATTTTGTGGAAGTGGATCAAGGCACAAAGGAAATTCGTGAGCACTGAAGAAAAAGAGCTTTTGAGACTGGACAACTTACAAAATGATCTGAGAAGATCCACAGATTGTGTCTTAATGGAGGAAATTCAAGGCCAATGTTACCCTCCTCAGGAGTGGCCAACCAACAAAGATCACTTTGCAAGGAGTGTCTGTGAGGTCACAACGGGACACATGGTAACTAAGCAACTAAAGGCCTCCCTCCCTCACATTGCCTAATGTTAATGTTCATGAGTCCACCATCAGGAGAACAATCTGAGGATGGCAGGGCTGCAAGGCATCACTTTCTGAAAAGAATATTCCTGATAGTTTGCTGCTGGAAAAAACTTTTGTGGATGGAGAAGACCAAAAGAGAACTTTTACAAATCTGAAGTGTTGTGTTTGGAGAACAGAAACCAGTAGGCTGTCCTGAGGTACCCTTGAGCAAGGTACCCTACCCATCAGTGCTCCCCAAATGCTGGATATGCCCCCTGCTGGACGGCGTGTGTTGAATAAAGATGTGTTTGGTTGTGGTTCACTTGAACGTCACTTGAATGGACTAAAAGCTAATGATCAGGATTGATCGACAGTAATTGCAAACGTTTAGCTGCAGTTGTTGCTGCACAAGGAGGTCCCGTCAGATACTGAAAGCAAGGGTTCACAAACTTTTGCCTCTCACAGTTCTTGGAACATTTCGCTCAAGTAAATAAACGAGCAAGTATAATATCTGCTTAACTGGGTTCCCTTCATGTACTGTTTGGACTGGTCTGATATGATCGGATGATGTTTTGGTCACATTTACGCAGAAATACTGAAACCTTTGTTCTTTAAATTTAGAACAGGAAGCTTTCGGGTGCACACTTTATGTTTCTACACGCAACACTTTTGGACCGACCTCTTGACAACAATTTAGTAAAAAAATAAAATAAAAAGCAACAATGAAAACATGGACAGTGGGGTCTGAGAAGGAACTGGGCACCACAGAATAAGGACGACACTGATCTGTAGAGATGCTGAGCCAGAAGCTGCAGAGTTACATGATGGTGACCCTTTCTGGAGACACATGGGCAGCAGATCTCTCGGGCTCTGTGTTGTTCTGGCTGTTCTCAAAGCCACGGCGGATTCGCTTCAGTCTCCATCCCACGCAGGGCAGCAGCAGCATCCCTTTCCCCAAAATCACCGTTACAGGCAACACCAGGGCCACCACAAAGATGGGTGGCAGGTAGAAACGATAGGCTTCCTCTTCAAACGCCCGTTTCCAGCCGAAGAGCAGAGCGTGGAACGTGGCAATAAGCAGAGCAATGTAGCCAAGAGTCGACTATGAAGAAGAACAGAAAACAGAAAAATCCTCCGTCAATATCGCTCACTTGAATGTGTGCTTTTGCAGTCGTATAATTAGATATAAGTAACAAAAGTTTGCAAAGTTGATGCTGGAAGCACGAAAATCTGGCAATGTCGAAAGAAACTGGGTCAGAACATCTCCAACAGACCAGGTCATGTGGGCTGTTCCTGGACTGCAAGTGTTCGTACCGACCAAAGTGCTCCAAGCAAGGAGAAGATCTGGCAACACCTAAGACTCACTGACAGAACTACGGATGGGCCAGAGTGTCCATGCTAACCCCTGTCCACCATCGAAAGAGCCTACACTGGACATCAGAACTGAACTATGGAGTGATGGAAGAAGATGAAATGTTCTGATTCATTTAATCATGTCCGAAGGCAAGCCAGTGGGGGCAGTGTGACACTCTGGACAGTGACCTGCATTCATGTGGACGTTACTTTAACACCTTAACGTCGCTGCAGACCAAATTCTCCCTTTGTGGTGATGGTATTCCCTAATGGCAGTGTACTCTTTCAACAGGATAACTGCAACACTGCAAACGTTTCAGGAACTGACTGAGGAACAAAGAGGTCAAGGTGTTCCTTCACATTCTCCATATCTCAATCTAATCATCTGTGGGATGGACATACTAGTCCAACTTACAGGATATAAGGATCTGGGCAGGAAGTTCTGATCTTAAGACTGATAGCTCTACGGCTACGATGAGGCTCCTCAGTGGTGGAATGAACTTCCTCTTGTGGTCCGAACCCATCCTCTGAAGACACACCTGTTTAAGGAATACCAACCTTTCCTAACCAGCCCTACACTTTCTCCTCTTCTACAAAAACGTTTGGCACTCATAAGATCTCATATCTGGTAGATAGTGTAGATAGATAGTCTTGTAGATGGTGACTTCTCAGAAGTTTGTTACTTGGCTGGAAAAAGTTCATCACAGTTCATCAGGTTACAGGAATGAAGAACAGATGTGGAGATGAAGCACTGATCTACAGCGCTCTAGATCTGATCTAGAGTGTCTGATAAACGCTGTAAGTTATCAGCCATGGTGGAGATCTCTAACCTGGATGAAGCTGAACTCTCGCCAGTTGAGGGCGCTGTTTACTGATGGAATGGATGTGACGGCCAAGAGGGAGAGAAGTCCAAGACTCATAATACCGAAAGACACGTACATCTCCACCCTCCACACCTCCTCCTCGTTCCAGGAGTTCTCAATGTTAGCATGGACCTGAACAGAGAGAGAGAGAGAGAGAGAGAGAGAGAGAGAGAGAGAGAGAGAGAGAGAGAGAGAGAGAGAGAGAGAGAGAGGAGAGAGAAACTTCTTGTGCAATCCTCAGAAACACACCCATGCAACTACATTATTAATGATGGGAAAGTGCTGCACTGATTCTGGACACACAGTACTGTGCAAAAGTATTGAAACAGCAAGGCCAGGTTATTTTTTTGCACAGCCATTTAGTGGCAGCGGTGGCCTAGTGGTTAGGGCACTACACATGATCGGAGGATCGGGGGTTCGGAACCCTTCCCAGTAGGTTGCCCTGGAGGTACCCTCTTTTTGAGCAAGGTGCCGTCCCCATCACTGCCCTCGGCGCTTTTCAATAGCAGCCCACTGCTGCACATGTGTGTATGGGTGAAATGCAGAGAGTGAATTTCCCATTCGTGGGATTATAAATAAAGAATTATAATTAAGATCAAAAAATGAGTATGTCATTATTTTTTCCAGATAAAACCAGAAATATCAAAATAACTACACAGAAAACTGAAGACAGCGGTTGATTTCAAATCCTTTTATTAAATGTGAATATTCTTTTGCCCTACAAAACGAATATACATTTAATTAGCCAACATGGCAAGACTTTTCAGTGATGCCACTCAAACTTAATAGTATTTTGTAAAAAGTGCGCCGTTAAAAACACTGGACAAGTGCGACAAGCCCAGTGAAGCCCAGCTGTTTGCACGGTGCATGTTACTGTAGAAGCTGCGATTGTAGCTTCTCAGATAGAGCTTCGATGGTGTACATTAGAAGGATCATTTTAAATCTATCGTAGTTTAAGTCTGTTTTAGATGGCTGCTTTTATTTAATGTCATTTTTAATTTTATTTTAATCATGGAAAGCAGCAGGGAGAAGAACGTTCTGGGAGGACCATCGTGTTGAGTTTTGAGGCCCCGAACTGAGGTCAGTTTTTCTCAAAGCAGAAGAGAACTCGAGGCTACAAGAGACTGAGTTGACAGAAGGAGACAGAACAGGACCCACAGTTTCCAGCTCCGAGTTCCTTCAGTGCGATGTATTGCCAGTTTGTTTCTCTGCGTAAAAAGCATTTGCTATTTTTACAGTTTTTTTTTTTATTCTGGTTTCTTTGCTCCGTTCTGCCTTTCAGTTTTAAAATTTATTCAATTTTTAGATTTGTTTGACTTTTTCGACCACATACAGTAGTGAGCAAAAGTTTTAGGCAGGTGTGAAAAAATAACAAAGAACGCTTTCAGAAATGGAAGTGTTGATCATTTCACTTCATCAATCAACAAAATGTAGTGACTGAACAAAAGAGAATCTAAATCAGATCAATATGTGGTGTGACCACCCTTTGCCTTCAAAACAGCATCAGTTCTTCTAGGTACACTCGCACACAGTTTTTGAAGGAACTCGGCCGGTCGGTCGTTCCAAACATGACTGTGTTTCTCCTCCGTGTGACGTGGATGATCACCAGTACCTGTTTGGTAAAACTGGTTGATCAGACACCGACTATAATCCTACAGAATCCCTGACTGTGTGCGAGTGTACCTAGAAGAACTGATGCTGCTCTGAAGGTAAAAGGTAGAAACACCAGATATTGATCTGATTTAGATTTTTCTTTTCTTCGCTCACTTTGCATTTTATAAATTGATCAAAAGAAACAATCATTATTGATATTTCTGAAAGCGTTCTTTGTTTACAGCATTCTGATCTCTGTACAGATGCCTTCATGTTCTTTTTAAAAAACCACGTTGTAGTTATGACTTCTCTTTTAAAAACTTCATATTTTGTACTTGCTCATTTGTAGAGCACTATTTCTAAAGCCCCAGCAATTACTTTTTTAACTTCTTCCACATAACGACAACCTCTGTCCTTCATCAAGATGGTGAAATGAATGTATGTTTAGGTAATTTGTCGTCATATAAGTTTTAAGTGCTGAAAGATTCTCGGGGCAGCGGTGGCCTCGTGGTTAGGGAGTTGACCCTGCATTGGAAGATTGTGGGTTCGATTCCCTCACCAGTAGGTTGCCCTGAGGTGCCCTTGAGCAAGATACTGTCCCCGTCACTGCTCCCTGGGCACTTTCAACAGCTGCATGGTGCTTGCATGGGTTAAATGCAGAGGTCCAATTTCGTTGTGGTTCACTGTGTGCTGTGCTGTGACCTCGCAATGACAAGGGTTGTCACTGTCACTTTCACTTTTCATGTGTTTGATGCCCTGGTTAACATCAAATTTCAAAGTGAGACACAAATTTTGGACACAAGCTCACCTGTTGGTAGGCCATGTTCAGCAGAAGATATCTCTCAGACCTCCTCATGGGTAGGCAGAGACTGTAGAAAACATGGACGCAGGCGAAGAAGAAGCTCAGCAAACCCAGCTGCTTCCGGCTCTGCAGCCAACCCTCCAGCCAGTGGGGGAAACGTCTGTACTTGGTGCCGTAGAAGAGCTGATGGATCGCGGCGAGCTGACCTGCTAAATACACTAGTGCCAGCAGGGTTATGGCCACCACGGGCAGAGTCCTGTTGACCACTTCCAGAGGGATTTTATAAAAGAAGCTCTGCTTGTTCTTCACGTAAGGATGGATGATGTCCCGAACAAAGGAGTAGGCGAAAAAGAAGATGGACAGGGCGACGGCGGTCAGGACCGGACCTTTCCAGTCCGAGAACAGACGTAAAGGCATGTTCTCGATCTCCTTGGACGAAGAAAGGGTACCCATGTCCACCGGGATGAAACCCAGCTGCCGGGCCATCTCAATGACCTGCTGCCTCGCCTCCACCGAGTTGCTGCAGATGAACACCTGCAACGGGAAATCACAACAGACGTCACAACTGGAACTGTGGATTCATTTTTAACAGAATATCTGTGACCTGTCATCGAGTTAAACTGCACCGCTCCAACACTGCAGGCCGAACGGTCCCTTGTGATCTGGCCTGGCAGAAATGCTTTCTTCAGACCAGAGATGTTCTGTGGCTCTAAGCCAAAGAACGATTAATGGACAATCAGCAATGCTCTATTATTAATATATTCTTTTATCTACTCATTTGTTTTATCAAGTGCCCATTCATAAATCAAGAGGACACCTTGGAAACATGGCTGGAAACCTTGGACACCTTGGAAACATGAGACCTGCTTTTATCTCAAGCTGACTCTTTAACTCTAATGCACTTTTTAATAGCAGAATAAAATCTTAAAAATAAAACACAGAGGGGTACACTCAGAAATCTGCAACTCAGCTAGTAACCCGATCCGAAAGATAAGATCACATTACTCCAGATTTAGAAGCTCTGCACTGGTTTCCTCCATTAGAATTGATTTTAACCTTAACCTTTATTTTTTAACCTTTTAAAAACCTTTCATTCCTTTTCCAATAAGGCCCTCAATGGGCTTTGGACTGAGCTTCTCGGGTCACTGCCATCCAGGGCAAGGGTGACAGTACCAACACCAGCCAGCAAAGAGCAGCACAATCCCTCTCCAAGATGGAAGGGGAGGTGCTCCTCCCTACTTTTGCTATAGATCACAATATCATCAGCAAACATCATCGCCCACGGGGACTCCTGTCTTACCTCGTCCACCAACCTGTCAATTAACATTGTAAAAAAGAATGGGCTCATCCTTGATGTAATCCCACCTCACACCAAATGCAACAGTCCCTCCTACTGCAGACCTCACCACTGTCACACTGCCCTCAGATACTTCTCTGCAACACCTGACTTCCTCATACAAACCACAACTCTTCTCTAGGCATCCTGTCATCTGCTTTCTCCAAGTCCATAAAGGCACAATGCAACTCCTTCTGACCTTCTCTGTACTTCTCTAACAACACCCTTCATCTCCACTCCTCAGGCTCCTCTCTCTAAGTACATTTAGAATTTTTTGAGAGTGTTTAGATGGGATAGTTAGAGCCTGCTATGGCCTGTTCTGTCCAAAAGCCTGGCACAGGTTCTCTATACCTGGCTGGAAGGTCAAGACCTTGGCTGGACTGGAGCCAAGCAATGCTAACAAAACGGTACCCATGATTCCTCCTGAGCGGCTTTTTAATGATGGATGAGAAGGAGAAGGTAACCATATGGCCAGAATTTGTGATTTCATTTAACTCAATTAGTCCCTAACCAAGAGGCAGTGGTGGCCTAGTGATTAGGGACAAGGCCCCGGTATCAGAAGTTCATGAGCTCGAACCCCAGACAAGTAGGTTGCCCTGAGGAAATGTCCCATCACTGCTCCCCGGCGCAGCCCCCTGCTGGACGATGTGCATTTCGTTGTGTCTCGCTGTGTTTCACAATAATAAATAGTCACTTTCACATTTCACTTCCGTCCTCTCGTCTTACCTGCCGACTGGCATCCTTGGGTCCCGACTGCATGGCCCACGCTGAGATGACGTTAAACCCTTTGACCACGGTGGACTCTGGGAAAAGGGACGCAAGGTACTCGGCGTTGGATTCTGGGTACTGGTTGACCCGCCGGTTGTTGCTGACATCTATCAATACCTTTTCGGTCAGCAGGTGTTTAATGTCCCACAGAGACGGGTAGTGCTCCCTGCGAATCGCTAGGAACACCACGGACGCCTTCCCAATCGCGTCCTCCTGATGGGTCACGTCCACCACATGAGGAAAGAACTCAGCTGCCCGCTTGGGCTGCCGACTGCCCACCACCACGTGGAAGCCGCTGCGGAGCAAACGAATGGCCAGACATTTGGAGAAGTCTCCAGAACCAATGATGGACACGGTGGGTTTGCTGGGACCCTCCCTGGAACCGTTCTTCAGTCCGTTGGGTAAGAAGGAGGATTTGGAGTTGGCAGGGCTGCTGCCCATCAGGGAAATGGAGTCCATTATCAGGACTGGATCTCCGGAACCAGATCACTGGGAACTAAAATCACACGTGTGGTCAGAACTGTTAACATCTATTCTGTTCTGTTCTGTTCTATTCTGTATTAGTCTGTTCTATTTTATTCTTTTTCTATTCTATTCTTTTCTATTCTGCACTATTCTGTTCTATTCAGCTCTATTCTGTTCTAATCTATTCTATTTTATTCTGTTCAATTCTTTTCTATTCTATTCTGTTCTGTTCTATTCTATTTCATGCTATGTTTTGTTTTATTCTATTCTCCACTATTCTCAGTTCTATTCTGTTTTATTCTATTCTTCTGATTCACTATTGTTCTATTCTATTGAATTCTATTATCTTCTTTTGTGTTTTATTCTGTTATGTTGCTCTATTCCAGGCTGTTCAGTTCTACTGACGTCTATGTTTAATTCTGTTCTACGATTCGGCTCTGTGCTGATCAAGACTCTTCTATTCTGTTGTATTTTGTTCTATTCTTTACTATTCTCTATTATCTCCTAGTGTTTTATTCTCTTCTAGTCTGTTCAGCTCTACTGATGTCTATTCTGTTTAATTCTATTCTATGATGTTCTACTCCATTTTGGTATATTTGATTCTGCTCTATTCTGTGAAGCTGTATTTAGTTCTGTTCTACTCTATTCTATGGTGTTCTGCTTGGTTCGGTTCTGTTTTCCTGTATGTGGTTCTGGTACTCTGTATTGTCATGATTTAATGCAGAACATTCACAACAGAACCCAGAGCAGACTGAAGAACAGGGTCAGTGGCTTTAATCAGAACAGGAACAGACTGACCCTCCCATCAGTCTGATCATCATCCAGAATCAAACACCAGCCTTTCATCACTGCGCATGATCCGCAGCACGCGCACACACACACACACACTCACACACACACACGGGGCAATGTTCTGACAATGTCACTCGGTGGAACATTGGGCATAAAGAGGGGGAACGTTTCCGTGCGCGAGCGCGCGCATGTGTGTGTGTGTGTTTACCTGTCATCCACGCTTCCCCCGTCTCTCATCCGCGCGCTCCTGTCTCCTCCGCCCGGCTCGCGCTCTGTCTGCTGCTGCGGAAGCGGCACGCGCCAGCAGAGCGCCGCCTCGCGACCGGGGAGCGCACGCGCAAGACATACACACACACACACACACACACACACACATACACACTCACACACTTACACACTATACACATGACCACACACACCAAAGCTTACTTGCACACACACACACACACACTATACACAAGGCCACACACCAAAACTAACCTACACAGGCATACACACATTATATAAACACACACATCCAAGCTTACATACACACTATATACATGAGCACACACAGACACACTCATACACACACACACACACACACTATATACATGAGCACACACACACACACACACACACTATACGCATGATCACACACCAAAGCTTACCTGTACACACATACACACACTATATACATGAGCACACACAGACACACTCATACATACACACACACTCATACACTACATGAGCACACACAGACACACTCATACATACACACACACACATACACTATATACATGAGCACACACAGACACACTCATACATACACACATACAAACGCGCAGACACACACTCTGTTCCTGAAACCCAAACACACTGTCATCTGTTTCTGTTTCCTGTTGTCATTGATATTTCCCTTCATATTAAACTCAACTGTTTAATCTCCTGTAATCTTTAACAATGTTTCTGTAATCTTCCTTCTGTTCTCTTTTAGTCTGTTTTTGAAGTGAAACTCCATGTTTTGTCTTTGTGAATGAAGAGATTCATCCTTTAACCCACACACACTGTGCAGCACCGGGGAGCAGAGATGAGGACGGTACCTTCATCAAGAGAACCTCAGGGCAACCTACTGAGTTGGAACCAACAACCTTCTGATTATAGGTGCAAGTCCCAAACTTAATACATGTCTGCAAAGGGGGCGGGCATACTGCAGCCTATCCCAGGGCTCACAGGACAAAAGGGAAAACATCTTGGACCAGTCAGTCAAAGGACACACACACACACACACACACACACACACACACACACACACACACACACACACACACACACCTGGGACTCCACAGGGATAGAATCCAGACTGGGCATCAAATCCACAACCTTCTCGTTTTTTCGACGGCGTCAAAAATTGTAATTTTATTCATTTATTTACTTCTTTATATTTTTATTTTGTCCTTAATGCTCACGAAGGACGATTCGCCGGGGTGGCGGGTTGTGGAAAATACTTTAGCAGAACCTCAAGGGAAGATTAAAGGAGTGGAGGCCGTAATTAAAATAATGTCCAGGTTCCAGCTGGATTTCTCGAAGTAGTAATTTTGACACAGCAGAACAGACTCCAGAATTTAAGAGGTGCTGAAACATCACAGCGATCCTACCAATCAAACATCTCACATCAGCACCTAAATGTAAACACTAAAAAACACCATGTTTATATAATACATGCAAAAAAAAAATCAGAGCGAGTGTCTGTCTGAGAGTCCCTTTCGGCCTGGTCTTTCCCAGCCGTGTCGAATGAGGTCCAGTCTCCTGTCCAAGCAGGACAGGAGCAGTGTGGCCTTCAGCAGCAACACAAGAACTGGGAGGAAGGAGGCCAGGATGAATGACGGAGGCGTGTACCACACATACTGCTTCAGCTCCGCCCACTTCCTCCAGCCGAAAACCAGCGCGTGAGCCGTGCACAGGAACAGGGCTGTGTATCCCAGAATCCTCTGCAACACACAAGCATGCAGAAATCATGTCTCTGTACCTGAGCAGTTGGATAGTTTTGTGTTGGTTAATCCACACAGTGATCTACGTCTGAACCTTCAAGTAGAACAAAGCGTCTATCTTAAGACATGAAGCAGAGAAGAAACAGGTGCAGATGATTCCAGATGATCAGGTGATTCGTTTACATCTCTTTATGTTCCTCTTCTCTTACCCACCTGCACACACTGGAACTCCCTCCAGTTCAGCGTGTCACTAATGGAGGGGATGGAGGAGATGGCCACCAAAGCCAGGATGCCCAGTGCAAGAATTCCTAGAGAGACGTAAATCTCCATCCTCCAGACATCGTCCTCTATCCAGGCATCTTCCTTCTTCTGCTGGACCTACAGACCACAGGTGTGACTTGCTTTCAGGCTGTGATAACAACAGTTCAGGTTACCGGTAGAGCGTTAGTATCATCTCGCAGCGAGAAGGTTGTGGCTGACCCTCACCTGCTGGTAGGCCCAGTTGAGGAGCTTGTATCTGTAGGAGCGTCTCATTGGGTAACTCAGGCTGTAAATGGCATGCAGACAGGCCAATAGAAAGGCCAGCAGACCCAGCTGTTTCCTCACACTCAACCACTTTTCCAGCCACGTTGGGAACCGACTGTACTTGGTTCCTGATGAAAGTGTAAAGAGAAAAATTTAGGGAAGGTTATAAATAATAAATAAATAGTGCACATTTTTGTCATTGAGAAACACCACAAAATTCAACCCCTGCTTTTCACCCATATACACCATCCAGCAGGGGGCAGCTATTTAAAGCACCAGAGCAGTGATTTAAAGCACTAGAGCAGTGATGAGGACGGTACCTTGCTCAAGGATTCAAACCCTCAACATTCCAGTCCTGGGGCCTAGTCCCTAACCACTAGGCCACCGCTGCCCCAGTAAAATGCATTCTCTGCGTTTAACTCACACATGTCCTGCAGGGGGCAGCTATGTCCAGCACCCAAGGAGCAGTGATGGGAACAGTACCTTGCTCCTTGCTCAAGGGTACCTCAGGGCAACCTACTGGTCAGGGATTTGAACCAACAACCTTGAATCCACAAACTAGCCTAGTGCCTAACCACTGCTGCCCTGTTATACATCTAATTCATCTTAAATCTCACACACAACAGAAAATATGTAAATCCGGATGTGCATAAGGAAGAAAAATAACATTTATAATGAGGAAAAATTATTTTTATTATATATTTTATTTTATTATTATTTAATGTCATTTTATTCTATTTATTTAATTTTTTCCAGTTTGTTTCACATTGTTTTAGAGGTTTATCTGCACAGACAGACAGATCCACCAGGAGAGGCAATAATAAAGTTTTTTTATGATTCTCATTACAGCTTGTATTTTTCATTGTTTTATATATGTTGTTATTTTGCACTGAATGCTGAGTCTTCAGTCAGACGTTCAGGTAAGAGCTTTATTGGACGTGTCCCCAGACTCTGTACAAATGACAGTAAATCTTGAATCCTGAGCCGTTCTGGCAGGAGAGGGGGAAGGGCAGCCAAGGGCTTGTGGGAAAACAGTGGGCGGTGGCACTAAACCCACACTGGAGTTTCTCAATGTTTGATTTGTGCTTTGGTGCCAAAACTCATGACTTAGTGTCTTAAAGCTCCTCTGTGAGCAGACTGAGAGCACGACTGTGGGGAAGGCAGACGGAAATGAGGGGAAATTTCTCCTAAAATGAGTACTTCTCCACTTCCTGCATCACTTTATAAGCAAAAGAAAACCTCAGGGAACCTCAGGGAACCTACTGGTCCAGGATTTAAGCCCACAATCTTCTGATACAGATCGTCTTGCATTTAAGGTTGATCTTTGTCAGAGTTCAGATTCTACTTGCGCCATATTTCCTGGAGTTCAAGGCTTTAATAGTCTTTAATTCTATTAATATGGAGTGAGATTCAGTTCACTTTCAGCACAGACAGACACTCCAGACGTCCTTCAGAGGAGACACGTCTCACTTTACACTCTCAGTACACTCCTGTACTTTTACTTTACACTCTCAGTACATTCCTGTACTTTTACTTTACACTCTCAGTACATTCCTGTACATTTTCACTTGTACTGAGTAAAGTAGCAGATCACTTCTACTTTTACCAGTTTACCAATCAAATTGACTGATATTCATGAATTCCTAACAGGCTACTTACCATCTATGATATTGATACAAAGTGTAACATTTAAAAATATGAAATATGTTTAGGCACTACATCCAACTTTATATTTACAAAATGTGTGTATCTATGAACTGGGTCCTTTAACGTATCTTTTTAAAGCGTAAACATTTGTGTGGATGATCTTGAATCAGAATAACTCTTTGATCCCAAGGGGAATTACATAAACTTAAGCCCAAGAAAGTCAAGAATAACTCATGCTATCTCACCGCGTGCTTTTTCTCACCTCTGTGAAGTTGGAGCAGGGCAGCCAGTGTCCCGGGCAGATAGACGAGGGCCAGCAGAGTGATGGAGGCCCAGGGCAGCGCTTTATTCAGCACCAGGACTGGGATCTTGTAGAAGTAGTTTTTACCTTGAGAGACATATGGCTGCAGAGCTTCCCGGAGGAATGTGTAGAGAAACGTCACGGCCAGCAGAACAGCCATGAGTTTGAGAGGAAGATGCCACTTAGGAAAGAGGGGCATCTCTTTGAGACGAACACTGGCAGGAAACTCAAACTCCTCCATCGCAAAGGCAGGCAGTAGGTGGTGATGGCTCAGGCTGGACAATGTCTCTCCCTCCGTGGGCTCCTGTGAAAGAGAGGACAGTGTCCCCAAAGGCTTCAGCTGCAATTACTGAGGAGTGTGGAGGCAGACCATACTTAGTGGAAACTAGGAACTCGATTATGGACCAAGAGGTCACAGGTTCAAATCCCATCCTGAGCATTTACGCTTAACCCTAAGTTGCCATAGGAAAATGAAAGTGAAAATGACTGTCTTTGTGAACACACTGAACCACAACTAAATACATCCTCTGTATTTAACATACACACATCGTCCAGCAGGGGGCAGACATATCCAGCACCTGGGGAGCAGTGATGGGGACAATACCTTGATCAAGGGAACCTCAGGGCAACCTACTGGTCTGGGATTTGAACCCATGGCCTTCTGATCTTGGGAGCTCATTCCTAAACACTTGGCCACCACTGCCCCAGAAACAGGATGGCGTCCCACTGAGACTGTCCCTGCATGGAACTAAAAATCACATATAATCATATAAATATCATAAATGTAAACGTACAGCATTCCTGTCCAGGTTAGAAGCTACATTTATAATATTTGGTGCCCTGCGACCCTAATGTTCAACTCCAGTCTTAAAGCTAAATTAATCCAAACTTGAGGGCAGGAATGTATAATCCTCTTTCTATCCTGGAGACCAGAAATGCATTCTGCTTTTTCCAGAAAAGGAGGCAGATTTGCACCTTTTCAGGTCGTAATGTTTTAAAATAGAGCGGTAAAATAGAGTCACATGGTACGTACAGAGTCAGTCCACCTTAAAAATATACCTGCGGTGAGACAGGATGAAGTTATACAACTAAAGACACTGGAGGCAATCCCTTGACCTCAGTGACAGTTTTGTACTTTCTATCTGAGTGTATATTAGCCTAGCAAATATGTATATGGATATCATTATATTATGGTTGTTATGGCAACACGTATGTTTCATTACATTTTATGAAGGGAGTTATTTGTGCCTTCAATTTGTGTTATTTTTCAATTTGTGTTATTTGTGCATATTGTGCCTTCAGCCGACACGTTACTGTGTATTATTATATATATTTTATTTAAACTCAGTCTACTACTTATACTCTACTTGGGGCAGTGGTGGTCTAGTGGTTAGGGCATCGTCCCCAGAATCAGAAGGTTGTGGGTTTGAACCCCAGACCAGTAGGTTGCCCTGAGATATCCTTGATCAAGGTACAAGGCTGTGATGTGTTCCGTAATGAAAAGCATAGTAACTTTCAGATTATTCCTTAATAGGGCCAAATGATTTCTGGAACAAATTCAATTTTTATTTTTTTGTGTCATTTAGTACACATTATTTCAATTATTTAATTTTTAAAAAGTTTCCTATTTGATTTTCTTGAGTGTGGAGTTTCCTCTGGGATCAGTAAAGTTTCTGATACAGTGTTACGTTGCCTTTTGACTGAGCTGAAGCTCCATTTCACACAGATGAAGAGTTTCTTCATGACGCTCATTTTCATCTCCCAAATCCTGAAGATGTCTCTCCATTCTCAGACAAAACCATCAAACCGTCCTGGAAAAAGATAAAACACAGCGTTCAGTTTGACCTGCACAGACCGAAGCAAGTCCTTTAAAGAGTGAACAGTATAGCGCGTTCCCAGACCACCGATGAACCTGTCAGGCATGGAGGAGCAAGAACAATGCCTGGAATTCATGTGACCGGCCTGAAGAATCCCAGACAATAATCCCACAAATGAGAGAGACGTGCAGTTAAGAAGATTCACGGTCCTCACAAAGAACCACACTGAGAGCAAAACACTCAGGCGTGGTACTTAGTAGGTTTAATGATCTTTTTAATTCTTGAATATTAATATTGGATTCTTTATATTCTTTATTATTCTTTTGGATTCTTTATTTTGTATCCATCCATCGTATCCGTACTAAACCCTAAAACCTGACAATCAGGGGAGACTTACTGAACCCAGTAAGTGATGTAAATCTGTGATGTTTTTTGTTGGTTAGTTTTTTACGTTGGTCATATTTAAGAACATTTTTAAGAAGACCTGGTTTATGGGAGTTTTTGAGTTAGTATGTTAGTGAGGTTTTGAGAGGGATGTTCCAAGCATCCAGCAACTACCAATCTTTCAGGAAATGTTTTAAATATAACCACGAGGTGACCCCAACACTGTTACTATTCCTGAAGATGACACAAAGAAACAAGAAGATGCTCAACTAAGAGAGTTCAGGCTGTGCAGAAAAAAAACGGCGGCCAAACCAAATATTGATTTTTATATTAAAAGCAGTGCTGACAAAAAGCAGGAGGTGTCTTTAAAAATACATTTTAGGGTTTTCACAACAGATCACTACACACCCCACACAATTACTGACACCACTTGTGAAGGATGGACAGATGGATGGATGGATGGATGAGTGGATGAATGGATAGATGGTTGGATGGGTAGATGGAGAGATGGATGGATTTATTGATGGACGGATGGATGTACAGATGGATGGACGGACAGATGGATGGATGGATGGAATTGCAAATGTATGTGTGGAAGAAGGGAGGGATGGAGGGAAGGATGGATGAGGGATGGATAGATGGATGAATAGATGTATGGATTGATGAATGGATTGATGGGTGGGTGGATGGATGGATGGGTGGTTGGAGGGATGGATGATGAATAGGTGGAGGGATGGAGAAATGGATAGATGGAGGTCTAGTGGTAGGATACTTGCTTACGGTCCTATGGACCAAGAGGTTCGAATCCAGCCTCCAGCACTACCACCACTGGGTTCCTGAGCAAGACCCTGAACCCTGAGCTGCTCCAGAGAGACTGTCCCTGTGATCAGGAGCTGGGTGTAGATGTAAATGTAAATGGATGGACAAATGGATTAATGGATAGAGAGATGGATGGGTGGATAGTTGGATGGACAGATGGATGGAGAGTTGGATGGATATTAGACTACATGTTTAAAAATGCAGGAAGCAGAAAAATACAAAACTCTACACCATATTCAGGACGAGGCGGAAACACGAGTACAGCGTGTGGTAAATTCACTATATTTACATCATTCGCTGTAGATCATCAAGAGGCTGGGAGAGACTCATTATCATCTTCAGGCTGATTATAAGAACATTAAAAAATCCTTCATCTCACGTTCAAAAACCAAACAGAAAAATCCAACCTTTACTTGAAGCAAAGAAACATTAAGAGAAAAACAAACTCAAGAAATAAACTTTTCCAACAACGGCCACATGGCAGTAATCTGTGAATAAATTAAAAGCTGTAGAGAACCTGCTGGTCTGAGGCTACACTGCTTGGTGTGCCGGACAGATGGGAGGTCAAATCATGCCGTGATCCAACAAACACTTACCTTGGGTCAAAGAGTCAAAACCTCATCAGACATCAGCAGACACACTGCACACTTCACGAGGACTCGGCAGTACACAGATCCCAGAACAGCCCGGGACACTAAGACCTCGCGGGACTGTGTCACTACATACATAGAGCACGTAGGCTCTTTTTATTTTTTGGGACATTCTTTCCAGCTCCACCCGCGTCTGGATCTCCACCAATCACTGCTTCCCAATGTCAGAGATCACGCCCCCTTCAGACTCAGCTTCTGAAAACTACATAAATGAAGTCGTTATGAGAGAAAATTCATATCAGACATAACATTAAAACCATCTGCTTCATATTCTTCTAAAACAGCTCTGGCCCATTGAGGCCTAGACTTCAAAGGCCCTCAGAAGGTGATCTGCAGTTTCTGTCCTGTTCTGTAGTTTTTTGTCCTGTAAGTTGGGAGGTGGGAATTTTTCTCAAAGACACTGGTTGGGACTAAGATGTGGAGGGTTTGAAGGAACACCTCGATCTTCTAGTTCCTCAGTCAGTTCCTGAGCAGTGTTCACATGGAAGGTTGTCCTGCTGACACGGGCACCATAATGAAATGAATGAAAGTGAATATTCTTGGGGGAACTTGGTCTCCAGTGACGTTTAGGTGTCAAAGTAACGTCCACATGAATGCAGCACCCAAGGTTTCTCTGTCACACTGTCTCCGCCGACTTCCCAAAGTGGACACATGAAGGAAAAGGGAAAAAGATCAATCATGCCCAATCTGATGTTGTAGGAGCTTTGGGTGGTGGACAGGGGACAGAATGGACACTGTCTGGTCTGTAGCTCCATACACATGTTCTGACACCTTTCTATAAGAACCAGAACTTTTTCAGCAGTCTGTGCTACAGCAGCTCTTCTTTTAATCCAGAGATGATCCTGTTGGTTCACCGGTTCTCCTTCCCTGGAGCACCTTTGGTTGGTACTGACCACTGCATACTAGGAACACACAACAAGACCTGCCCTGCTGGAGAAGTTCTGACCCAATTTGTCTCGCATCACAGTCTGGATCCTTAAACTCGCCCATTTTTCCAACTTCAAAAATGGACTGTTCACTTACTGCCTAATATCTCCATCCACTAACAGGAGAAACATCAGTGCTAACTTCACCTGCTTGTGGTTCTAAAGTTGGGCCTTACTGCTGGACTCATTAACTAAAAATGGCATTATATTAAACAACTTCACATTTATTTGTGCTTTCTTTTACTTGTCCAACAATCTTGGGGTTTCTTCTGCTCCTGCAGTGTGTGTTGAGTTTATTTTGCCTCGAGCCAACGAGCAGAACGTGTAATTCAATTTGGGCCGATTTCCTTTGGAGTGTTCACATGACCATCCTGTGATTCTGTCTGTTTTCCCAGAAGCCACTTGATAAGCTTTCAGTGCAGCAGATTTTACAGAAGATCTGCAGCTGAGGTGAGGATTCACCTCACAATGCGTTTCTCCTCTTGGCTCCTGGTTGGCCTGCTGGTCTTGAAGACATCTGGTCTGTGCTCTGCAGGCCCTCTTCATGCCCAGTGCAAAGTGGAATGGTAAATATATTTGCTTTCTTTCTTTCTGATTCTAGTTTGCTCAGCCTCTTCTTTTTCATGCAATTTGCTTTAAGGTTTGTTAATGTTTTCATGTAGAACAAGCCTTTTATGTTTACATTTTAAGGGCACCATCTAAACAGAGTGCGCTCTAAGAGTTTGGTTACCCAAACTGATAACAGTTGATATATCTACGAGGCTTTCAAAGTTCTGGAGGACGTTATTTAACAGAACAACGGGGATGTGCACGTTTTATGATCTTAGATCAGTTGGCCATTTGCCACCAA
Organism: Hepsetus odoe; assembly: GCA_017165825.1. Taxonomy (NCBI): domain Eukaryota; kingdom Metazoa; phylum Chordata; class Actinopteri; order Characiformes; family Hepsetidae; genus Hepsetus; species Hepsetus odoe. The sequence continues at coordinate 1,553,970 of CM029379.1, forward strand.
CAGGGAACCGGTTCTTTACCCAGTTCTAATCAGGATCCTTTAAATCTTGGTTGAGTCTGGTGAACCAGCCCAAAGGTTTGGAGTCTCCTTGTCTCAGGTGTCCAAATCAACACAGTCTCACCTCTCTGCTTTTGTCTCCAAACCGTCAAACCTGAGCTGTCCCCCCAAAATACTCATTTCTAGTCCTGTCCATCCTCTTCCCTCCCAGCGCAGATCTCAGCATCTCTGACTCTGAAACCTCCAGCTCTGCTGCCTTGTCTTTTCATCAGCACCACCGTCTCCAACCAAGCTATAACATAGCTGGTCTCGCTACCATTTTGTAAACTGCTCCTTTTACTCTAGCAGTTCTTTAAAAGCAAAACCTCCAGTCAGTCATTTTCTGCCGTTTGTCCCAAGCGGGGTCGCGGGGGAGTGCTGGAGTCCATCCCAGCTCACACAGGGCGAAGGACGGGGGACACACCCTGGACAGGTCGCCAGCCCATCGCAGGGAGCCAATCCATCCATTAATCAATTTTCTGAGCTTGTTCCTAGCCAGGAGGAGAGGAACACCCTGAACATGTCATCAATCCATCATACTCACACAAACAGACACCCCTATAGAAAATGTAGCACCTCCACTTCACCTGATGTGCAGATCTTCAGATTGTGGCAGGAGGAAACCCTCACAGGTACTGGGAGTCCAGAAAGGACCCAGACTGGGAATAGAACCCAGAACCTCCTCACTATGTATCAGTTCCTTTTCTTTCTTGATTATCTGGTGTCACCCAGAGAAGAACAGGTTCCGAGGCTTGGTTCCTCCTGAGGTTCTTCCTCCAGTTTCTTGCTCACTAGGGGTTTGGACCTTCGTCTTCTGTAAAGACGTTCTATGAAGACAAAAGCTGTAAAAAGCAGTATGGAAATAAAACTTCACTTGCCACCTCAGTGAATTTGTACACTTCACTTTTTCTTTCACTAGATGGCAGCATTTGATCTCAGACAGAACGCAGTGGCTCGCCAAACTCTGGACCTTCTTAACCCCCTTATTCCACTACACATGACTCTGATTATTTTATAGGCTGACTCAGATGTTTAACAGCAGGAAAAACACCACAGTGTTCAAATCCTGACCTTTACGAGTAGAAGGAGAGTAAACCAAGAGTGCATGCTGTGCACAGGTACCTCGGGCTTCCCTGCAGAAATGTGTACGAGGCCTTGGTGGCTCAGATTAAGAAGTGGAGGACAAGGTCCAGCTGCGCCATGGGGGGACAAAAGTGTCTCTATAAGGTGAGGCTTCAAAAACACAAAACATGGCAAATCCCTGCACCACAGAGAAGGAACGATGCAAATGTTTCACTTTTTTTTTGCATTTCCAGCTCCAGTCGGCCTCGCTCCACTTCATTTCGGCAAAGCACACCACGCCGGCCGAGGGACACGTGGACGACATCAGCTTCAGGCTGGTCTCTTACTCATTCTTCACACGCTGCCAAGTTTCAGTAAGGTTTAGGAATTAGTCTCTTAAAATACATGCACTGCTAAAATACCTGTACTCCAGCTAATTGCCGCATGTCATCGGCCCCAACTCTCTCCTTAGGCCATGTCAGTCTCCGAAGCCTGGTACGCCGTCAGAGACCACGGCACCAATTACTGCAACCTCTACAACTTAATGGAAGGTAATGCATCACATGTTTCACTTTCTGCCCAGGGATGCAGCCCAGGAGTCTTTTAATGAGCTTCAGAGTTGCAGCAAGATGGAGCTGATGGTTAAACACACCAAGTCTGTTCTTTCTCTTCACACCCTCCTCTTGTGTGCAGGGAGTGGACTGACCGAGGCTCCGGGATACAAAGAAATGACCAGCGACTTCATGTGCACCCAGCGGTCCTCTGCAAACTGCACTGTGTATTGAGACCGCCGTGTTATTCCATGACTGCAGCACTAAAAACATTATCATCACATCGAAACAGCCTTATCACAGTTCGCTTCACCAGCGGGAGCTACGTATGTGCTTCGGGTTCAAGTGCATTGAACATTAAATAGAATTTCTTAGCCAGGAGATTTGCATTTCTTGAATTTCATTCACCTAATTTGATCTCCATTAAACACACCAGTTGGAACATTTAAACTGAGCAATATATCACAATTTTTTTAAATAAATGGTCAGAATTGACCAATAATAACTCTCTTTTAGTCCTGTAAAATTATATATACGACATCATTTTAAAAATTTTCGTAAATTTCTTTATGCTTATAAATATATAGCCATATCAGACATAAATAAACACACACAGACAGGAAAAATTATTATTATAATTATTAACTATTATGCAACAATGTTAGCATATGATAATTAATTAATCCACACCCATATTATATATATATATATATATAGACAAAAGACTACACACTATACATGTTTTTAATCGTATACCTTTTCGTTTTTTTTGTTCATTTTTCAGTCTATATTCTTCTTTTTTTTAATCTGTGAGCCCAAAATTGAATAGAGGATCTACATTATATTTTGTCTGCTGTCCTTAGCACAAAGGAAACTTTGGAGGGGCAAAAATAGCTCTCAGTGCTGCTGAGGTGGGGCGCTGTCTTCTGAGAGACATTGTTCTTTTTTGACACATGGAGCATTTTTTTCTCTTAAAGACGGTGCTGTTGTGCAGATCCACTCCCAGCCGTGCGGATTGGAGGGCAGCTTTTATTAGGACAGCAATATGCTCAGCCTGGCTCGGCCATCCATCACCGGGAATCCAGCGCTCATCACCGAGACTCTGCAGGCCTGGGGCATCACTGGCTGTCCTGGGCTCTTCGCTGTGCAGTGACTCACGTTCAGCCGTAGAGGGCAACGTCTGCAAACGCCTCCTGCACTCAATTAGGCAATTATCCTTTCCCAGATCAGTGTTTTACATTTGGGTCTAATGTTCTAATCGTCTTATCACCAGCCTGCAGTTTTTCTCTTTATCTTTTTTCACACTTCCACTGCGTTTCTGCATTTTTTCTTCTAGACTTCTAATCACTTTCAGCACAAGCAATAAAAATGGTGAAAAAAGTGACTCAGCATTGTTTCTGTGTCCAAACTCTTTTGATCATCACTGTGTACTCTGACCTTTAGAACCGTGTTAAGGCTAAAGCTGGACCAAAAAAATTAGTAGGTGTTTATGAGGACCTTTCAAAGGCCAAATTGACAGTGAATGACTACTCTCAAAATTACACCTCTGCATTTCACCTGTGCAGCGGGGGGCAGCTATTGAAAGCGCCCGGGGAGCAGTGACAGGGATGGTACCTTGCTCAAGGATACCTCAGGGCAACCTACTGGTGAGAGATCTGGTGGTGACCTTCTGATCCTGGGGCAACTCCCTAAACATGTCTGGACAGCGATGCTCTGTTTTTGGTGATTTTCGATGATTTTGATGGCAAAAAGTTTGGACACAAAAAACTTTTTTCAAAAAATTGAACATCCAAGCTAAATATATAGTGTAATTTTTCTTTCTTTCTTAGAGATTTTAAGAGAATTTGAGCAAAACAATGCTATAACCACCCCTTACACCCCACACACACACACGCACACACACACACTCACACACCGAGGCCGGTTGGCTTTATGATGGTGGGAGGGGGGTGGAATTTGTGACGGCTCTTTTTCCTGCTGGCCAACCCGGCTCTCAAAGTGATGAAATTTGTCATTGATGAAAGGGTGCAAAATCCTCTCAAAACCAATTAAAGGGGCCCTGGCCCTCGGGGGCAGCAAGCGGCAGCCTGACAAGGGCCCACGGAGGGAGGGCAGCGAGGTAATCAGTGCCTGGCTATTGAACAATATTGAAAAGCACAACAATAACATACAATAAATCACACAGTGAGCCGCGGTGGACGTGTCCTCTCAAGGACAAACAGGTTGTCCTCTTAGGCACGGAGCTCACCTTGCAGCACGCTGTCCAGCTCTCTGAAGGCTTTTCGAGTTGGCACACTGCAGGCGGCGTGGGAGTGAAATCAGACCGTGTTTTGAACTTTGCGCTCAGTAATGCTATTTACTGACACTTCTGAGTTGAATTAGATTTCGAAAAGACTGCTGTTAATCTCAAATATAGATTTTCAAAGGGGAACTGAATTTCTAAATTTAGTAAAATTGTGGTTTTATATCCTACATGAATTTATCAGATTTTTTCTGTTTCTTCTGTATTTCCAAGCACTGCAAAATGAGATCTCGTCACGTTTTCAACTAAAATATGGTGTCAAAAGCAGCTCTGTGCAAAAGTCCTGATCCCTCATTTCTTCATATTTGTTCTTACAAAGCTCCAGACTTTCAGAGGCAGAAGCAGAAGTGGGATCATCTCCACAAGAAGAAGAGCTATGGGACGTCCTTCAAGAAGCCTGGAGAAGTGTTCCTGATAAGGCTTAAAGAAAGGAGCTGGTCTAAGAGAGTTGAGGCTGTGCTGGAGAATAACGGCGGTGGTGGTGAATACTGACTTTGAAGCGTTCTTTAAACATATCTTAGATACTCTCATTTTTTAAACGTTCTGGATATCATTATCTGCTCCCTAGAACCTGGTGGTTCCTTGATGCCCAGACGGCTGTGGTTAAACCAACACTAAAGAAAGACAATTCGGATTCCTCAAAATTAAGAAACTTTAGACCAATCTTCCATTTTTAAGAAGAAGAAGTCCTAGTAAAAGTAGAATTTAAAGAAATAAATGAAAACCTAAATAAAAATAATATACCATCCATTCCAGTCAGGCTTCAGGACAGGTCACAGTACCGAGACAGCACTTCTGAAGGTAGTAAATGATCTGAGGGTCCGTGCTGATGAGAACAGGATGAGATGATCCATCTCGGTAGGCTTAGACTTAAGCTCAGCTTTTGACACTGTAGATCACGATGTTCTATTAACATATTATATTATACGGTGTGCCACAGGGTTCAGTACTGGGCCCACTTTCCTTATATATGCTTCCATTCGGAAAGGTCATTAAAAATATGAAATAAATGATCACAGCTGTGCTGAAGATACATCATACTTCAGTATCATTAACTGGATGAATGCTACATTTCTAAAATTAAAGAAAAAAACAGAAAATTCAGAAGTGAAGTAATGAAAAGAAATGTAAAGAAGCTGTTGAAATGAGGGAACCCAGTGTTACGTTCAAAGGACCAATCAGAAACCTGGGTGTGGCAGCTGACTCCAACTTCAGTTTTAAATCACACATTTAGTAGGGCAGCGGCGGCCTAGTGGTGAGGGAGTCGCCCTGGCTCGGAAGATTGTGGGTTCGATTCCCTCACTAGAAGGTTGCCCTGCGGCACCCTTGAGCAAGGTACCATCCCCGTCACTGCTCCCCGAGCACTTTCAGTAACTGCCCCCTGCTGCACGTTTGTGTATGGAAGAAACGCAGAGGTGTAATTTCGTTGTGTTGTGCTGTGCTGCATTTCACAATGACAAAAATAGTCACTGCTATTTTTGCTGCTTTCTTTCACTTTAGAAACATTTAACGAGAGCTTTTCTCGAAGAGCGGGAGGCTGAAAAACTGATCCATCCATTTGTTTCCTCTCGGCTCGACTCCTGTAACGCCCTGTTCACAGATTCAGCTCTAAAAACAAAGCCAAACCTCACTGCGTTTGAAATGCATGCTTGGGATTGGTCGAATTCTGATGCGAGGAAGTCGCAATTTGCCTTGAGTCAGACTCTATCAGTCAGTCTGGTGGTGCCGGTCTCATTCGGCGTGACGTGGCCTCAGATGAAGGGATGAAGGAGATGTAACCGGAGGGCAACTCCATGCAACCCAGTCAATAACACTGAGCATCATCCCCCCACCGGTCAGACCCCCACAGAGCACCTGCCAGACGGAGAGCCCGGTTTGGCCCTCAAGACCCACATACCTTGCAATATCATCGTCCGATGTCACTTCATCGTGAATACATTTCCAGATGCTGTTACACTTTCGGTGCAGATTAAATCTCACCAGCCTCTGAGCCTCTGTCTCCCCACGGCGGAGACACAGTGACTACCTGACAGCAATCCGCTTGTCACCGACATACGTCCAGCTTTTCTTCCCCCTCACTGGGTCTGTCACTACCACTCATGTCCCTTCTGGACATGGGGCAATCGGAGACAACACCCGCTTCTCCATCTCGTGTGAACCCTCATCATCTATTACAGTCTTATTTGGGAAGAACGTTCCTCTGCATGAGACGTCCTCCTGGTCCTTTTAAGGAAACCTGTTGTTCCCTTATTAATATCAAATTTAATATTAATGAGAAGGTGTGCCAGAATCTGCACCCAGTCGATTAAAAATGCCATTTTGAAAAAAATATCTTTTGACAAGTTCTATAGCCTCACTCTGTACTTTTTAAACAACACCTATATATTAATTTTTTAGAACCTCATCAAGAACCAACGGTGGGATTTGAGGAATAAGCTTCATATGCGGATGAAATTTGCAATCCTGCAGAACGGGGCAGCGGTGGCCTAGTGATTAGGGAGTTGTTTCCCAGATCGGAAGATTGTGGGTTCGATTCCCTCACAAGTAGGTTGCAAGGTACCGTCCCCGTCACTGCTCCCTGGGCACTTTCAATAGCTGCATGGTGTTTGAGTGCATGGGTTAAATGCAGAGGTCCAATTTCATTGTGGTTCACGTGTGCTGTGCTGTGACCTCGCAATGACAAGGGATGTCACTTTCACATTGAGCTCCATGTTGGTTCAAATATCATTCGAATTGATCTGAAGTGAACTTTATGTTTAAAAATAAGACATGGAAACTACCTTCACCAGCCTTCGCTTCTGGTTAACACCTTTCAGTGTGGGATTACAGACAAATCTTCAAACCGTGTCCAGGAGGACCGGCGCCCAGTTTGGTACCAGTCCTCACTTAAAATGCAGAGCAGAATTCCCATTTAAGGTGTCCAGTGTCTCATTTAAGGTGCTTTTTTTTCTTCCAGACTCAATGTTTTAATGAAATGCTCCTCTCGTATGATTTCATTCCCGTGCTTTAATGGCAGGGGATGTAATAATTACATCGAAATATTAAATCGGCCCTCCAGACAGAGCCATGAATCACTATCAGGAGCATGTCCAACATGAGCTCTTGCACTTTTTTTTTTATCTTCTCTACGACCAGACGAATTAAAATGACAAATAATTGCAATTCACCCTCAGAGGGGTTGCACCTTTATCCTATTCGGGAAAAAAAATGGGAGTGGTTGAGGGGACGGGGAGAGTGATGAGGTCCATTTGTTATTCTGTGTTCTGGACACACAGGGTTTAATGACAGAGAGACATCAAGGGCAACACTCCGGTGGCTGGTGTGTGTTATGGTAGCTGTAGGTGTGATAATGGTGATGAGGAGGGACCCTACAGCTCGAGGCGATTGAAAACAGTCGACTCATAAAACACAAAGACGTTTATGCAACGCATTCAGTCCTGAATTCTCTTTTCATTCCATTTTATCCTTCGCACTATTGATTGGATGCTGTGAAGGCAGGGGTGGTGGGAATGTGGGTTCCACATCTTCAAGGCCAGAGGGAGCATTATGTAGCAATATTCAATATTCCTCTTTTCTTCTGTATGCTGTGTATATTCTTTATTGTCTCATGTTCTGTTAATAATATAGAAATGGTGTGTATACGGTCTGGAGGGTCACTAACGACCAGAATCTAATTCTGTGCCAGTTGCACATCTGAAAAAGATTCTGGAAATGTGATTTTATATTTACATTTCATGAAAATGTTCACAAAAAAGTCCACTTATTTTGTCTGGGTGTAATGTTTAAAACTGCGAAAAAAATCTACAATTTTAAAGCCGGTTTTTGCAAATTTGGAGATTTTGGAAGACACTCTTTACAAATAAACAGGATGTTAATATGACCTTAAAGGCAAAAGTCTAACATAAACACTTCTTTTTGCATTCATGCATTTTTGTTTCAGATTTTAGAAATTTGTTCAGATGTTTACATAAATTTCTTATTTTTTAGTGTTTGCTATGTGTTCCTTTAAATAGAGAGCAAGCGTTTGAGCTGCCACCACAGTTTAATACAAAAAACTAATATTAAATGATTACATTGAAACAAATAATAAAGTCTTTTAAATATATTCTCCAGATCTTCCTGAAGGACAGTGTTGTTGTCTCTCATGTTCAGTCCAGTCTCTGTACCTGAGCAGTTCTCCAGATCTTCCTGAAGGACAGTGTTGTTGTCTCTCATGTTCAGTCCAGTCTCTGTACCTGAGCAGTTTGATAGTTCTGTGTTGGTTAATCCACACAGTGATCTACGTCTGAACCTTCAAGCAGAGCAAAGCGTCTCACTTAAGACATGAAGCAGAGAAGAACCAGGAGCAGATGATTCCAGATGATCAGGAGACTAGTTTACTGCTGATGCTGAATGCGAAGTGGGTGGAACCCCTTTATCTAGAACCTTTATCTTTAGACACTTTGCAGACCTCACATTAATTTCTTTCCTTCTGCCAGTCAATAGAAAAACAAGATGACATTTGTAGGAAACTGCTCAGCTTCAGTTATCCTTTTTGAGGCCAAACATCTTTAAGCATGTAGCCCACTTTTTGTGTGTCTGCCCCTCTTTTGTTCTATAATACTTATATAATTACCAAATAATAATTATATTAGACCTTTCCAAACAAACAGCAGGCATGTTTTCTGTTACCCCATCTAGAACAAGCTCAACGTTTCCCCCAAAGAACTCCGAGGCCTAAGCGGTGGCCTCCCTTTGTCTGAAGCACTGAGTGATGAACAGCGTGGACACATCAGGATGACACCGGTCGTACATCCATTCCTTTGTCTGGACCTCCAAAGCACTCTCTCCATGGGCTCCAGCACTAGCCTTCACCTGTGCCCACCTTGGCCCCCTCAGCAACCCCCCCACAATCCTGCCACAGACAAAGCATGGAAATGCAATCACCCTGAAGCTCGCCGCCGCTAATCCCATCGCCCATGCGGCGTCAGGCCGTTTGGCTCCAAGAGCGCCGGTGACTGATAGCAGTGAAGCGAGGAGGAGAGGCTGAGGGATGGCCTGCAGACTCAGGAGGAGAAACAGAGGGTGGCTGCACATCTAAACACAAGAAAGAGCCATCGCTCTTCACAAAGCCCAGAGTGGCAGCAGAGCTTAAAGCTCTGAGCTCCCGCAGTTTCTAACAGGAAAAATCAAGAGAGCAGATTAAAAATGGCCATGTTTTAAACTTGATTAATTCAGATACAGTTCTGTGCTAAAGGCCTGAGCCCAACGTTTCTTTATTCTTTAACAGGGAATCACCTTCTTGGAGCATACTGAGGATTAAATGAAAGAAACGGGAACAAATGTCTCAGTGCTCCAGGCTGCAAAGTGCCTAAAGATAAAAGCTTTTAGACAAAGGAGTTCTCAGTGTTCAGCATCAGCAGTAAACAAATCACCTGATCATCTGGAATCATCTGCTCCTGGTTCTTCACCGCTTCATGTCTTAAGTTAGATGCTTTGTTCTGCTTGAAGGTTCAGATGTAGATCACTGTGTGGATTAACCAACACAGAACTATCAAACTGCTCAGGTACAGAGACTGGACTGAACATGAGAGACAACAACACTGTCCTTCAGGAAGATCTGGAGAACTGCTCAGGTACAGAGACTGTAGTGTTTGTAGTGTCAAACCTACTAGTGAAGATTACAGGTGTAGTATTATGCATAACTCAGTAGTTTCCTCTCATTTCTTATGCGAAAAGCCAAAGCACAGTAATAAATCTTGACTTTCACAGGTTAATGTTCTAGTTTTAGGTCAGGACACTAAACCTTAGACCTAATGTTTCAGTCGTGTGCCATCAGTCAGTGGCTAATTGCAGTAATTTGGGAGAGTGTGAAATATCGAGCTTACCTCTCGCAGGTGAGGTCCATAAATCCAGGCTGAGCAGCAGGGCACCACCTGAGACAGGCATCATCCAACAATCGACTGACAAGCATCGGTTTGATGAAGCTGACTGAGTGCTAAAATAAGCCACAGACTGGAGGTCAAAGGTCCAAACAGCACCCAACCCCATCTGCTGCGACCTATAAGAGACTAGGCGGTTTAGCCCCTTGATCCTTTGATTGGGAGCTGCTCACCTGGCCACAAAATATCAGGAAAAGCTTTGTTGCTTATGAATAACTCTCCAGGATGAGGCGATGAAGGATACAATCAGTGGATAGACCCTGGATCATGAAGATACCTTCTTCCCATGTCCCTCAGATGACCCTATAACCCACCTCTCGCTCCCTCCTTCAATCCGAGATGAGTTATGAAGTCCCTCGCCACACAAATATCATATCCTCTCCACTCGTTTAAAACCCTATAGACAAAGGCAGCTTAGACAGGGCATCACGGCTTTAAATGCGGGTCATAAAGAAAGACAGGACAAAGGGAGGAGGATCAAATAGCCGTATCAAATAAAAAAAATAAAAATGAATACAGTGCCAGTACCAATTGTTGGGCTCCACTCAGACCTGGGAGAAGTAGGGCCGCTTAGATTTATGGGACCTCTGTTAAGTCAGGAATGGAAATGGGAGCGGTGGAGGGAGAGAGATGAACGCTTGACATTTATTGGAGCTTGGGGAGATGGTCTAGCTGTCAGCGATTGGGTGGTGCCACAGCCTGGTTTGAAGGTTATGTGAAGTCCCAGTCATTAAGAAGACAGACCCACTGTCAAGAAGCATATCCTCCTTGGGTTTCCCCTCCTCTCCGAAAGAAAAAAGGCGATATCTATCAGCCTTCTGTGGAGCGAGAGCCGTTTATTAAGAAATAAAGGGGAGAAGTTCTCAGTCTCGCCTTCAGCTATTCAGTGTTCGAGCCGGTTGAATCTCGAGACACACGGCAAAGACGCCTGGTCCTACAAAACATGCTCAGCGACAAAGCTTCAGCACTTCACCCTCCAGCAAATATTTACCACCTTGTTTCCTCATTAATGGATATCATTTGAAGATGAACCCTTAGATCAGGGCAAGTAACCAGGACCCTTAACCCTGAGTGTCTCCAGGGGGGACTGTCCCTGTAATCAGGACATGGAAGTCGCTCTGGATAAGAGCGTCTGATAAACGCCATAAATGTAAATATTAACATATACTCTCCCTCTCTCACTCATTTTTAGCCGCTTGCCCTGATTTGGGTGGCTGGGGGTGCTGGAATCTATCCCAGTTCTCATGGAGCGAAAGGCTGGGACACCCTGGACAGATCGCCAGTCCATCGCAGGGACATTTATATATCTTTCTGGTTATATATCACTTAAATATCTGGCACAGTTTCAGCTTTACATGCATATTTGTGTACTTATTTCCATTTCTGCTTTTCTCAAGTTTTGCATTTCGATTGCATCTATAATTTATGCTTATTCATTTATTTTATTTATTATTTTCCATTTCTTAACGTTTTCATCTCACTGCACTTGCACGTCCCTGCAGTAAATAAAGGAACCTTAAAAAAACAGAAAGATCTACTCCTTTAATGAAAGACAATATATGATGGCCGTCCCTCAGGAACAGGGCTGTCCTGTAGACGTGCCCCTCTCCTGTGATCAGATACACCCCACTGATGCACCGTGATCACAGGACACGGCGGGAACATGAGCCAACTTTATAAAAATCCCAGAGCTCCATCACCTTTTCCTTTCACCTCCACTTCTCCACGTGAGTTTACAGGAACGTCAGGAACATTAGCACATTAATTATTCAGTCTCAATAAGCCAATATCGCAGCAGACGTGACCTTTTGATGGTGGACCGTCACGGCTTGCTTGTGTGTACCCTTCTCAGAACGTTCCTCACCGCTTGCTCTCACACACCCCCTCGCTGTGTGTATAACCTGTGAATGATCAGATACCAGCTGGATGCCCATCAGATTAAATATCAAAGCTTAAAATAAATAAATTAAAGGAAGGGGGCTTTTCTCAGGCAGTGAGAACCTTGTTGTGTGTTTGAGGAGCTGCGATAAACAGGAAGAGCAAAGAGACTGGAGTGATTTCACATTGAAAAAGTTCAAGCCTTGACACAAAGCAATGGCAGATATGGCTTATCTTTTTACTATTTAGAGCAGGACCTGACAGTATAGCATTTTTATATTGATTTTAAAGAGAGAGAGAGAGACATGTGACATGAAGGATACAGGATGGAAAAATAACACAGAATAGCTCTCAGTGCATCCAGTTGGAGAGTGATTTCAAATCTGTGACCTTCAGCCAAAAGTCTGCCGGAAAAAAATCTTGACGTTGAATTTGTCGAGTGCAAATTAAAGGCACAAATAAAAGTCAGAATAAAATCTACGCCAGGGTCAAATGAGGAAACTCAGAGAGTTCTGTTTACTTGTAATATTTTCACAATTTTTGGACATAATCACAAAAATTAATCTCACTTCTGAATCCCCAGAGTGGCCCCGGACATGTCCGATCGACGGCCGATGATTTTGGATATTGAAATCTCATAGAGGGGTTTACATGCAGAGGCTCCAGTGAAGTTCAGGAGGCGCAGAATGAAGCGGACGCCTTAAAGCCGTTTCAGATACGAGACACTTTGGGATAAATATTGATTCGCTTTTGACATTTGAAAAGCAAATGAAAAGGTTATAATTTAGTCAAATTGCACCGGGGATAAAACCATCATTCAAAATCATCCTCTGCATTCTATGGTTTTTTCACATTTGTGCATCAAATGCTTCCTGTTTTGGAGGAGAAAGTAATTAAGTGTCTAAACAGAACTTTTTGATCATTTTGTAACTCATGCAAACAGCTGTTTAATGTTCAAAATAATTAATAATGTGGCTCTTCTGAAAGGTGCTGGTAATTTGACTTTTTTGCTTTAAATTACAAAAGTACAAATCAAATCAGTCATATATGTAAATATATATATATATATATATATATATATATATATATATATATATATATATGTATATATTTATATATCAGCAGTAAACAAAGCTGATGTTGTTTAATTCTTAATTGTTAATTTTTTTTTATGTTTAGCTTTTTACTGTAAATTAGTTTGTAAAATGCCAGTCCTTCCTCCTCTGGGACTTTTATTCTGGAACAGTTCATTTCAGTCCATTGTACCTGGAAAAAATACAATAAAATACAATAAAATAAGTATATAAGCATATAAAGGACACAATATGCTGTATCTCTGTAATTAGTCCTGTCTTGTCTAATTTCACCTTTAACTTAATGAAATTAGATTTTTGGTTGATTCAGTGACTAAGGGGAGCTGTGGTCTAGTGGTTTGGGACGAGGCCCCCAGATTAGGAGGTTGAGAGATTAAGCCCTGGACCGGTAGGTTGTCCTGAAGTTCCTTTGATCAAGGTACCGTCTCCATCACTGCTTCCCAGGTGCTGGATATGGCTGCTCCCTGCTGGATGGTGCGTGTGGGTTAAATACAGAGAAAAATAATCTGTTGATTTATAAAATCCATATTCTCTTTCTATTCCTTCTTCATTATCTGGTGTCGATCAGAGGGGGTCGGGTTCCCCTTTTGAGACTTGGTTCCTCTCAACGTTTCCCCCTCCAGTTTTAGGGAGCACGTCCCTGCCACCCTCGGTGTACTCACTTGGGGCTCAAACCCGGATTCTGCTGTTTTGTGAACGACAGCTGTAAAAAGAGCTTTATAAATAAAACTGACTTGAAACAAATTGTCACTTTCACTTCACTAAGGTGGGATTACTTTTTCACATGGGTGTTACAGGCACTGCTGAGCATTCGTCCATCAATAAATCATCTCGCTTGAAAACCTGTTTAATCAGGTTCTCATTTGCATTCTACTACATTTTCAACATCACAATTTAGTATAAAACAGGGAAAATGAAAAAGTACAAATACTTTTTCACAGCACAGTAAAGCCATGTAAAAATGTATATTGTAATCTTACTATAACTCCCAGGACTAGAATAACCTCCTACCCTGATGCATATATAATTTTGGAAAAATAAACCTCAGGAAATTAGGCTGGGAAATTTAAGGTGTTAAATATTTTAAAAGACCAAACCTTGCAAAAAGCCTCCATCCCACTTACAGATCTGGGTGGCATTGTCCCTATTAAACAGCTCTAGAGAGAGAGAGAGAGAGAGAGAGAGAGAAAGAGAGAGAACAATGGAGCATCGATTTTGGGGAGGCCAGCCCAGTGCTGCTCCTTTATTCCAATGCTGTGTTACCGTGGCGATTTGTCACCTTAAAGGTCATTAATCACAAAGTGCTTGGAGTTTGGGCACTTTAGTTGGGGCTCAGCCGCCCAGAGGAGCACACAGCACATGGGAAGGTAGCGAGGGGTCCACAAGTGTGTGTTTGTTGGTCCTCCAGAACAAGCTTATGACTGGGGTCCCCAATCCGGAGGGCTTTAAAAGTTGCTGGCCCATTGTTTCAAAGGGAAAAGTTCTGTCCCGGAGGACAATTCACATCAGTCCAAAACACAGTGACAACATTGCAACAGCACACCTCACACTTCCTGCAGGTGTGTAAACTCACTCTTTGTGTCTACAGTACCATTTGTTGCCCAACACCTCTATCATTCTTTATAAGAGCTGAAAAACAAGGGCGGCAGAGTTTACTGGTCCCGCTGGTCCACTCTGAAAGATAGAGCGCTTCAGCCAGGCTTTATTGGGCCCAGTACTGAATCTCTCAGAAGGAATATAGATGGTGCTAACGAAACACTCTTACCATCTCACCTTTTATAACGAAACGATTTATTAATGGGTGGCGCTGGGGCAGAAAGATCAGCACGACCGACTGAATTCCTCTGAACATTCCTTGAAGCATCCACATGGATTTAAACTTCTTACTAAGTGCAGGCCTTCAGAAACATAAAGGAAAATAAATCAAATAGCAAGTTTATTTCAATTTAAATGATATTTCAGGTCTGCAGTGAGGTCTGCAGTAGGATTGACGGATGCATTTAAAATAGAGGTAGAATTATATCACGGATCAATGCTGAGCCCTTTCTAGTTTGCAAAGGTAATGGACAGGTTGACAGGCGAGTTTAGACAATAGTCTCTGTGGACTATAATGTTTCCTGATGATCTGTAGTGAGAATAAGGTTCAGCTTGAGGAGACCCTGGAGATCAGCTCTAAAGAGGAGAGGAATGACATTCGGTAGGAAGAAGAAAGAATGCATGAGTGTGTTTGAAAGTGAGGACAGCGGTAAGGATGCGGGGAGTAGAGGGGACAAAGATGAAGGAGTTTAAATACTTGTGGTGGACAGTGCATAGTAAAGGGTAGAGGTTGGATGGGTGGAGACTAATGAAAGGAGTGATCTATGACAGACGGGTACCAGCAAAGGAAAGGGAAGGATTACAAGAGGTAGCAAGACCAGCTGAGACATTAACAGAGACGTTGACACTGACGAAAAGACCAAAATAAAGGGTCAGAGTTTAAGGTGCTGAGATTTGTTGGGAGGGACGAGGATGGACAGAATTAAGAAAGAGTAAATTAGAGGGACAGCTCAGGTTGGACAATCTGGAGACAAAGTGACACTGTGTTGGTTTGGACACGTCCAGGGGAGAAACGAGGAGTAAATCAGGAGAAGGATGTTGCGGATGGAGCTGCCAGACAAGAAGAGAAGAGGAAAGACAAAGAGAAGGTTTATGGATGTGGTGAGAGAGGACATGCAGGGGGACCGTGTGAAAGAGGATGATGTGAAGGACTGAGAGACATGGAGACAGATGATCCACTGTGGCGACACCTAAGGCTGAAAGAAGAAGAAGAAGAAGAATAAGAAGAAGAAGAAGAAGAAAAGAACTAAACATGCTTAGTAACTCTACTGAGTAAGTTAACTTCAGTATTTATTGCACAACCTATTAGTTTTTCTCCCTTCATACAATAGACAGTGTTACCTGTATATTATGTATATTATCCATCCATCCATCCATCCATCCATCCATCCAACCATCTTTTTAGAACGTATCCTAGGATGGGGTCTGTCTCGGCACTCTTAGTTTAAAAGATGGAGAAACATCAACATGCATATTAATACTCAAATATACGATATATGTTTATTCCTTCATAGAGACTTGTTGGCTTTATCAAATTTTCATGCACTCTATAATCACAGAGGCCTCAACAGATAACAGAACACTCATAAAAGAATCACTTACCCGATTCTCTGGTGCAGGAAACAGCTTTCTAAGGACCTTCTGTTTTGCGCAGCTCTTTGTGTGGAAGGTCTGAACCTGAGAAGGACTGGGAATAAGAATAGTAAAGAAAAAAATCCATCTATCTCTGAATCTGGGCCTCTCTGCGGAGGCTTCGCTCCAGCTAAAGGCCACATAAAGAGAGGGTAGAAGAGCATCACCAGGTCATATCTGTGCTTCTTTAGAAGCCTCGGCATCACTCAGCTTTAAGAGAGATATCAGCGCTTTGTGAGAGTGTGTGCATGGCAGGCAGAAAGGGAATAACCTTAGACCACAAAGAGCCTGTGGGTTATCATAGCGCCTGATCTGGAGCTGCTTTGATTTGGAAGTGCTGCTCAGGGTCCGGGTGTCCCAGGTGTCCCAAGCGTTCCGACACGTCTCTGCGGCTGCCGCAAAGAGCAAGGCCTCCAAACGGGAGCCCGTGAACGGCGACGTACGGAGGGCCTTGTGTTGGTGGTTTTATAAAAGCACAACACGAGATACCTCTGAGAGCTACGGAGCTATAAATCACAGAGATGTACGTTCATTCCGCCTCTCTCTTTCTCTCGAACGCTGGAAAACGAACATAAAGAACTGCACAAACGCCGGTTCAAAAAAATCCCACCTGCATGAAGCGGAATACGTCAAAGCATCTAATGTTGTTTTATAAAACTTGTCCTGAGGACAGAGTGAGTGTGTGTTTCTCACATAACGTCTCATTTTGGCTCTCTGATGACCTAAAGGTAAAACCTCATCCCATCAGTACAAAAAAAGAAGAAGAAGCAGTGGCTAAAACGCTCAATCCATCTCTTGCTCAAGATTTATCGCTTCATAAACCATTTCCTTCGTAAGATTGACTCCCCTCACCTTTGTGGCAACTGCTGTTCTTTTTTTTTTTTTTTACGGATACAATTCGGGATAAAGGGATGTGTATTGTCACTCTTCCTCCCTGTCAGCGAAGTTTATAGGGCCTGTAAAAAGGACACACCGTGACACAAATGGGATGTGCTCCCTCTGTCAAAACAAACCCTCCAGCTTTTGATTGCGAACAGAAGCTCATGACACCGTGAGTCGCACCCCCCAAAAGAATGTTGCCATGGATTTCATTTCCTTAGCAACCCTTTGATATGAGAAACCAGTGATTCAACAGCAGGACACACTCAGTTAACATGATAACCATAACAGTAAAATGTCAAGCTTAGAACTGTTCTAATTGCTCAATAATTTCTCCAACTGGGAACCCTCAAGACTTCTAGATGCTCAGGAAAGCCCACGTGAATGAAGGAAATCATGAAACACAGAATCCACTAGTGTTTGACATCCATAGTGATTATATTTAATATATTTTAACTAATTAAAGTAGTTAATGGTGACAATCAAAAATTGAAAGAACAAGAATAAGACTTGTTTTCTGAGGCAGTCCAGGCAGTGCTGAAGTCTATCCCAGCTCTCACAGGGCGAAAGCCGGGACATGTCCCAGTCAGGTCGCCAGTCCATTGCAGGGCAGACAAGGACAAACACACTCATCTAGGGGACAATTTAGCATCTCCAGTCCCCCAGATGTGCAGGTGTTTGGAGGTGGGAGAAAACATTTACATTTGCGGCATTTAGCAGACGCCCTTATCCAGAGCGACTTCCATGTCCTAATTACAGGGACAGTCCCCCCTGGAGACACTCAGGGTTAAGGGTCTTGCTCAGGGACCCAGTGGTGGTAGTGCCAGAGGTGTCCCACCAGGGAATCAAACCCAGGACCTTCTCGCTGTGAGGCGACAGCACTGTCCACTGTGTAGCCCACAAAAAAAATAATTATTATAAATATAATAACAGTAAAAATGTCTACATTGTAAAAAATGCTGGATTCTTGTATTATTATTCCTGACTGGGTCTTTGGAAACGTCCCAAATATTTAACCAGTGATTGAACCAGTTCCCACCCATAAAGAACCCAAAGGCCAGCTTAAAATTCGATTTTGATGTTGGGATTGTGAAACAAAATCAAGTTGAACCATTTGTGACAAGGACGGTAGCTTTCTGAAAAAGAGAGAAGGTGACTCTCGGAGTTTGACGTTGCTCCACGAGTGGAGACCCAGCTGCTGCATCCATCTTCAGTGACTGCAACTCCACGTTTTTAATTAACAGCTTCAGAATCTGCTTTGTCTTCTAAAGGGGATAAAGCCTAATTGTGCTCCAAATTAAAGAGCCTAATGAAAACAAGGCCAAAGCCCATTCATCACAGCTAACTAGGGAGCTGAAGACCACTTAGCCTGCCTATAGGCAGAGTAAAGGGGGGAAGAATGAGAACAGGTTCTGCTGGAAATGCAACCTTTGTTTTGTCCCAATAAAGGAGCTGTTGACTGCTTGCTGAGAGACAGTCATTAGTAAAGGATAATTTAACCCCCTGGCCGATTTTTACATTGACGTGGCTCTCGAAGAGAGAAGGCATATCCGTTCTTTGTCATAAGAGAGTCAGAAAGCAAGTGCACCATTCATTGGATACAGCACTGTGCAAACGTCTGAAGTGCCTCATTTCTTCATATTGTTTTGCAGACCTTTTTTGTTTTTAATGTCTTGTTGAGGAGTTTTTGTCTTTCATTTTCAGTTTTTTGTTGCTTAATCCACACAATGATCTACGGCTGAACCTTCAAGCTAAACAAAATGTCTAATTTAAGACATGAAGCAGAGAAGAACCAGGTGCAGATGATTTCAGATGATCAGGTGATTCGTTTACTGCTGATGCTGAACGCTGAGTGGTTGGAACCCCTTTATATAAAACCTTGTATCTTTTAGACACTTTGTTGCCTGGAGCACTAAAACATTTTTTCCCATTTCTTTCATTTAATTGGTTCAATATGCCAAAGTTCAGACAGTCGGACAGGCAGGAAATAGTCGTTTTGCACCAAGAAGGAGATTTCCAACTAAAATATATAGAAATAAGGGGTTTAAGACTTTTGCTCAGTGCTGTTTGTGACGTCTAACTCTGTTTTCCATCGAAGAGGGAGAGCTGAGGTGTGGAGGGAGGTAGAGGATGAGGAGGAAGAGGTGATGTAGCCAAGCTAGATTTGATAGCTGTCACGACGGTGGCGGTGGCTGACAGTTGGGACAGATGACTCCTGGTGGAGCGTCCAGGAGAAAGTGGTTTAAGAACGCCCGTGGAGATGACAGAGGCCTCTTTAATGGGGCCCGCCAATCCGATTAGACTTTATTGT
The DNA here is from genome assembly GCA_017165825.1 of Hepsetus odoe. NCBI lineage: Eukaryota > Metazoa > Chordata > Actinopteri > Characiformes > Hepsetidae > Hepsetus > Hepsetus odoe. The sequence goes on from CM029379.1 coordinate 1,573,232, forward strand.
CTGTATGAAGCCCAGCCCATAATTCAGTTTGAGGAGAACAGAAGGACCTCCGTCATCCTGGGAAAGTTCACATTCTGCAATCTGCCGGACGGGTATCAGACCGGCAAAAAAATACAAATATATACCAGTGATGTTATATTCACTAAGGAGACTGCTTTCCTTACGGCTTGAGGAAGAATTCATTAAATTCATATTGACAAATAAAATCTAATAAACTGAGAACACTAAAAGTTCACACTTTGGCCCACAAGCATGTTTTAATTTACACTCCCTTTTTGTCTTAATTAACCAAACATCATGTCCCTTGATGTTCGAGGCACAAAAATGGTACAGGATCTGAAAAGTATTCAGAGTATAAAGTAAAAGTACAGGAGTGTACTGAGAGTGTAAAGTAAAAGTACAGGAATGTACTGAGAGTGTAAAGTAAAAGTACAGCAATGTACTGAGAGTGTAAAGTAAAAGTACAGGAGTGTACTGAGAGTGTAAAGTAAAAGTACAGGAATGCACTGAGAGTGTAAAGTAAAAGTACAGGAGTGTACTGAGAGTGTAGAGTGAGACGTGTCTCCTCTGAAGGACATCTGGAGCGTCTGTCTGTGCTGAAAGTGAACTGAATCTCACTCCATATTAATAGAATTAAAGACTATTAAAGCCTCGAACTTCAACTCCAATAAAAACAATCTACTGAAAATAATCCACATGAACTTCACCGCTTCACTTTCATCACCGTCTCTACTAGTTCTCCATCACGGACACACACTCCACACACCCTGAACTCCACCGTCCACTCTCCCTGTCCTCTCTCTCACTCTCCTTCACTCTGTCCTGCACCGATGGACACACAGAGGGACGTCTCTTCTGTGTTTGTGTCCATTTAGTCCGAGACGGGTCTGGATGTTGTGAAGGTTAATATCCTCTGAGTCTGAGAAGTGAAAAGCTATGGATGCCTTGGCTGTAAAGGACCATTTGCAACATATGGGATTGCCTCACATGACCAAATTTCAACAAAGAAAAGACTGTCTGACTGTTTGACAGTGCAGTTATTATTAGTTCAGAGAACTATAATACATGCATAAGGCTACATGACATCTACATAAGCCTTTTATGACACTTAATATAATCTTGCAGAAACGTTTATGAAGCTTTATTGTCATAAATGTCATTTTCATCACCTTAGAAACAACTGTGGGTGCTAGTTGGAATAAACATCTATGTAGGCTGCTAACATTACTCATACAATTCTTCTGATGTCTGTAACCTCTTAAAGTGTCAGGAAATTATTTAAAAACTAGAAATATGCTAAAATTTATCAATATACATGCTTTCTCCAAATGCAAAATAGATGTGTTTATGCACAATATACAAAGGTTTTAATTAAAGATCTACAAAAGTTTTAGGCAGGTGTGGAAAAACGCTGTAAACAGAACGCTTTCAGAAATATCAATAATGATTGTTTATTTTGATCATTTTACAAAATGCAAAGTGAGCGAACAAAAGAAAAATCTAAATCAGATCAATATTTGGTGTTTCAACCTTTTACCTTCAGAGCAGCATCAGTTCTTCTGGCCCCACAGAGCCCTGATCTCCACATCATCCAGTGTGTCTGGATCACATGAAGAGACAGAAGGATGTGAGGAAGCTACATCCACAGAAGATCTGTGCTCAGTTCTCCAAGATGTTTGGAACGACCTACCGGCCGAGTTCCTTCAAAAAACGTGTGTACCTAGAAGAACTGATGCTGTTTTGAAGGCAAAGGGTGGTCACACCAAATATTGATCTGATTTAGATTCTCTTTTGTTCATTCACTGCATTTTGTTGATTGATGAAAATAAAGTATCAACACTTCCATTTCTGAAAGCGTTCTGTTTACAGCATTTTACACACCTGCCTAGAACCTTTGCACAGCACTGTGTATATATATGAGCAATATAGGTATACACAGTTTAAAATAACCATATCCGAGAAACAAGAGAACTTCAGTTCTGTACTGTACTCTCCTTCATTGCTCCTTCATTTCTGCCTGTTAAACTATCTAATCTTTGTCATGTTCAGGATGAAATAAAAGATATGGGAACAAATGTTTTAGTGCTCCAGGCTACAAGGTTCTAGGTAAAGGGGTTCCACCCACTCAGCATTCAGCATCAGCAGTAATTTAATCAGCTGATCTGGAATCATCTGCTCCTGGTTCTTCACTGCTTCATGTCTTAAATTAGACGCTTTGTTCTGCTTGAAGGTTCAGACGTAGATCACTGTGTGGATTAACCAACACAGAACTATCAAACTGCTCAGGTACAGAGACTGGACTGAACATGAGAGACAACAACACTGTCCTTCAGGAAGATCTGGAGAACTGTTCCTCACATTAAAAATACAAGAAAGTCTAGAAACAAAATGTGAAGAAATGGGCTCAAGATTTTTTTCCACAGTGCTGTATAATAACATGAATGGGGAAGTGCCAAAAGCATAAAATGCCAAACATTTAATCATCTCTACAGATTCCAATCTTTTCCATCAGGAAGACTTACGTCAGCGTTCTGAGCTCAACTCACCACATTGTCATGCAATAAAAACACAAGTACAAACTTCAGTACAAACACAACAGACAGGCTCTTCTCAGCACCTCCATTTACACACCTGCAGCCAGACAGGTCACTTTAAACCTGGACATGAATAATTTGACACGAATAAAGAGTCCAAATAACAAAGTCCAGTCTGAGTCATGCTGAGGATCTTTTTCTCCTCTCATGTCCTGATGCCTTTAGATTTGAGAATCTTCTGCACTGTTTTCAGGTAAGTCGGGTCTGGATAGCCTGATCTAAAAAGGAAAAATGTACTTTAGATGTTTGTAGCATTTAATTAGATTGAACATTATTTATTGCCCTTTAAAACACTATTTGTGCTGGATTAGTTTAGAGAGTATTTTTGAAGGAATCTGAACAAAGCCTTAACCTAATCCTAAACCTAGAATGAAAAGGAAGGTTTACAGGATGGTAGTGAGACTTGCTATGTTATATGGTTTGGAGATGGTAGTGAGACAAGCTATGTTCTATGGTTTGGAGACAGTGGTGCTGACGATGGTGGAGCTGGAGGTGTCAGAGTTAAAGATTCTGAGGTTTGCTTTGGGAGGGACGACATATTGGACAGAATTAGGAAAAATTATATTAGAAGAATATAAGAATCTCCTGTATCAGGAGAAGGATGTTGAGGATGGAGCTGCCAGGAAAGAGGAGAAGAGGAAGACCAAAGAGGGGCTTTATGGATGTGGAGAGAGAGAAGACATGAAGGTGATCAGTGCGAATGAGGAAGATGCAGAGGACTGGAAGAAATGGAAAAGAACGATCTGCTGTGATGACTTCAACTCCAGTAAAAACAATCTACTGAAAATAACGAACATTAACTTCACAGTCTCTACTAGTTCTCCCGTCACGGACACACACTCAACACACGCCTGAACTCCACCGTCCACTCTCCCTGTCCTCTCTCTCACTCTCCTTCACTCTGTCCTGCACCGGTGGACACACAGAGGGACGTCTCTTCTGTGTGTTCGTGTCCATTTAGTCTGAGACGGGTCTGGATGTTGTGAAGGTGATGGAGAATAAAGATAATGGGGGATTAACTCAGATGTGTTAGAATAAAGGAACGAGTGTGTTCTGGAGATGGAAGGAGGAGAAAGGAGGAATATTTGAGGAGGAAAAGGAAAACTCATCAGAAATATACTCAGGAAAAGTGCAGATTTATCCCAGTCCATTCATGAAATACTTGTAATTTGTACCTTCCCATCTGTGGTGATTAGTAATCTAGCACAAATAGGGTGATCACTCAAACTCTGCACACAGTTCTCACCCCTCAGGTCCTCCACTCTCACTGGTTTTCAGGGGAATATCTGTGAAGGTCACTTGGCCTTGGCCGCTGCTAGTGGCAACAACGGTGAACAGCAGCTTCAACTTGAATGCCACTTCCAGCAGTTTTAAAACCTCAGACCCTTCCTCGTTTAGAGGCAGAAAGGCGTCTGTGCTCAGACCTCTGTACTCCTTCCCTGGATTAGGATGTTTTTCCTACAGAGGAAAGGAGGGATGTCGTCAAAAGGAGGACACGTTCTTATTAAATGATTCCTAAGTGAAGTGAAAGTGACTGTTTGCCATTGTGAGCACAGCACAACCAAATACATCCTCCGTATGTAACCCACAGCCATACCCAGCGCCCGGGGGAGCACTGATGGGGACTGTTGCTCGAAGGTCCCTCAGGGTGATCTACTGGTCTGGGACTCAAACCCAAAACCTTCTGATTCTACATTTACATTTACATTTACGGCATTTAGCGGACGCTCTTATCCAGAGCGACTTCCATGTCCTAATTACAGGGACAATCCCCCTGGAGCAACTCCGGGTTAAGGGTCTTGCTCAGGGACCCAGTGGTGGTAGTGCCAGAGGTGGGATTTGAACCTGGGACCTCTTGAGCCATAGGTCTGTAGGCAAGTACCCTACCACTGGACCACCGCCACCGATTCTAGTTCCTAACCACTAGGCCATGGGTGCCTCTAGATACATGAAGATTTTTCTTGTTTGACACTCTTTCTTTGTGTGTTTCCAACCCTGCAAAAGTCTTTAGAGTGAAACATGAAGCATGTAAGCGATATCTGTTTATATTGTAGCATCAGCTAATCCACACTCCTGCCCCGTGGTGGAGTATGAGGAACCAGCTGAACCAGATTCCTGCCGGCTGAGTGAGAGAATGGAGGAATGTCTATGAAGCTGCTTTTATCTAAATTCTACAGAGTGAAACTATGCCATGCATGCAGGATGCCGCAGATGTTTTTGCCAACAATCAGATAAAAAATGATCATGACTTACGGTCTGTATTCCACTGTTGATCACAAATGTCATCTGTAAGGTGTCACACTTAGGGTACCCGGCCAAACTTCTCCTCTGGACTGCCATCGTCATCTGACCGCCGTCTGGTTGATTTCCCTCCTCAATCACCAAGCCTCGTTTAAGAGTGCTGCTGGTGCTCTTATTGACTGGGAAATGAGTCGTGGTTTCTTCCTAGTATGGTACGGCTCAAAATGAAAAAAGATAGAAAGCAACGGAGGAACTTACCTTGGTCTGCCAGTGACGGGGGCTCGTCTCCGTTCAGGTATCTGGTGCAGTGCATTTTGTCTTTGCTTTCCACAGCACCCATGATGTGTTAAACTTAGATCTCTGGCATGGGATGTGCTTCAAAGCTAAAGCAGAGATAAAAGGTTTACATATTTATATTATACATTAAAGAATTATGTAATAGGGAAGCATTGCCTTATAAAAATGTATATATTGTTGCTGCCAAAGAGAGAAAAAAGCAACTTTTCTGGGCTAATCTGGGAAGACCAGCTACACTTTACACTGTGGCAAAATCTCAGTATGAACAGATCAACTGAAAGGGTCCAAAATGACATCAATTAGCCTTAAAGAAGAAGCGATTTTCTTTAAAAACGAAAGTTTTGTAAGGTTTAATTACTAGAAACTGAACATTCTGGGCAGTGTAAGCAGTGATTTCATTGGAAGTGTTAAATTATATCAATTTAATCAATCAAGCACTCACCATACTGGTCACTCTGTGCGGCCTCACCTGTGGCGTCAGGAACCCAGCTCAGATCCTAGAACGGCAATATAGTAACCATGGTTGAAAGAGAGGATTAGAAAAGTATGTTTCAGGCAGGACTGTTCACAGCGCTTCCACACTCTCCACAGGTGAGATCTGGAGGTGTGGCCAGACTTGAACTGCTTCCTGATTCTTCAAATCAGAAGGCGTGGCATCACAAGGAAAAAACTGCATAAACCGGGTGGTTGTACATCAAAGTGACACAGTGACTTTGCTAAAGATTTTATCAAAATGTAATCTTTCATTGAAATGAATTTGGTCATTCTGATGATATATTTTGTTTAATTGGTATAAAATATGTGTAAAAGTATTGAGCCTCTCTTATTCTGTTATATTTTGCTGGGAAATCACTCTTATGGTGCAAAAATGTTTATTTCATGCCTGTCAGTCTGTCTTATTTTTGGTATATTTCCAAAGTTCCAAGCTCAGTGTATCCAGGTGTTTCCAGCTGTGGAATTCCAGCGTTTAGCATTTGTTCTGCTTGAAGGTTCAGACGTAGATCACTGTGTGGATTAACCAACACAGAACTATCAAACTGCTCAGGTACAGAGACTGGACTGAACATGAGAGACAACAACACTGTCCTTCAGGAAGATCTGGAGAACTGCTCAGGTACAGAGACTGGACTGAACATGAGAGACAACAACACTGTCCTTCAGGAAGATCTGGAGAACTGCTCCTCAACAGGACATTAAACACACAAGAAAGTCTGGAAGCAGAATGTGAAGAGATTTTTGTAGATTACCTGGCATAGCAAGAATGTTCTGGGTGTGTCCTCCAGAAGCTCCGGGTTCCTCCAAAAGACATCAGGTGGACTGGAGAGGCTGAAATATCCCTGAGGTGTGACTATGTATCTGTCTTGTGTTGGACGGATGACCTGTCCAGAGTGTTTCTCTACCTTTTGTCCTAGGAGACAAAATCCCCTGCAAGCCAGATGAGGATAAACTGCTAAAAAAAAAGCATGGATCTCTCTTTCTTTTCTGGTTTGACCCTGGTTGGGTTCCACATGTATTCATTACTTCATAAAGCAGGTCTGGTTCCTCTTGTGTTTGTTTGGTTTATCAGAGCGCTGCTTCACAAGACTCTCTTAGAACCACCCGGGGATCCTGCATCTCTCATATGTCCCAAAAATTGGATGCTGCAATAAAGCTGAAGACATGGTCTTACAGGACATTCATCCGGAGAATCTATTGTTCAATAAAGTGAGGATCTACTCCTCACCTTTTCCACGAATGTTGAGAACAACAGCACCTGATAGGAGGCTGAAATAAAGACCTGTAGGCTTAAATAAGGAGCTGAGGAATGGAGTGATGTGCCCTCCTTTCTTGGTTTTTGTTTGAAATTAAAGAGCAGCATTTTGAATAAACTGTAGGCATCTAATGGTCTTCTTGGAGAGGAAGAGCAGTGCAATAGGCAGGATAGAAAGACATAAATACAGTTCCCTAAATCTTGCTTTGACACAAAATCTCTGTTCCTGAGATGCCAAGTCACAGCTTTATTGTTTCACTGAAATAAAGAATCACCTCCACAGTTTCACCGAAACTCCGTTCTGGTGGCCGAAGCATGTTTAAAAAGATTATTTAGGGCATTATTAGTTATTATGCCATTCTTTACATAGTTCAATATTCTCTATTTCCTATTTCATCTTATTCTTATTCTTATTATATAACTGGGCCTAATTTATAACTCCCCTTAGTCCCAGTTGTGACCAAGAAATGTATATTTTCTTAACTTTTCCAAAAGAGTTAACACACACTCTGTGTTTTTAAATTGTTCATACGTAAATCCGTGAATATTTTTGGATCAGACAGGTAGAAATGAGGTAGCTCCTGCCTTTTCTTTCAGTCTTTAATATAGTAAATTAGAAAAAAGTTTACTTTTTCCATTTTACTATAATTATTGTCTGATCAACGATCAATAATACACAGGCGAGATATTCGTTTTGATCAAAACGTTTTGAAAGCCACTAGAAAAAGAATAACTGGGTGCTGTGAACGATCTATAAATTTATATTTCTATGTATATTTAGATCATATTTACAGCATGACATCTAGTGTCATCCACCTCCTGCTGCTAATCACAGCACAAGCAAAGTCCTGCTTTAATCCCACTGAAGCAGCCAATTCCCTGCTGCCCAACAGCCCCAAACCTCCTGCTGGAAAGATCTCATTAACCTTCAGGAACATAACCGTCCTTCACTCTTTAAAATCAGCCTCAATACACCCAGAAATAACATGTGTTTGGGCTTGGATGTTATTTAACTTTTGTTTTAACCAAATCCAAATTCCTCGTACTTTTCGAAGAAAAAAGTATGACAGGCTTAAGATTTTTACAGCTTTTTGTATCTGATGTGCCTGGAAAACATAACTAAGAAAGAAATGAAACATTTCGTAAACTCCATGGGTCACAGGCTTCGTGCTATTAGTGCAAGGAAGATCTACAACCAAAAATGAAGAGCCATTTAAGACTGTAGAACTTTCTGTCCAATACTATTGCTCACTAAAAATTAGGTGGTCAGACACAAGAGCTGTTAATTGTATGTAATTAAATGTATCTAGATTTAAATACAAGAAAATAAAAAGCTAAAAACTTTGATTTCAAGCCCAAATGTTTTCAAAGCGCAGCAAAATTAAACAGGCCTTGCTGTTCCAGGGGACTGTTCACATCGCCAGTCTCATATTAAAGCCTTTTTGTTTCATTATTTGACTTTCATGAGGAACTGACCAATAGAAATGATCCAAATGGAAGTGTTTGCTCTGAATATATATATACCATTCATGAAATAAAAGATTTCATTTTGACAGTTTCAATATAATATAATATGATGTAAAAGACGCCCAGGGACACTGGTTAGGATAAGCAATTCAGATGATCCATAGATGGATGGATGGACGGACGGACGGACGGGTGGACGGTCAGACGGACGGACGGATGGATGGATGGCAAAAACATGGGTGTGTGAGTATGTATGTATGTATGCAACTCCAAAAAAGGCAGGAATGCACCAATGAGAAAGCCAGGTGATCATTCCATAAAGATACATTTTAATGGGACAGTGTGCATTGCTTTTGTTTGGGATGGACAGTGATGGTGGACAGAGGACCACTGCTCTGCGTTCTCTGAAAGGCTCTGGAGCGTGCCAGAACATCCCTGACGGATCCTGGCGCTGGCCCCTTCCTCTTAAATCCCTGCGATCACGGCGTTTCCATGGCGACCGGAAGTTATGGAGCCATCTTTATTCATCAATCGAGTGCTCGGTTTGGGGGAAGGAGCAGCAACGGTGACAAATGGGAGTGACAGGACGAGGGAGCCATTAATAAAGACGGAGAGGCGGAGAGAGAGAGGAGGAGAGGTGGAGGAAGGTGTGGAGTGTGGCATGTAAAGAAAGGATGAGCACACAAGGCCTCAGGAGGTCCTCAGTCTGATACAGTTTATTGGTGCGGAGGCTCTTTCGCTACTTTGGACCAGGACTGGTGACGTCTGTGCTGCTTCACATTTCACTTTTCACCCAGAGGGCTTGAGGTCCATAACTCACACATGACTGTCAGCTCTGGCCATGGCAATTACACACATACGTGTGTGTATTTGTGTGAGTGTTTGTTTGTTCTGGAGCATTATTAGGACATTTTCCAGAAAACAGGCTGGCAATGTTAGAACCCAGTCACCTGGATCCCATCTTACCTATGTAGTGTGAGAATCCAGAAGATGGGTTTATATTCAGAAGGACAAATCTTTTTCATGCTTTTCTTTTTTGGTGGAGAAAGATTTACATTTACAGCATTTAGCAGACGCTCTTATCCAGAGCGACTTACATGTCCTAATTACAGGGACAGTCCCCCTGGAGACACTCAGGGTTGCTCAGGGACCCAGAGGTGGGATTCAAACCTGGGACCTCTTGAACCAGAGGTCCGTAGCCAAGTACCCTACCACTCGACCACCGCCACCCCAGATTTGAGATGCTGAGAAGAAAAGTTTTTGAGCAATTAATTGTAAGGGATCCTGGGAAGGGATCCCATAAGATATAAGAGTCCTCAAAGATCTACCTGAGATTGTTTGGTTACAGCTTATATGGAATATATGTTTAAATTAAAAAATTTAATTTGACTTTTAGTCAAAGATAACTTTCATTTATGAAAATTAGCCGGAGGTACCTCCCATTCATATAACGGACCAAAAGATACCTTCCAATTTTGCAAATGAATCAAAGGTTTCTCTCTTTTATCCAATGCTGGCAAATGGTTACTACAGTTCCACTCCAGATTCTCTTTTGGACACAATGATGTCTCTTGTCCTTTGTCCGTGACTTTGCATTTTCCATGGATTTCACCTTGTGTTTAGTTTAGTATAGTGCATAGAATAGATTCTATGTTTAATAAAACGCTGCTTAGTGCATGTTAAAAGCGTTAAATGTGATCAAAATGCAATAAATGTGACAAAGTATAAAATACTATGTTTTGCTACTTTTCTGTAGCACTATTAACATTATAATTAAACTCTCAATTACAGACTCTAATGGACCTCTTTTATAATAACTCACACTTTACCAGAACTCATTGCTGAAATCTACTAACTAAAAAGCACTATTTCTTTCCATTAAATATAAAATGGATATAAATCCAGTGTCGACCAGAGGAAGACAGGTTCCCCTTTTGGTTCCTCCCAAGGTTTCCTCCTCCAGTTTAAGGGAGTTTTGTCTCTGTCACCATCGGCTAACTCCAGATGATCAGGGGATTCATTTACTGAGTGGAAGCCCTTTATCTAGAACCTTGTATCTTTAGGCATTTTGAAGCCTGTAGAACAAAACATGTGTATGTGTGTGTGTGTGTGTGTTTGTGTTAATTTGCTTCCTCATCTCATCCTTTTTCCACAACTGTGAGCAGCCACCCGGATACACAGAGTGCTCTGCGGAGTGAATCGTTCACACAAACAAACAATTAACCTCCGGAACTGCTGTGTTTAAGTAGGCCCTCCCCACTGGCTCTTTGTTGTGTGTGTGTGAGTGTGTGTGTGTGTGTGTGTGTGTACCAGCTCCAGATTTCACAGTGCAGCCATGCCCAGTGGCACTCAAGCTGACAGGCCCTGATCTCTGCGTTCGCCTCCTCACAAAACCGGGTAGCTTATTAATAGCCGTCTGCAAAAGTGCAGCAGAAATGCCAATTTGTTCCGACACGGGCTCATCTTTACCTCCATCCCTCACACCGTTTGCCACTTGTTACCTTCCTCTCCTGGGCGTTGTTGTTTGAACACAAGCGGTGCACGGGTCACTGCAGGTGCCATGACGACCGACACGATACCGCGGTCCATCTACACCCCGTTATTAGAGAGAACTTGTATTGGTTGACGTCTCTCTCCATCTGCAAATAAGACACACAAGTAGCAGATATCCTTTCATGGTCCACCTTATAAAGGCTCAGAAGTGCTCTTTTAATAAGGTAACATTGTTAGTTTTCATGTCATTTCGAAAACCCAGCAAAGGCTGTTTGTCTTGTTTCGAGTAAACCCTGCATGTTCTGCATGTTGACATGCTGGTTCTCCTGTAAAGCCTCGCAGCTTGAACAGTTAAACCAGCAGCAATGCAGCACTTACTCTCAAAAACCACAGACATGCAAAACATAATGACATATACTGGCCTGCTCATCATGAAGCAATAGAAAAGGAGGATTCTTTTACAAAATAAAATATATATTTTTTAAAGTTAAGGGAAAATGTTTCAAAATGTTGATTTTAATTTGAAAGTGATGTTTGTTTCTGCCTTATTTCAATTTCACAGCACAGTTCTGCTTATGCTTGTGCCAGCGAGGTTAAAACAGCGTGAAAATTATTTTCCCCCAAATGAGAGATAATGGATTAAATCTTCAGGTTGGACGAGAGAAAAAAATAGCACTTTTTTCTAGTCTAACTAATTAGTACATCTCCCCAGGCTCTACCTTTGAATCAGATCACACTTCTCCATCTGTATGCATCCGTCAGTTTGGAAGAGAGGAGGAAGTCTTTGGCAGGAGGAAAGCACAGAGTGATAACATGTTCGTTCTTCAGTTTTCCTGTTTTCGTGAGTTTTCACTCTAATTTCTTAAAATGCTGTGACCATAAATACTTGGTTTAAGCATTTCCAACACTAGGTCTATACACGTGTGCAAAAATATATATCAGCCACCACATTAATCCCACTACCAAGTGAACATTGATGATCTGGTTCCAGGTTCTGCTTTGGCAGTAAGTGAGCAGTCAGTTTCTGAGGTTAAAATTGGAAGCAGGAAAAATCATCAAGTGTAAGGATCCAAAGTGTGATGGCGAGACAGACTGTGTCAGAACATCTCCAACACGGCAGGTCTTGTGGCGTGCAACGGTCAGACCAGAAGTTCTCCAAGGAATGAGAACCAGTGGACCAGCAGCAGAAACATGGGCATCCATACAGGCAGCTTGCTTGCAGCAGATCATTGTCCACTGCATCACACTGCCTCCTCTGGCTTCCCATAGTGCACCCTGGTGTGTTTCCTCTTCAGAACAGAACACACACACAAACACCTGCCTGTCCACATGATAAAAGAGAACATGATCCTTCAGACCAGCCCACCTCCATGGTCCAGTTCTGATGTCCATTGTAGGAACTTACAGTGGTGGAAAGGGGTCAGCATGGACACTCTGACCGGTCTGCAGCCCCAAATACAGCTGTTTCTATCAGAACCAGAACTTTTCTTCAGCTTCAGTAACTCCTTTGCTCCAGAAGTGCCCTTTGTGTTTTGAAGACTTTCTGCCAGCACCAATTATCCAGAATAATCTAACAGCGAATGCTCTGCTGAAGAGTATCCACATGTAGCAGGTGATTATATGATGCGTGTTATGTCAAGAAGCACTGCAGGTGTGCAAGCTTCAGTCAGGGCAGTGTGTGTGTGTGTGTGTGTGTGTGTGTACAATTCTCTGTCCTGCACTAAATGGCTGTGATGTATTAGCACAGAGCGGCTCAGTCAGGCATGCACAGCTAACAAATTGGCTGTGGAGCGATCGATTTTCCTGCTCCGGCCCTCTCCCCAGAGACCCGGGAGAAGGAGGCGGACTGGGAGACAAGGAGGCAGTTAGGGACATGACAGGGTCCATACCAATGTGTGTGTGCGCATACGGGGTGGTGGTCATGCTTTCATTTACCAGGGCACGACCCCACCCCACCCCAGCCCACCCCCACATGCAGCACTTTGGGGAAATTTTCAAGTTCATCCTGTATTGAGTACATCCTGTACTGTAGAGCAGCGATCCTCAACATTTACATTTATGGCATTTTAGCAGACACTCTTATCCAGCGTGACTTACATTTCTTAACTACAGGGGCAGTCTCCCTGGAGGGGGGGTCCGAACCAGTGTCCTCTTGGTCTGTAGGTGAGTATCCTACCAATAGACCACCACCAAAACCATTTTTGTCTACCCAGTCCACCATTGTCCACCATTATCATCTTGTATTTATTTATTTATCTCTGCTGCACTCTGCACTTTATCAGTAACACTGCTCCACCACACTGCTACACTGTAATCCACCTGGGCTGCTTTGTTCCACAACACTGCGGCCCTCTACGGATGAATGTCTGTCGTGCTGTCTGTTGTTGACTGTCTTGTCTGCACTTGTTGCACTGTCTTGTGTCTTATGTTGTCTCGTGTCGTGTCTTGTGTGTAGCACCAGGGTCCTGGAGGAACGTTATTTCGTTTCACTGTGTTCTGTGTATACGGCTGAAATGACAATAAAATCCTACTTGACTTGATTTTTACACCAAGGCAAAGAAACAGCTAAAAACAGAGTGTATAAAAAACATTCGTTTTTTACTCATGTTTGCGAGCTTGTTGGCTTAATATTTATACACTGTACCGTACGTGACCGAATATACAGAACTGTGCAAAAGTTTTAGGCAGGTGTGAAACGCTGTAAACAGACGCTTTCAGAAATGGAAGTGTTCATCATTTATTTTCATCAATCAACAAAATGCAGTGAATGAACAAAAGAGAATCTAAATCAGATCAATATTTGGTGTGACCACCCTTTGCCTTTAAAACAGCATCAGTTCTTCTAGGTACGCTCGCACACGGTTTCTGAAGGAACTCGGCCGGTCGGTCGTTCCGAACATCTTGGAGAACTGAGCACAGATCTTCTGTGGATGTAGCTTCCTCACATCCTTCTGTCTCTTCATGTGATCCAGACACACTGGATGATGTGGAGATCAGGGCTCTGTGGGGCCAGAAGAACTGATGCTGCTCTGAAGGTAAAAGGTAGAAACACCAGATATTGATCTGATTTAGATTTTTCTTTTGTTCGCTCACTTTGCATTTTGTAAATTGATCAAAATAAACAATCATTATTGATATTTCTGAAAGCGTTCTGTTAACAGCGTTTTTTCACACCTGCCCACTAGTGTATATATATATATATATGTTGAGTTCAAAGTGGAAATACTGTCCAGTCTGTGCACCTGAGAGGCGGGACTGCTGTGTACACACTTGTTCTTTGCTCTGTTTGATAAGGTATTACCGCTATAAGCCATGTATTTTTTATCAGCCTTTAAATAGAACCGCAACGGGTCTGTTAACAGTGGTCAGTACAAATACCAGTACAAACAGGGGACTGACCACAATGACTATCAATAAGTTCTCCTTTAAAGGAAACCACAGACCTCCAATTATCTCATTCCGCCACTGTTACACACCGCAGATGATCAGCCGAAGTAAGGGAAGAATGGCAACAGCACTCTGGGGAGAGACTGAGTCAATACAGTCCTCTTCACGGTGGCCTGAGGGTCAGGTAATGATCAAGCTTCTCTGGCAAATGCCATTCCATTTTTTCCAGATATTCTGAGGACTATATTTTTCCAATTTACCCTACACTTTGTCTTCTGAACTAATATCAGTCCTGTGATACTGTAACAAACTGCAGGTCCTTATAGTTCCAGACATCCTGAGCTTGGGCAAGGAAATTTTTAAACATCACAAACTACATTACTCTAACATTAGCACTGAAAAAGCCTGGGCGAGCCAGAAGGTCCTCAAAGAAGTCCTCTGTCCTTTTCCAACCACTTATCCATGACCTTGATGGAAAAAGTCATGAGACGAAGAAGCAGGAGAATGAATGAATGAATTGAAGGAGAATGAGTGAGGATTTAGGAATAGATGATTGATATGCTGACTGCACTTCCACTTGATTATGTTTTAGGTACATGATGTTTCATGAACGACCACGCATCTCTTTAAACGAATGAAAGAAAATGTGAGCCTCGTTTTCTCCTTTCCTTTGAGAAAGAATGACACAATGTTCTTTATTTTCAAAGGAGATAAGAAACAAAGCACTTAGAGAAGTGAGACTGTGTTGGTTTGGACACGTCCAGAGGAGAGACGAGGATTATATCGGGAGGAGGATGTTGAAGATGAAGCTGCCAGGAAAGAGGAGAAGAGGAAGACCAAAGAGTAGGTTTATGGATGTGGTGAGAGAGGACATGCAGTGAAACAGGAAGATGCAGAGGACCGGAAGAACTGGAAACGGATTATCTGCTGTGGTGACCCCAAAACAGGAGAAGATGAAGAAGAAGATAAGAAACAAAGCTCAGAATCATCTTATCTCACCACTTTTCATCATGGTTCTCATTTTTTTTGACAAAAAAAGACCATTTGGACTCAATATTGAACATTTCAAAGCAGGAGCCCAATATTTGAGGAACAGTATGAGTGTGTGGGTGAACAAGGAAAGAGAAAATAACGTATTCATATAATTTTCATGATCTCAAGTGAGAACGAGGCTGTTTGAGTGGATTGGGGTTAAATCAAGTCTTTCCACGGATCCAGCAGCGCCGGCAGACGGCAGAATAATTAACTGCTATCTACTATCGGTTGTCAAGCACTACCGCTGTCGGTTCTGGGAAATTGGCGAAAGTGCCAAATAAATGGACAGTGGACCCAGTCAACAGAGTGGACCCTCTTAACAGAGCCAGACTCTCGCCGGTCTGTGGAGGGCGCCGTCACCCAGAGAGCTATCGGGTAATTCAACTTTCACCAGTGTGCTAATTAAATGCATTGCACCTCATCCAGAAATGTCACGATTGATTTATCATCTTTGGGAGAAGTGACTTTATTTCAAAGTTTACAAAAGGAGGAGAGAACGGCCGATACCTTGTCCTCCTTTGTGAGATTCTGAGGTAATAAGTGTAAAACGTTAGCAGCTTTATGTTCTGTGATACTCAATCCAAAGAATCGGGGAAAACTCAGGCCAAACGGCCCTGAAGTGGCTTATTTTATTAGTTTATTTATTGGTGTGGTGCAAAAAAAACTCACTGGTATCCAGATATGATCTCTAATATCTGCACAAAAATCCATCCATCCATCCATCCATCCCTCTATGCATCCATCTAAACAGGGTGAAATGGCATTGATTTATTATGCTGCTCCCGGCTGGAACCAGCTCTCCATGACTTTATTTTCATTTATTAAATCTCTGTAAAGCACTTGGAATGACTTCTGTGTAAAAATAAACTTACTTTTTTTACTTACTCAATTTGATCTGGATTTAAAAATCAGAGATCTCCATATATGGAAGTTCCTGTGCTGTGTTGGATAATTGTATTTGCTAATATTAATTGTATTTGTTAATATTTGTTAATATTCATTTTAAAAGATAAATTTAATCATAATCACATTTTAAAGGGCATCAAATGTAAAGAAAGGATACAAAAGTGGCTTTTTTAAAAATCTTTTAAGGTTTGCTGTTTTCTTAGTTGAATGAGGGGTGGAAACATCCTCAGTTGGCTGCAAGATGTTACACACACACACACACACACACACACACACAGACACACACAGCTGGTGCCCCATGTCTTTGTTAGTACTTCAGCCTCTGCTTTGTTGTCATGGCGACTATCAGAACACGGGTCCTGTGGGGAATGACTCCATGAGTGGTCTGTCTGTCTCGTCCAAAGTCCACCCCAGTGTCCTCCCCTCCCTCTGCAGTGCTGCTCCTGTCAGGACCACTCTGCGCTCTGCTCCTGAACCATCATACCAGCTGTTCTCCTGCTGGACGGGCTCCGTCCACGTGGTGATGGACAGGCGTGACGTGCCTGTGTGACAGTGGGGACATGGTGTGAAGTGTCCTCTCCCTGAGGGAACAGAGATGCTCTCAGATGGAGACCAGATAACGATAGTTCTGGTCGTTTTTTACAAAATCGCTCTTTATATATATATATATATACACTCATCTGTTTATCTATTATGTCTATATTTCCTTCACACTGTAACCTACTCTTTTATTTACCTTTCTTTATGATCTATATATTTTAAGAGCTCTTGATTTTGCTAGTGTAGTTAATTACAACCATTTACAATTACAACAATTAAACAGCTTATTGATTTAATAACTTTTGCTAAATCTAAAGCACTTTGAGCTGCAGCTAAATGCATGAAACGGGCTGTAAAAATAATGTCTATAATAATAATAATTATTATTATTGTTATATATTATATTTTTCTTATGTTTGGACACAAAACATTGAATCCATTATCTTTCGTCCTAATCTCATTTATATTAGCTATAGAAGCCTGAGAATATATATAAATATATAGTGTATAATATAGTGTGTTGCCTGTTTAATATATATAAATATTCTCAATTCTATTATACTCAATATAAATGTGCTTCGGACAAAAGATGGTGGATTTATGATGAAATCTGAGCACACGGATTAAATATACACCTTAATCTTCCACATGCTTGTTCTTTTGCCTTCCACTTATTTTTCTTTAAACTCTTAAGTAAAATGAAAAGATGCTGGATGTGCGTTTTGCTGAGTGCTTGTGTGTTTTCCTCGGGTTACATTAAACTGAATTTACAGTGCAGCTGTGCCAGCAGTGCGAAGTGCTAATGCTCGCTGAACCCAGACGTCCCCAGAGGCGTGAGCGATTCGCAGACTTGGTGGCACAGAGACACACTTGCTCTAATATGCTTAGTAGGGGTCGTGTTCATTGGGCGGTTGGTTTTTTGTTTGGTTGGCGAGGCGGGGAAAGGGACTCGGCGATGAGAGCTTGATGACTCACAGCGATGAAGGATCGTCCTTGAAGGCCTTTAAAAAAGCCTCCTTTATCACATTACAGAGCGGCCCTGTCTCTCAAACCTTTCCAGGCAAGAGGAAAGGCCATTAAACACGACCCCTGCTCAGCCTCATACGGCCACTGCACCTCCGGTGGTTGTGAAGTTCAGCAAGCCTCGGATTTAGCTTGGCTTACCGGGTCAGCGGCTTCATGCTCGTGCCGAGACTGAACATTTCCCCTCGTTCTTTCATCTGCTACGTCCATGTCTGAGCCACGTCCAAGCGTACGGTTAGTTAGAATTGGTGAAAAAACGAGTGTTTATCACATGATGAGTGCACGTGTCTTTATGTGTTCATTGAAAAAGCTTTAAAAATCCTTTGAGATTCAGCCATATTAAATAACTGACAGCGGAGATGATCTGGTTCCAGGTTCTCCTCTCAGTGGTGGAGATATTAAGCAGTAAGTGAACAGTCAGATCTTGAAGTATGAAAGAGGAAAAATGGAGCGTAAGGGTCCAAACTGTGATAGTGAGACAAGCTGGGTCAGAACATCTCCAACATGGCAGGCCTTAAGGGGTGTTCCTCATCTGCAGTGATCAGAACCGACTAAAAGTGCTCCGAGCATCTCTGGTCCCAAAGAAGAGCTACAGAAGAACAAACTTCTGAAGAATTCTGGTGCTGATAGAAAGGTGTCAGAACATATAATACAGCTGCGTATGGACTGCTCAGAGTGTCCACCCTGTCCAGGCTGTCCACCACCGAAAACTTCAACAATGGACATGAAGTGATTGAACCATGGACCATGGAGCATCACTAGACCATGAAGTGATTGAAGAAGGTCTGATGGATCACGGTCTCTTTTCCACCATGTGGCCAGGTGTGTGTGGGTTCTTACCTGGTGAAGAGACATCAGGAGAAGCCAGCAGAGACAGTGTGATGCTCAGGACAACGATCTGCAGGGAAACATCCATTCGATATTCATGCAAAGTGAATAGATTTAGATCCAACAGCTGCAGAAATATTCATTCATATCATGTTATTATGTTGTGCTTAATAAACATACTTATTACTGCGTATTATTCCCATGGCTCAGTCCAATTAATGTGATGAATATTTTAGAATCGTGCGTCCAGTAACGAATAGCGTGTATGATGTGAGGAGCGGAAAGCAGGAGTGGAAGGTGGCTTAGGAGAAAGAAGGAGAGAAATAAGGAGAGCAGCCATAACGAATGTGTCCTCGCCATCCAATCCCCACTAACAGAACACAGCGCTCTCTTTTACACCCCTGACAACAAATGGAGATATCAGTGATATTAGAACAGACAAGAGGCCCTTTAAGCTAGTTGGCACAATTTGCTTTGAGTTAATAGTCTCCTCTCCAGGAGATTTGATAAGCATGGAGTGAAGTGAATCACATCCCCATCCAAATAGTTCCACAGCACTTGTCACAAGTGATAAAATCAAAGCAGGGGAAAGAGGGCTGAGGTGGCGTGTGTGTGCGTGTGTGTGTGTGTGTGTGTGTGTGTGTGTGTGTGTGCATCACAGAGTTGCAGTGACGGTGTTGGCAGTGGTACTAAAGAAAACATGGAAATTGCATGTACGATATATCTACACGTCCTGCACCGATGGACACACAGAGGGACGTCTTTTCTGTGTTTGTGTCCGTTCAGTCTGAAACAGGCTGGATGTTGGGAAGGTGATGGAGATTAAAAATAATGGAGGAACTCAAATGGACTAAAAGGAGTCTGTTCTGAAAATGGAAGAAAGGACAGAAATTTGGTGTAAACTTTAAGGCGGAGAAGAAAAAATCATAGGACACACGCTAAAGAGCAGAAGGGATTGATGAAGACTCTAATGAAGGACAGTAATTGAGTATTTGTTCTTCATCACCTTTCCATCTCTGCTGCAAAAATCACTTTAAAAACCAAGCTCTCCGTCTCTAACATTCACCAAGAGCTTTCAATCCAGTTTAATTGAACCCACTTGATTCTTAATTGAAGAGCAAGAAATGACAATTCTATGAAACACTCTCCCCCATCCTCTCTCTCTCTCTCTCTCTCTCCTCCCATGACTGAGGGAGATGGGATGAGGGTGAAGGTAATTGGATGTCTTTTTTTTTTTTTTGGGCTGTGCGGATCAGTCAAAGTCCGGGAGGATTTTGGACTGTCAGGGCCGGCTCCGTGTTGAGTTTTAATTATCCTCCTTGGAGCTCCGTCAGGGACAACAGTATCGGCGGCCCAAACTGTTTTCCAAACAGAGCCTTAAGATCTCCGAGTCCATCAAGCCCCAGACAGGGCCGTCCGCGTCACAGCGAGCGTCTCGCTTTGCATTCGCACGGACCACCGGAGACAGGCAGAGACTGCAGCCCTGAGGAGACGAAGGTCTGAATGAATAAAAGACCCCTTCTCCACCTTACTGGAGGTCTCACTATTTAGTGCAACCGCTTTAAAACCAGAACATCTGATTTTTTAAGGGTTAAGTGTGCAGAAACCTCTTGGAGCTCCTGGTTTTCAGAGTGAACGTCTCTGGATGCAGCACATCGAATCCTCCAGTGCTGTCTGACGAGCCTGTGGCCTAAAGCGTGATATTACCAGACCAGTGACATTTTACTCGCCCGTCTGCAATCAAACCTCTTTCATGAGGGATGTGCTTCATGTGTGCCTCACCTCTCGCCCCCTCATCGTTAAATGTTACTTCTTATTTTAACATCCGGCGAACTCTTTCTGCAATCCTTGACCTTCAGCAATTAAGCTGTGTGTGTGTGTGTGTGTGTGTGTGTGTGTGTGTGTGTGTGTGTGGGACTGAAGTGAATTCCCTACTGATGTTTTGACTGTAAAAACAGCAGCTGGTCATTTACTGAAGGTGAATATTCACATTTCCTCTCTGTTTCCACTTTGCCTATTCTTTTAAAAATGCCCCGTTCAAACTCAAGTTCCCTGAAGAACCTTCATGTGAACCTTTTCAGAGCATTTAAGGAAACAAAGGTGGTTCTTCTGTGCCAAGGTGCAAAGAACCATTTGGGCAAGAATCACTTAAAAAAGAAGACTTGTCTTATAAATGTTATTTTTATGTTTATTTGTTGAAGTGAATGGCAGCCTGCAAAACACGCCATCGTACCTTTTGTTGGGGTTACCTGTGATCGAATGATGAGAGAAAATGATGAGAACTTTTACACACCCTGTCTCTCATTTATCACATGTTTTATTTAAATCTGAGGACTTCCTGCAGTCCCTTAGTTAGGATCTGTGCTTGAATTTACTCTTCCACCTTAAACGGAGCAGCGGTGGTATAGTGTTTAGGGACTATGGTCCAAGACCAGAAGGTCATCGGTTCAAATCCCGGACCAGCAGGTTACACTGAGGTACCCTTGATCGAGGTACTGTCCCCATCACTGCTCCCCGAGCACAGGATATGTCTGGACGGTGTGTGTGTGCGTTAAATTAGTTCAATGTGTTTGCAATGACTAATATTCACTTTCACTTTCACTTTTAAGATTTAAGGTGAAACTGAAAAACCCGAATCTAAGTTCACAATCACCTAACGTGAATAAAAACCAGAGATAACAGAGGGGGCGCTGTTTCAGGGCATTTGAGGACAAAATGATGTGAGGATGGGAAAGACCGTGGCGGCAGACAACCGAATCAGTCCTCCTCCCTCACCAGCACCGTCCTGGACGATGGCCGGGGCTAGAAACGCCCCCAATCACAATTCCCCATATTCAGTGTGTGGCCTATATTCCTGATTAAACGGTGCTATTGTTAGCAGCACCCCTTCCTCTCTCCTGATCTGTGTGGGGTTACAGTGGAGAACTGGGCTGGACCAGGGCTGGAGATACTGTAGCGTGAACCTGGGCTGTAGTCATCCTTGTTTGTAGTCCTAAATAAGTAGCACAGCATGTCAGCGTTATAAATGCCCCTCAGATATAATAGCACTCAGAAATAAAGCGTACAGATTGATTTTACTCCTCCTCTCTCTGCTCTAGATCTACAATCCACCGCTGGCTTTCACCTCCTCGCCCAGATAAATGAGACGCAACATATTCCCTTGGCATTTTTATCAATTTGTATCGGTTTTTATCCCAGAGACCTCTTTCTCTGGGTAATGGCACCTAGGGGTCCCTTCTGTGCATGTAAGCGTGTGTGTGTGTGTGTGTGTGTGTGTGTGTGTGTGTGTGTGTGAGAGAGAGAATTAAAGACATGGAAACCACCTCTTATTCAGTGGAGATTCAGTGTTTTGATGAAATTGTAAAAACTGTAATTCCTGGAACTATGCAATCGTGCCGACGTCAAAATACATTTGGAGTCGACTCCAAAAGTATTAGAACAGCAAAGGAATTAGTTTTTGCTAAGCACCGAAGAAATTGGGGCTTGTAGGAGTTCTTCTGTAACTCAGTAATCTTAATTGATGATGCAACTCATAATGGGAGCAGATATAAATTGTGAAGTTTAGAAAAAAATTTATTCACTGACCAATCACTGGGACAATGGTGGCCTAATGTTTAGGGACGAGGCCCCAGAATCAGAAGGTCATGGGTTTGAATTCCAGACCAGTAGGTTGCCCTGAGGTACCCTTGAGCAAGGTCCCGTCCCCATCACTGCTCCCTAGGCACTTTCAATACCTGCCCCCGTGTATGTGTGGGTTAAATGCGGAGGCTGTCACTTTCCCTTCACTTTCACTTCAAATTGCATCCAAATGAATCAGGAGGAACTTGAAATGAAACAGTGAGCAGTGTGTTTGTCTTCACCTGTCCAAACACACACAGTGAACACACACCCGGGAGCAGTGTTGGGATGGGCACCTTCCTCAAGGGAACCTCCCGGTCCGGGACTCAAACCCACGGCCTTCTGATCATGAGGGAAGTACAGAACCACAAAAAAGTGGATGGAGGTCCTTCAAGCAAGGGATCTGCAACCAAATGTTTAATACCGTCTACTTTCTTTAACACTTTCTGTTCCAATACTTTTGCTCACATGAAAAAAAAAACTGTGTGGTCAGGTACACGGTGTGCTAAATGAGTGGGCCACAAAAACTAAAATCTGATCATATTCAGCTTTTCATCTCAAGCCCAAATGCCTTCAGTGCAATAACAAATTGTTCTTGCTGTTCCAATACTTTTGGACCGTCTCTGTGTATTTCTGTTCTCTGAACACTTCAGACAGGTCTATTTTTCACCTCCACACCAGACCTCTTTTGCTCACATGCACCCGAGGAAAAAAAAAAGGCAAACAGAAGTAGGATGAAGCTTTTTCTGGGCCATCACAACAGACAGAATGGGAAAAAAATTGGAGCAAGTCTGAGCTCATAGTAGCGTTTCAGTCATCGTAAAGGCGCTGTGGAGAACTGCAGTCCTGCTTTAATGGATCCTCACAATTCAGACCCAAACCACGGCCGATCCTCAGCCTGGCTGTTAGTCTGTGTAGCGTCTGTGGCCTTTGCGTGTTTGCAGATCCTTGGTCTTGTTATTTTCTCGTCGGTTCCCGTCACGTTCTGCGACGCAAGCTAAAACGCTGTGGTAATAGATGATGATTGCCGGCGTTCCACATTAAGGAAACGGATCAGGTGTGGCGTCTAGGCGTGATTCTCACTCTGTGCTTCAGAATGACCTTTTACAATCCAGCACTTTCATGAGGCTTTTTTGCATAATTAGCTCATAAAGCACTTCTGAGATTGCACGTCAGTGTTAAGACAGAGAGACGTTCCGTAAATTTAAATCAAGAGCTAATATTTGTTCAGACCTTCCTGCTTTAGAATCAATTTGCGGCAACAAATTGCACACATCGCTTCCATTTCTTGTCCCAAAAGGGGCCGAGACGCTCTGTTTTTTCTCCCGAGCTTTCCTCGTGACATTAGCATGATGCGCCCTGTTGACATTTCTGCACGCTTATGAACAAAAAACAGTTCTGATTCATTTTCCAACTTCTTTTAACTCCATGAAATTAAACAGACTGCACCTTTAAGACAAACAAGACAAATGTCAGCTCTGTTCTGATTGGCTGCCCTGTTTTGTGTCTCATTGCTAAAAGTAGTCTGGGCTGAAGCACGTTTAGTTATTAATATGAAAATGAAATATAAAAAACACCACAATAAGATAGGAAATGGTTAAAATTAGATCAGAAACCCTTTAAAGAGAGACAAACCGTGATGGCGAGATGGCTCGGTCAGAACACGGCACGTCTTCAGGTGTGTTCCCAGACCAGTAGCGACCAAATGTGCTCCACTGAAGAGCTGCTGCAGTGCTAGGTGCTAAAAAAGTTCTGTTGGTTCTGATAGAAAGGTGTCAGAACACACAGAGCAGCTGCTGCAGACCGGTCAGAGTGTCCATGTTGAACCCTGTCAAACACCCAAAGCTTCTACAATGGACATTTGAACCAGACAATGGAGTGATGGGAAAAGGTGGGCTGGTTCTGATGGATCACGTTCTCTATTCCATCATGTGGATAGCCGGGTGTGAGTGTGTCCTTACCTGGAGAAGAGACTATTGGAATCCAGCGGAGGCAGTGTGAGGTTCTGGACAATGATCTGCAGGGAAACCTTGAGTCCTGCTTTCATGTGGATGTTACTTTGACACCTAAACGTCGCTGCAGACCAAGTTCTGCTTTTATCGTGTTGGTGTCCCTTAACAGTGTCTTCTTTCAGGAGAATAACTGCCACGCTCCGAAAGGTCTTCAGTTCTGCTTCCTTTAGCGTTACTCATATCATCCAACTACAATGATTTATTATCTTCCTTAGAGAACCTTGACGCCAGTCCTTTCAGCATGAGTTCAGTGTGAGTATAAGTTAGAGAGCATCCAACTCACCTCCAGGTGCCTTGTGGTTCCTCCCGTGGAGAGACTACCTCCCGCTCAAGGGCCGGTTGGCTTTGATGAAGGACAGCGACTGGCGTCTGAACAGGTGGCCTCTCAGAGAGGATTCTAGCTGATGAGTGACACCCCGTTGAGGGAGCAATCAGCGACAAGACACTGACACTATGACACACTTTTCTTATTTTGGTACGAGGACCGAAAAGGCAGTTCACATCTGAGGCAGTGCTCCCAATCGTCCCTAAATAAAAGCCCTACTTTTCCATGGAAATTTGTCCAGTCAATGAAGCTCTTTAGCGTCCTGCACTCTGTGAAGCTGTGAGGCGTTCATTATAGGTGATTAAGAAAGTCAGCTGGGCTCCACCGCTGTGACAAGAGGCGAAATATTGATTCACCGCAAGAAAAGGTCACCATCTGAGCCACACTGAGAATAAATGGAAGATGAAGGAATGAGCGATACAGTGCGATGAAAGTGCTGTTGATGTGTGAGCGAGAGAGGTAAAGAGAGAATGTTTGGAAGAGAAAGAGTGGGCAGAGCTCAGAGGGGTGTTCTGCTCATTAGAAAGGTTAGGGTTTATGTAAGGGACCTGCAGGGTCACAGAGTGTTCAACACACACAGCGCTGGCCCCTGCTTGACCCCTCACTGATTGGCCCTGGTAACACTTTCTTTGATAGGACTCAACTTAGATCATCGAAGATCACGGTACAAATCCAATGACTCCCATCGCCTTATTCTGCCTCCAACTGGCCGAAAAAAAAGAGTGCCATACTTTAGGAACCTTTCCATGGAGAGTTGTACCTCAAGGGTACCTCAAGGGAACCTTCTTCCCAGGACTGGAAGTTTGTGGGTTCCAATCCTGGACCAGTAAGTTGTCTTAAGGTACCCTTCATCATAGTGACATCAATTTAGTGACCGTATTAGGTGGTGGTGTTTAAGGATTAGGCCCCAGGATTAGAAGGTTGTTGGTTTGAATCCAAGACCAGTAGGTTGCCCTGAAGTTCCTTTGAGCAAGGTACTGTCCCCACTGCTCCCTGGCACAGGATATGGCTGCTCATTGTTGGACAATGTGTGTGGAATAAATATAGAGGATCACTGTGGTTCAGTGTGCTGTGCTGGTCAAAATGACAAATAGTCACTTTCACTTCTCTTTCTTCAGGGGTGATCTGCTTTCAAGAACCTCAGACTCATGTCAACTCATGCATTAGGGTAGGGTACTTGCCTATGGATCAAGAGGTCACAGGTTCAAATCCCATCTCTAGCACTACCACCACTGGAACCTTGAGCAAAGCCCTGAACCCTGAGTGTCTCCAGGGGGGACTGTCCCTGTAATTAGGACATGGAAGTCTCTCTGGATAAGAGCTTCTGCTAAATGTTGCAAATGTAAACGCTGTTATTTTTCCTTCCCACTCGTTTTTAGGGGTGATTCTGAAATTAAAAGTCGTCTATGCTGCACCCTCATGTGCCTCAAGTGTTGTCAGTGTAGCAGATCTATTGCTTCTGCCTGTCTCTGCTCCTTTATTGTGCTCCACTTCCTCCATCCTCAGGATTTAACTGAAATTGAGCACAGATGACATTGGGTGATGAGACCCCTTCTAAAGCCCATTCGACTCACCCGGCTTATTAGAGCCTGTGAAACAAAACAAACAGCCAGTCAGAGTGAGACTTGATCCATCTCCGCCGTGATCCTCAGACTGAGGCCACCAGATCAAGACTTCTCGCCGGGTGGGGGAGTGATTGTCTAGAACTGACACCTCACTCCATCCAAGAGGCCTCCTGGGAGCCTGACATTCAAATAAACAGGCAAAGCTTGAGGGCCTTCAGCTGGATGACCATACTGCCCAGTGCAACCCAGAGACAACTTCTAATCAAAGCCAAAGCGATTTCACTTTTGCCTTTTTAACAAGAAGAAAGTGTGAGATGTATGTATAGATTAATATCGATTAAAATATCAGGTTACAGGATTCAAGCACAGTGAGAAGTTTTTGTGTTCAGCTTGGTGTTTTCCTCAAAAAGTCCAAAGACATGCATGTCAGGATGATTATAGATGATAACTTGTCCCTAAATGTGATTCTGTGGGTCCTGTGATGGACTGGAAACCTGTCCAGGGTGCTTCTTCACCTTTTGTCCTATGAAGGCTAGGATTGGCTCCAGATTCCCTCACAAGCCAGGTCAGGATAAGCTTTTAAGATTATGGATGGATAGATGGAGGGATGGATGGATGGATGGGTGGATGGATGGATGGATGAGTGGATGGATGGATGTTACTTCATTTAGCCTCAGTGGTGCGGAAGTGCTGTTGCCTCAAAGCGAGAAGGTTCTGGGTTCAGTTTCCAAACAGGATCTTTCCCTAAAAGATCTCTGGTTTCCTCCCACAGTTCTAAAGTGTCAGTGGACTGTAGAGTCCTGCGATGGACTAATGACCTTTTCTGGCAGTTTGTCCATCTTTCACCCTGGTGTAGGCTCCACCACCTCTGGGACTCTGGTTAGAATAAGTGGCTCAGAAAATGGATGGAAGTATTGAACAGACTTTTGGAATTTCTGTGCAGGTAGATTTTTGGTTCATCAAGAAACAACAAGGCACAACCTGGAGCAGTTTTGTACCTTAAACATGTTCTTCCCAGGAGAAACTTCCCAGAAATGAGCTGATTTGTACTTTTCCATACCTGATATTTGAAAATAGAACAGTAGTCAGGAATTGGAAAGGGATCTTCAAAGATTTAAAATTGAACTGCATTGGATTATGGTGGAATTTTGGTCTTCGATATAGATGTTTAAGGTGTTTCTTCTAAGGGACTAACCCTACTGACCATGAAGTGCCACCCAAGTGATACCAGAGTTAATTTCTCCTGGAAATATTCCATAAATAAGCAATTGTTTGGTTCTAGAAAACAGTAACTAGTATGGAACCTAAACACTGAATCTTCATTGTGAAGCTTCCACACTTTTGCACATCCCCAATGAAAAGTAGGAACCTGAAGGCATCTCAAATAGGTTCATTCGTGAAAGCATGATAGCGCGATGAACAATAAGCCATAAAGTTAATTGGTTCCTCTACATTATTCCACCTTTTTCCACCATTATTTATTAAACGCATATTTGGTTCTACTGAGAACAATCTCTGCTATGAGTTTATGGTTCTCCTTGAAAATCCATTTGCTGAATAATCACCATGATAAAATCTGACCCTCCGAGAAATGCACATATTTGATCAAGCGTCCATGTTTAATGCTTAGTGCTGTCATCTCACAATAAGAAGTTCCTGGGTTTGATTCCCAGGCGGGACGCCCCGGGTCCTTCCTGTGTGTAGTGGACATGCGCTCCCTGTGTCTGTGTGTGTTTCCTCCCACCATCCAAAGACCTGCATGTCAGGTGGACTGGAGGTGCTTGTCCCCTAGGTGTGAATATGTTTTTCTGTGTTTCTGCCCTGCGATGGACTGGCGACCTGACCAGGGTGTCCACACCTTTCACCCTGTGAGAGCTGGGGCAGACTCCAGCACCACCCGAGACCCTAATCAGAACAAGCGGCTCAGAAAATGAGTGTGTGATCTGAGAGAGTGACCTGAAGTCACACATATGGTTCACACATATTTCCTGAAGGCGAGACAGAAGCAAATTCGGCCCACGGTTCCCCCAGAACACTCAGACACTCCGGTGCTTTACACATTTGTATATTTAAGGAAGAAAAATAAATCAGTCACTACAATATGTACATAAAAAATAATTAGCGGTATCAGAAGTCACATTCGCCGACTCTCCTTTACATAGATACACATTTACATATCGACACACACACACACACACACACTCTCACACACACACACACACACACACACACACACACACACACACACACACACACACACACACACACACACACACTCTGCATAGTGCTCTCAGGCACATTCAGCCTCTGTTCAATAGTTCTGTGTCAAAAAGACGATTTCTACTACGGAGCCTTCACACTGCAGGATCTTCACTTTTGTTCTATATATATATAGTTATATATGCTTTGTTGATATATGGAGATAAAAAATAATCTGGCTATAAGTCATTGACACCTCTGGTGCGAGTAATTCATGCTGTAGTGGCGTTTACCTACCGTGGAGACCTGTTTGAAACCCAATCTCATATTCTACACCTCCCGTAACCAACAAGCACTCCAGATCAGCTGCAAATATGCAATGGGACGATGGGCGGCACTATGGATTGGCTATGAGACTGGGCCAGAACCCTGAAGCTGATGTATGACTGGCCAAACTGGAGCTCGTTGATCACAGCAACTCGAGATCAGTGTCAACAGAGTCGAGCGCGATTCACAAACTATGGATTTGGACGATCTGCAGGCTGCAGGGTGACGGTGGTTAAAGCGTTCGCATTCGAATCGGGGGCATCGTTATTGCACATACTGCTTTGTCTGACTCATTAAAAGTCTTGGACTTTGATTTGTAGCTACAGAGATGACGATTTACAGTACACCAGGATCTGCTTTGGCGAAGGACAGCATGAGGTTCTTTGTCATTCTGTCCTGTTTTCCCGTTCCTCGTTCATCCCTTCCCAAAGGTTCTGGAATTGAGACACAGGCCGCCCTGCCCACCTCCCTGCACACATCCTCACCAACGTCTTCTGGAGGGTCCAGAGTGGTGTGGATGAGGGAGTGTGACACTTGCTTGTGGGGTTAGAAAGGAAAATAAGGAAGGGTGAGGCAAGTGGGAGGAGGACACAGCAGCTCGGGATGGGCGGGGACGGAGCTGGTTGTCCTAATCGGCGTAGATGATAAAGCCAGAGAACGTGCTGTATTTGTTGTTGTTGCCCCCGTGGGCTTTGCCTCCGTCCAGCTTGATGAAGACCTCGTCCCCGGGCTCCAGGTGCAGCACTGCGCTGTTACTGGCGTAGTCGTAGTTCTGGTCCGCGTCCTGGGCGATGGCACTGGCTCTGACCTGCAACGGAGGAGAGACGTGTTAGAGGAAGAGCCTGGAGAGGTCTAGATTGAGCTGATCCACTGAGAAGCCTTGAAACAATAGGGTGCACTCGGCTCTGCACAAAGGTCAACGACCTGGAGTCTCCCAGCATCAAAGAATGTGGGTCTAAATAAAGTGAAATTCTACACCAAATAAGAAGAATAAACCATATTAATGGTTAATATCTGAAGGAATTGCACTATTGTGTGAAGACCAATATACAAAGGCTTTTAATTAAAACCTAATAAAAAAAAAAAATTGGGGATGGTGAGACTTTATAGTTTAACGGTTATCATTAGTCATTATCCACAACAATAACAACTCTAATAGGATGCTGATAATACTACTACTACTACTAATAATAATAACAACAACAATAATAATAATACTTGAATAAAAAATGTAAAAAACATCTAAATAAATAGCTATTCAACAAGCCTCCATTCCCAAAGGAGCTGATATCAGATGGTGGAAGGAGACGCTAATGAGCAAAAATAAAAAGAGGTAGAAAATGATGCACGAATGAGGAAATAAGGCAGTGATTAACTGGCACAGAGAAATGAATCAGAAATGAATCAGAAATTAATCAGAAACAACAATATCAAGGTTAAAGCAGAATTCTGGTCCATAAAGTATAAATCCACTCCAGGATTTTGTTCCAACGGTATGGACACCCCTACTGGTGGCTGGAGCTCACACGGAAATCAGGCGGTTGGAGCAAAATCCTGGAGTGGTTTTATTATTAATAATAATATGATAAAGATAATAATAATCTTTATTTATCGGTCACCTTTCACACATTAAACTGCAGCCCAAAGTAATTTTATTCTGAAAATATAATCCAGGAAAGAGAAACTAAGCAGAGTAAGCCATTAGAGTGTGAATAGATGAAAGAAGCGGTAGAAAAAAGAAGAAAAGATACACACTGGAATAAAACATTAGAAAAAAATAATACACTGATGGTATTAAACAGGAAAAATATACACACCAGCATTAAAATACAAATAATGGTATAAAGAACAAAAGATAAATAATAAAAAAGGAAATAAATAACAGATAAGAAGAAAAGATGTACTTTGGAATACGTGAAAAGATACAAAAGACAGAAAGGCAATAAATGATATGACGAGTGTAGAAAAAGCTATCCGAGTAAGAATACTTAATAAAATGATTGTTTCAAAGGAGAAAAGATGCTCGTTGGAAAAATGATAAAATAATGATATACAATAAAAAGATGGCATCAAAGAAGGAAGGATAGAAATGAGAATAAATGATAGATAAAAGTAGGAATAGATAATAAAATGACGGGGTGGAAGATAAAAGGATGCTCCTCAGCGTAAGTGCCGAAATGATGGATTGAAAGAAGAAAGGATGAGAATAAATGAATGGATGAGTGTATGAAAGATAAAGGTCAGATCAGTGCGTAGTGCAGCAGAAGATGAATCAAAAGAAAGGGCTATAAATTGGGAGCGAGTTCCCGCCAGCAGGTGCGCCAGATGTGCGCGCGGGCTGCTCACCTGGTTGTTTTTGCACAGGTCGGCCCACATGCTGGTTCCGTCGCCGCCGCGCATCAGCACGTGGTAGGTGAAGAAGTAGATGCCCGGGATGGAGCAGGTGAACTTGCCCGTGGTGGGGTCGTAGTGGTTGCCCAGGTTGGTCACCACGTCGTCGAACTTGAGCAGCTCGTAACCCTCGTGCTGCTTCTTCAGTCCCGCGTAAAAGGCGATCTTGGGCACGGTGCTGTAGGTGGCCGCGCTGATCACGCCCGCGCCGTTGGGTCCTGGGGGTCCGGGCAAACCGGGCCGCCCCGGCTCTCCCCTCTCCCCGGGCGGGCCAGCCGGTCCCGGTGGTCCCGGTTCTCCGGGAGGACCCCTGGGCCCCGCCTTCCCGGGCCGCCCGGGCTCCCCTTTGGGCCCCTGGATGAAGGTGGGCAGCGACTGCACGAGGCCACCGTCGCGCGCCGGATCCGCCGCCGTGGTGGGTGACTTGGTGCCGTAGGGGTCGCATACCATCCTGCACGTGCCCAGCATCTCGTAATGGGCCGAGGTTCCGGCGGAGCTCACCAGAACCGGGATGAGCACCACCAGCAGCAGCACCATGACCACCCCGAGCACCCCGGCCGCGATCAGCCGCCTCCTGCCCGCCAGCCTGCTCAGCGCCGCGCGCTCCTCCTGCCTGCTTTTGGGCGCAATCTTGCTGGTTGATGAGGGTCCACCTTAATACCGAAAAAAAAAAAAAAAAAAAAAAAAAAAAAAAAAAACACAGCTCACCTGCGCGACGTTAATGAGCGCTTTGGGTCGGACCCCTCTCTCCTCCTCCTGATCAACTTTTCTCTCCCGCTGATGTTTTGCTCATTCAGGTCTCGCCGAGGAAAAAAAAACCAAGTGGCTTTTTTGGAAACAGCTGGAAGAGAAGGAGGAGGAGGAGGGGGGTCTGTCTCCTGTGCGCGTGCGGAGGCGCGCGGGAAGCGCTCCACTCTCCACGCGCGCTTTTAAAGCGCGCCGAACGCGCGAGAGCCAGACAGAGCCTCGCCTTCGCGCGCGCGCACACACACACACTCACGGATGAGCCTGCCCAGACTGAGAGAGAGAGAGAGAGAGAGAGAGAGAGGGAGAGAGAGAGAGGGAGAGAGAGAGGGGGAAACGAACCTGAGTTCAGACTTACATCAGACACAGCCGACACCCATCCCTCCATCCTTCTATCCCTCCATCTCCACTAACAGCTGTAGGAGAAGCAGAACATCAAACACACCTGCACAACCTTTATTCATCTAATGCAGAACTGACCACCCATCCTTTCATCCATTCATGCAGCCATGCATGCAAATATCCATCCATCAATATTTCCATTCATCCGTCCATCCATCTATCCATCCATTCATTCATTCATTAATTCTTGGTGAGGCATGGAGGCAGTTGATCTGCTGTGTTGAAATGGAGGCAGTTGATCTGCTGTGTTGATTCCTGATGGGAGCTGCCAAAAGAAGGTTCATTCTTTCACTCATTCATTCATTCATTTATTCATCCAATCATTCCTTCTTGGTTTGAAGGAGGAAAATGCAGAATACTGGAAGAAATGGAGGCAGTCGATCTGCTGTGGTGATTCCTAAGCAGCCAAAAGAAGATTCATCCATTCTTTCCTTTTCATTTCGTCACTGTGTCTCGTTTGTCCCTTTGTCCAGAGTCTTTCTGTGAGCAGCAGAAATCCTGAGACACTCTAATCAGCTCAGAGTTACTGGTCGCTGCTCTGTGAAATGATGAATATTGGAAATGTGTATTTGTGTCTGTTGTATTTATTGTAAATGCTGCATTCGGATGCGGAGAGTGAGCTGTGAAGGTAACGGTGCGATCATTATCATGACACTCTTGCCAATAGTTTACCGGCGAGTGATGGATTGCCCAAACCGAACAGCAGCAGAAATCATTTGTTGAGAATCGACTCCTACTCAGAAACAATCACTTGCTGCACCAGTTTAGTTCCTGTGATTTTCCTAAAACTCGTCATGTTTTGTATCCGGTCTAACGCTCCAGCCGAGAGGAAGGAGTGCAGGTTAGGAGACGGCCTGCACTCAGAGCTGCTCTAAAGGTTCAGGATGTCAGAAACAGCTATTTTTAGGGCGGCAGATTTTATTGTCATTGTTCATTTCTATTCTTTAAGAGCAGCTTTTGGAAGCTGGACTCTTATTTACAAACAAAGCAGCGGCTTGATGAAGTTTTCAGGCTGCTGATGTTGGAGTCTGGAGTTAAAGCCGGGTCACGGTTCTAAAACCTTAAAGTGTGCTTCTAATAACGACACGCCTCCCCAGTTTCAGGCCAGTGATGTTCGAGGATAATCCTGCGATGCAGGATCTGACTTTTGTGAAGAAGACGTCCTGTCCTGGTTCGCACGGTTCAAAAGATCCAGAGTTTTCATCAGGAGATGGTGTCAACCGAGGCGCCGATCCAAAAGCACCGGGATCAAGGACGCAAAAGAGGAATTTCTGCACAGTAATGAAAAATATTAGCACTTTTAGATCGACTTAGTCTGGCAAAGAGACTCCGTCAGTATAGAGTTCATTCTGCTTAAGCCTGGAATGCCACCCTGACCATCAAACTGAAAGTGAAAGTGACTGTCAGCGTGAACACAGTCAACCACATCCTCTGTGTTTAACCCACACACGCTCCAGCAGGGGGCAGGGGTATTCAGCACCCAGGGAGCAGTGGTGGGGACAGTACCTTGCTCAAGGGAGCCTTAGGGTAACCTGCTAACCGGGGGC
This sequence comes from Hepsetus odoe, assembly GCA_017165825.1. NCBI lineage: Eukaryota > Metazoa > Chordata > Actinopteri > Characiformes > Hepsetidae > Hepsetus > Hepsetus odoe. The sequence continues at coordinate 1,606,923 of CM029379.1, forward strand.
ACGGACCCACCACCTTCCAATCCTGAGTGTTAAGGCACATCGCTGGGTTGGGTTGATACTTAAAAAGCACGTAATTCTTTGTAATATATCTGTACGGGGCGTTTCTAGTTGTGATCACTGACCCCACTGTCCCGGGACGGCCAGTATTTGATACCAGGCCTATTTTAAAGTTTAGGGTGCCAAGCACAATGAAGGAGATCGGTGCATGGTCACTGCTTACAACAAATGTTGATTTATGTTTTTATTAACCTTCAGAGCTCAGAAATGACATCTATATATAAAACGTATATTTCCCAGGTAGCACCTTGAATTTAAATATTGAATTTAAAGATGTACAGTACCGTGCCAAAGTTTTAGGCAGGTGTTAAAAATGCTGTAAACAGAACTCTTTCAGAAATATCAATAATGATTGTTTATTTTGATCAATTTACAAAATGCAAAGTGAGCGAACAAAAGAAAAATCTAAATCAGATCAATATCTGGTGTAAAGGGGATCACACACAATAACAAAAAAATACCTGCATTTAAAACTTTAATGTGTGATTGTGACACTGATTTGATTATGAACTAATCAATTTTGTCATTTTTGTACAGATTTCATCATCTTTTGGTATAACTGATTAAAAAAAATCCTATGTTGGAAATTCATAAAGTCTTTTAAATAATGACTTTAAAAAATGATGCCAAATCCCCCAAATCCCCCGCCTCTTCAAAGGGTTTACAACTAACAGCCCCACCAACATTTACCTTCCGGTTGAAAGAAAAAAAAAAAAGAAAATAAATACAATAAAAATGCAAAGCAGCCAAATAAACAAAATCCAACATGACGCCAATTTTTAAATATTAAAAATCGGCCTTACCGATTAAATTTTTATGAAAACAAACGGAGATTTAATAATTATGAAAACAAACGGAGATAAAAACCTCAGTCCTGTTGCTGATCAGGGTTGTTTAAAAAATAAAATTCACTTCACATCGCTGCATTATTTGCTCAACGTGTGCAGGATTCAAGTGGATAAGCCTTAGTTTACGGCAGCAGTTTTTTGGGAAACAGGAAGCTGCTCATAAGTACTTCCCAGAATGCATTGCTTTCTACAGTTTAGAACAGTCTGAATGGTTTATTACGGTCAGACCTTTTCTTTTATTCAAATAACAGTCAAGTAGACTAAATCACAGACGCTTTGTGAGGCAAAATGATAAACACTACAGAAAACTCACTAAAGGAAACAAACCCCACTTCAATAAAGTTCTAAAGTAAGATCCAGGACCAGATTTCTCTTTCATCTCCTTTGATCTTACAGAGAGAAACAGATCCTAGATCAGTATTCCTCCTCGGAGATGCAGACCGACGTCAGTCCAATCAGATATCATTAAAACAACGTTCAGTCCCTTTTACAAACATTTCTGCGCTCATTTCTTAATATTTGGCTTCCAGACTTTCATGTGTGGTGGAGGAACCGTTCTCCAGATCTTCCTGAAGGACAGTGTTGCTGTCTCTCATTTTCAGTCCAGTCTCTGTACCTGAGCAGTTCTCCAGATCTTCCTGAAGGACAGTGTTGTTGTCTCTCATTTTCAGTCCAGTCTCTGTACCTGAGCAGTTTGATAGTTCTGTGTTGGTTAATCCACACAGTGATCTACGTCTGAACCTTCAAGCAGAACAAAGCATCTGACTTAAGACATGAAGCAGTGAAGAAACAGGAGCAGATGATTCCAGATGATCAGGTGATTCATTTACTGCTGATGCTGAATGTGGAACATTATCAAGAACCTTTAGGCACTTTGCAGCCTGAAGCACTTAAACATTTGTTCCATCATTTAATCCTCAACAGCACAAAACAGCATTTTTGCACCAACAAGGTGATACAAAGTGATTCCTACAAAATATAAACAAAGGACCGTGACACGCTTTCTGAACGGACATTGATTTGGCCGCAACTGGGTGTGTATTGCATTTCATGATGGTCTGCTGACTCTGACCTTGGTATCTAGATCATCTGCACCAGTGTGGCTTCCAGCGTCTACTGACCATCTCTCCTGTTGGAAGGTTTGGAGCATGCTCTAGCACTACAGCCCTCCCCGAGCGCCATAAATCAAGAGGAAGAAATCGATGGGTTTGGTTAGCCTCGGGAGCCATTGTGTCCTTGAGGCTGTGAGATGCATAGACAAAAGAGAAGGTGTCCACTTAAATAGGACAACACAGGTGAAGCCAAGACAAACCGAACAGAAAAAAGTAATCACGTCCAGCAAAATCTACATGGCTTTTCTCCACAGGCTTTGACTTTGGGTGGGAAAAAAAGTACACAAAACGATTACTTTGAAAGGTCAGTGAGTAATTGGTGTCAGAGCCTGGTATATGGCATGCATAATGATCTATTGCCACAAAGAGTCATTTTTAAACCTCAACATCCTATTTCCTGTTGACTCTGACAGAGGGATTGGACAGGCTGAGATAAGGAGCCAGAAAGTCGTTATTCTGGGGAGGAGGAGATTGATTGTGTGAGGCTGTGTCCCATAATGAATGGCCTGGAGTTTGGTGCTAACTTTGAAAGCCCACTTTCATCTGTTGGACCAAAAGCACCATGTAACGGGTGTGTGGTGGTGGTGTGTGTGTGTGTGTGTGTGAATGCAGGTGAGGTGTGTATTCGTGGCAACGGAGCCCTGTTTGAAACGGAAGGGTGAAGACCGAAGAGATGAAGGGCTTGGTGGAAAGTGTGTATCGTTGTGACGTGCACTCAGCAGTGCACTGTGGACAGATGTGCCTGCTGAGTGTGTGAGTGTAAGGAGAGTGTGAATGAGGAGGACAGGAGGACACACACGGCGCCTGAGACAGGATAATAATAATGAGAGTAATCACAGCAGAAAAAAAGGTGTGTGACAGGACCTCTCAGGAGTAAAGCACAGGCCATCTTCTCTCTCTGTCTCACACACACACTGCTTTGCTTGGCGTGGAAAGGTCAACGCTTCCTCTGGATCTCCTGTCACCGGAGCGGGCAGGTCCATGACATGGCCTTATTTGGGCCGTTTTTCGAGATGTGCGATTATCTTCCATCGCGGCTCCAGATCACGCTCTTCTATCACGTCCTCAACAGTTTCCAGATGAACTTCCTGAACATTGAAATTAGCCGTACTTCAAATTTTCTTCCTTTTTACTGTTTCACATTGACCTTCCTGTGGGTTTATATCCCTAATCTAGGCTTTAAAACCATTACCTGGTGATGAACACTGATGATCTGGTTCTAGGTTCTACTCTCAGAGGGAGGAGATATCAGTGAGCGAACAGTCAGTTGTTGAAGTTGATGTTGGATTCAGGAAAAATGGATGAGTGTGAGGATCTGAGAAACAAACTGGGTTAGAACATCACCAACACAGCAGGTCTTGTGAGATATTCCTGGTCTGTAGTGATCACAATCATCCAAAAGTTCTCCAATCAGTTGTCTCTGGTACCACAGAAAAGCTGCTAAAGAACTAACTCCTGAAAAGTTTCTGGTTCTGATAAAAAGGTGTCAGAAGACAGCTGCATATGGAGCTGCAGACCATGCTGTCTCCTGTCCAACACCAAAAGCTCCTACAATGGACAACGTAACTGGATCATGGAGCGATGGAAACATGTGGGCTGGTCTGATGGATCATGTATCCTTTCCATCAGGCTGGGTGTGAATGTGTCCTTACCTGGGGACGAGACAGCACCAGGATGCACTATGGGAAACCTTGGGTCCTGCATTCGTGTGGACATTCCCCCCTTCATGGTGACAATGTCCCCTAATGGCAGTGTCCTCTTTCAGCAGGACACTCCCTGCCACTCTGCAGACACTGTTCAGGAACCGACCGAGGAACAAGGAATTCAAGGTGTCAGTCAAATCATCTGCGGGATGTCCTGGACAAACGAACCCGGTCCCTGGAGGCTCCGCTTGCCAAACTAGTTTCTAAAGTAAAAGCTTTCTAAAAATAAAACTTTTAAAAATGTTCTCTAGTAAAGTTCACTCTGTACCTTAAAATACAAAAAATAATCCGAAATAAAGTTCTTAGATTATTTTATTCAAAATAACTGATATGGAATAAACATGGTGACAGAAAGCTGCTTTCAAGTGTGACAAATGTACATTCTTTGATTCTTCTCGTGATGACATGATTTAGGACCATTACAAAAAAATTCCAAACAGTACCTGAAGCGCCTCGGTTACACTTATTTTAAAGTCCCTGCAGGAGTTTCTTACAATAATTAGTGTTTGAACAATATCGCACCATCAGATTGACACTGAACATAAACTTGGCTGCCCATTCGGGACACGAGCTTTGGGAAGAACAAGCTGTGCATTGTTTGAATCTTCTCAAATGAGCTGCTTTGAGACTGTCCTCCACTTCGTAAAGCAATCAAAACTCCAGTCTGCAGCCATTCATAAGAGTCATTAAGAGTAAGAGACATGGCAGAGCGAAGAGACAGAGTCATGCCCCCGGAGGCAGGACACAATCCTGCACAGACACGGCTAAGACCCCTAAAACCCCTCCAAAATCCCCCTCCGGTTACGCAACAGCCACCACTGCCGAGCCCAGCGCCGGAGGACAGAAATTGCTCCGGAGAAAAGCTGTGTGCCTTGTTTAGGAAGCTCAAATCAAACCGAGGGATATGATAATACTCTTTCTTCTCCACTGCAGACTCGCTGCTCGTCTCTTTTAATAGTGGACTCTGTACAGGACACGTTCAGAGCTAAACAGTACGGGGACGTGACCATTTCTCCATTTGGGTGAATATATCATGGGGCACAAAGATATTTTCAGAAAAGAAAGCAGAATTATAAAAATAATGGACATTTAAACAAGTTTCTGTCCATCAGTGTGAGAGAGAGAGAGAGGGAGAGTATTAAAGTACTCTTGCTTGTTACAGTTACAATCTTAATGGTTTGCTTTATAGGTTTGGTACAGTTAGAGCTAAGTGTGAGACTACCTCCTTTAATTGAGGTTTATAATTGGCTCTGATTGGTTATTAATTAGGTCATTTAAAAAAAATAAAAAAAATTCATCCACTGAGTAAACCCAGTCCTCAGGCTGAATCATGTCAGGTATTCATCCTCGTGCGCTGTATCAGCTCACTCTTATTCCTCTTCTTCATGGTTTAATGATTTTTGGGTGTTTAGAACCTTATTAATAACTAGGGAGGCATAAAACTGAAATCACATCAATACGGGCGGATATTTGAGAAATTAAAAACAGACACTAATCATGCCTGTGTTATGCTCTTGAGCGGAACCCTTAGCAATACCGGGCAAACATACTTTCTTTTTTAGTGATTTTTTAAATTAAATTATTTGCAAGTTATACTTTAGACAGATATAGTCCCAATTTCAGCATTAAAATTTAAATCATCAACCGTATCTACGTGGGCAGAAAGGAACACAAAATGTATTGGGTTATGCCCATTAAAAAACAATAATAATAATAATAATAATAAAAGCATTTAAACCTTTAAGCCTTTTAAGGGTAGTCTATATTGCAGAGAGGTTCCATAAATGTCATGTAAACAAAAAAGCAGAGGTTTTAGTCCACATTCTTGATATATTTCAGCTGCAAAAGGATTGAAAGAATAAAAATCTAAGTGGCTGATTTGGCCACTTTAATACATCATGTTAGAAATTATATATATATATATATATATATATATTAGGCAGGTGTGGAAAAAATGCTGTAAACAAAGAACGCTTTCAGAAATATAAATAATGATTGCATTTTGTAAATTGGTCAAATTAAAAAAAAGTGAGCGAACGAAAGAAAAATCTAAATCAGATCAATATCTGGTGTTTCTACCTTTTACCTTCAGAGCAGCATCAGTTCTTCTGGCCCCACAGAGCCCTGATCTCCACATCATCCAGTGTGTCTGGATCACATGAAGAGACAGAAGGATGTGAGGAAAGCTACATCCACAGAAGACTCAGCCTGCTCTCCAAGATGTTTGGAACAACCGACCGGCCGAAATTCTTCAAAAACCGGCAAAGAGTGTACCTAGAAGGTCTGATGCTGTTTCTCTTTGAAGGTAAGATATGGTCTCACACCAAATACTGATCTGATTTAGATTTTCTTTTGTTCATTCACTGCATTTTGTTGATTGATGAAAATAAATGATCCACACTTCCATTTCTGAAAGCGTTCTGTTTACAGCATTTTTTCACTCCTGCCTAAAACTTTAGTTTAGCACAGTACTGTATGTCAAAGCATACATGTGTGTGTGTGAGTATATATATATATATATATATATATATATATATCTCAAATCAGATAGCAGAGTTATATTTTTCCAACACATTTTCAAAAAAAAAAAAATATATATATATTAAAAAAAAAGCTGTTTTGGCATCAACACTTAAAAACATGTTAGAAAATTGCTTTTAAAGTAACTCACATAATGCTGTCTGTGACGTGTGAAAAACAACACAGAGTATAAAAACGAACAGTGTGTTTCTTTAGTAAATAAATAGAAAAGTGAGGGAAGGCACATGCAGTGAGGTCCAGCTCGGACAGGCGGATGAGAGTTCCCGTGGTCGTCCCTCCTCTTCTTCACTTGTTCTTGGCTGCGAGGGGTTTACGGCTGATCTTCTTGGATTTGTCGTTGTTCTTTTTGGGCGCCTCGGGGTTGGCCTGCATGTGTCGCCCGTAAAGACTGAAAGGCAGAACGTAAACACTCGGCGTGAGCACGCTGGACACTTTAACGGCGCGCAACGAATAATAAAAACAACGATCTGGACTGGTTGAATATGAGCTCTAGTGTGAGGGAGAAGAGGTTCGGGATTGCTGGCTTAAAATAAAAGGGCATAATTGAGGATGCCGCACACTGATGAGTCCCCCACTGAGACAGCAGAGTCTTTGTGCAGTTTAAGGCGGTCCAGCCACAGCTGTGTGCTGCATTAGAGGAATGCACAGAGAGACAATTATCCAAAAGCAGGCCGCCGAAGGAATGGAGAGGGAGATCGCAGCGGAGGAAGAAAGAGAGGGAGGAAAGAGGATGAGCCATTTCCAGTCCACTGCATTTCACTGTGCAAGAGGCACTGAAAGGATGAGCTAAGTGACACAAGGAAGGAGAGAAAGGGAGAATGCAAGAGACTGAGAAAGAGAACAAGAGAGAGAGAGGGCATGAGAGAGAAACAGAGAAAGCGAGAGCGAGAGAGCGAGAGAGCGAGAGAGAGACTGAGTGAAAGTATGTGGGCGCTGCAGAGTCCAGGCTAATTGATGCTCTGCTCCAGTCATTGCCACACTAATAAGGGTCTCTGATTGATTGTTGACAAAGTGGCTGCTGATCTCCGGCTCTGACGCTCTGCACTGGGCATGTGAGACGCTTCAGAGAGTAATTAAAGGCTGCCGTTTAAGAAATAAGTCCAAATTCAGACCGGCAGACTGCCAACCGTGAGAGAGCGCCGCGTTAAAGCTACTGAATGTTCATTTTTTCAGAAAATGAGTGCACATCCTATCCAGAGGCCACCAAAATGCAGAGCATGGCTGTAAAAGACGAAGAAGAAATGTACAGACCATAACGTCAGACAGCAGTCATTTAACGTAAATAAATAATATTTTCTTAATATTACTCCATTTTCTATTTTATTAATATACAGCATTGTCTCCATGTGCAGCTGGGTTTGATAAATGCTCCATATTTTAGACAATACTTTAAGAATATTAGTTTCTTGCATTGGACAGCGGTGTCCTGGTGGTCAGGGAGGTGGCCCGAGGATCAGAAGGTCGTGGGTTGGGATCCCAGACCGGTAGATTGGCCGAGGTACCCTTGAGAAAGATACCATCCCCATCACTGTTCCCCGGGAGCTGGATGTGGCTTCCCCCCTGCTGGACGGTGTGCGTGTGTTAAATACAGGGGATGTATGTCGTTGTGGTTCACTGGGTGTTTATGATGAGTTTCCCTTCGTTAACGATAGGAAGAGTTTCAAACTCAAGGAAGTGGTGTTCACATCTACGGTGCCTCTGGTGAGTGGAGTTGAGACAAACCGCTCTTCACTGTGAACCAGAGCTAATCGGGGCTGCCTTCTTTTCGCGCCATCTCTCTCTCTCTCTCTCTCTCGTCTAGAAGGCCCTGTCTCGGGAATCTCCCCTGGGTTTTAGTAGATACTGTTTGCCCTGGCTTCCTCCACAGCTGCCCAGTGAGGCGAATAGGAAAGGCGCCGACGGGAGGGCTCTATAGTGGCCCCGGTGGAACAGGACAGCCTGTAAATACCAGAGACCTTTGTGACACTTCTCCATCTCACCCAAGAAAAAAGAAAAACATGAAGCGGACAGGCATCATCCGAACCAACAATATAACTTTCCTTAAAGGTAACACTTCTGTAAAAGTGAGGGTGCTGCGTCTGAATCTGAGAGTAAAAAATACAACTAGGATGAAGATGAATAGAAACAAAGAATAAAAGAAACAAAAAGCGACCGCCTTATGATGTTCAAATGCAGCAGAAGAAAAGTGGAATTGCTCTTTTTGTCGATATTAGCTCAGGATGGAGCTTCTGTTGTCATAACGGGGCGTAATCGTACACAGCTGATAGATGGATAGATTCGGAAAGGGAAAAAGATCTATTCACTCATAAAATGAAAATCAATCTGAGGAACATTGAAATATCCTCATAAAATGAGAGATGGTTCTTCAGGGGTTTAAAGGAGCAGTTCTGCATTGATTTCAGTTAAAATGATCAGAGAGGTTTGAAAAGATGGAGTAAATACAACACCATAAACTAGAGGCAATACTTGTTGTAGAGCTGAAGTGCTGGGATGTGACAATCCCGATTAACCACTTAGCCCTACCGCTCCATTTTTCCTAACAAGGGACAGGATCTCATTTACATTTATGGTATTTAGGAGAATCTTATCCAGTTTAATTCCAGTTCCTGATTACAGGGACAGTTTCACTGGAGCAACTAGGAATTCAGGATTTTGCTCAGGAACCCAGTGGAGGTGAAAGTTGAACCACAACGAAATGCAATGTCTGCTTTTAAACCTTACACAACACGCTGCAGGGGGCAGCCATATCCAGAGCCCGTGGGCAGTGATGGGGACTGTACCTTACTCAAGTACACCTCAGAGCAGCCTACTGGTCCAAGGGCGAGTATCCCATCACTAGTCCAGCACCACCCCATTTCCCAGTTCTTGTTGGGATAGAGGGGTATGGCGAAGTTTTGGTTTCCATGGCACTCCAAACTTAGCATTTTAGCAATCACAGTGCGAAGAGAAATCCCCCAGAATGCCTTGTTAATCACCAGCTGTCTCTTTATCATAAAGGAAAAAGTATATGTTGAATATTTCATGCTATTTAAAATATGATTAATGTTTTTCATCACAAAAATTTGATTCCTCTAAACAGGAAGAATGATGCTCTCTTAGAAACGCACACCTTTAATTACTGAGAATCTCAGAAGAAAGCAGAAATTTAACACATTAACAATAAAATATTGCCGTTATTTTCATCTCTTATAAAGAACATAAAGCAGTGGTAGCAGACTCAGCAGTTAGTGAGATTACATTGCTTACTGCTGATGACTTAGATACTTTTAATCCCTGTCTAATGACATATGATGCCCTTAATGCCCTTAAAGGGTGGTGGTGGTCTAGTGGTAGGGCACTTGCCTACGGACCTCTGGATCATGAGGTCCCCGGTTCGAATCCCACCTCTGGCACTACCACCACTGGGTTCCTGAGCAAGACCCTTAACCCTGAATTGCTCCAGGGGGACTGTCCCTGTAATTAGCACATGTAAGTCGCTCTGGATAAGAGCGTCTGCTAAATGCCGTAAATGTAAATGTAAATGTAATGTAACTTAATTCCAGAAACAAGTTCCCTAAAGATCCTCAAATCATTCTGGCCTGGCTGCCTTCCGCCGGTCTCCTGGTACAGAAGCTGTGATTCCTGGTTACTTGTTGGATCGACTGATGTGAGAAAGTGGAAGGCAGGTTGGAAACGTCCACAAAAAACTGTTAGCAACGGCTACTGATGACAAATGGGGTTCCTGAAGGACTGTCCCATTTCCTAGGGGACTTTCAAAAAAGTAGCAAGCAATGGGATTGGGAGCAGGACTGCTCTTTGAACAAGAGTTGTTTCAAGAACTCCATATGTGCACAAGACCATCATGCTCTGCAGACGTGTAAGTGAAGGAACATGAAGGGAAGTTGTTTTGTCTGTGCAAGTGTGCCTATGTAACGGGATCAGTGCTGACAGATGCACGTAGATGTCGGTGCTGAAGCCGGGCTAAATTGGACTGTTTTACATCAGGCTGATATGCTGAGGGTGCGTGGTGGACCACTGAAGCGTTCTCTCCCTCTGTCAGCGTCCCACACCACTGACAAGCCCACTGACACGAGAAGAATATTGAGAAAGCACAGCAGTGGGAGACACAAAAAAGACATGAACGAGACCCACAGCACAATCGACTGGGCCTTCATCAACAGCTCAAGTGGACGCTTTACTGAACTACTTACTAATCTCACTTTCTGCACATTTCTCTTATATTTATTACCCCAAGGTCTTCTTAACATGGACCAAAGTGTCATAATTTGTGAGCGTTTTCCATCCCTCAAAATCAAACAGGCTGGTTTTTGTGCCGATATACAGTCCAGGCCGGGCGGTTAACCTGCTGTTCCATTAAAAAGCCATCAAAAGTCATTCTCATTCGTTCCTGTCCTGCATTCACATATATCCACCCAGCATATTTGGACCGTATGGAGAGAAAGGACCGCTTTAAAACGACGATACCGCTTTAAAAATGACCAGCTTCTCTCCCCAAATCTTTCCTTGTCTTTTCTGCAACTCCGTGTCATCTATCAGGAGGCCCAATTTCAGATCTTCTACGGACCATAACTGCGAGCGCTGGTGTCTGCGGTCGTGGCCACACAAACACAGTCACAGCGTCCGGATTCCTGATCCCGGATCAATGAAGTTGGCTTATTAATACGGCGCAATGGCTCTGCCGCCCTGCCTCGGTATAAACACAAAGATTTCCCATTCATCTGGCCCAGCGAACACTTAGAGCCAATTAAAGCCCAAAAGTGGGGCTGCCCACTTAATGGAATCTGATTCTTGATGGCCGGAGAGACTGTATTCCTATGGGCTTCTCAAATCCTCTCGGGTTAATTAATCTCAGTTACGGCTCAGTGTATCTGTACATACAGCACACACTATATCACAGATGTGTGTGCCAGAATAGGGCCAGTCCATACATCTGCATAAAGCGAGGCTCGGTGCGTGTAGGGTCCAGTTTATTAAAGTTCATCTGGTTTTGGGATACGTCTTGAAGCTCATTGATCTATTTTTTTTTGGGCGGTAATTTTTACGTTTCTGCGCTGCCTCTTAGAGTTAAGAGCGTCGTGATTATCGTATAATGAGCTCCATCTTCCAATCTCACAATGAATGTGGTTGAGGAAAAGAGACTCTTCAGCGTATTAAAAAAATCTAATCAGACTAATGAGGCGATGTTGATAGAAGTTAATTACATGCACATTATTTTATCCTTGATGCTAAAATGCAGAGGCCTCATGTGCAGTTTCTATAGACAATGTTAAAAGTGATCAGCCATAACATTAAAACCATCTGACAAATATTGTGAATGTCCCCCTCGTGACACCAAATCAGTCGAGACATGGACTCCCCAAGACCTCTGTGCTCACAAAAAGGTAAGTTGTGATGTGGGGCATCCATGGATCCATTAGGTTTGTCTGGGATGCTCCCTAAACTATTCCTGAACACTGTCCCCATGAAGGGGGAACATAAGGTCATTGTCCAGAGGGTCACACTGTCTCTGCCAGCTTCCCATAGTGCCTTCTTTTCCATGCGCCAACCGTCCTCGTGAAAATAGGACTCATCAGACCAGCATGCCTTCTTCCACTGCTTATTGGTTCCACTCGGCTGCTCTCAACTGTAGGGACTTTTGACAATTTACACAAAAACAGGCACTTAAATCAACCGGACACCTGTCAGTCACCTGTCAGTGTTTTTAATGTTGTGGTTGCTCATAAAGATAGACGATAATCGCAGGAAAATGTTTCTTTTGATTTTCTAACAGTGACACTGTAAATACAGACTGAATCAGCCCCTCCAGCAAAAGACCTCCATCACAAAGAAATCCAGGGAAAAATATATTTTTTTAAATCATTCAAGGAGACCTTGTGCTACAGAATAATAAAAAACAGCTTTTAGGGGGAAACAGGAAGCAAAATGGTGGAGCTGATATGAAGGTTACTGCACTCCACAGCAGTTCAGATACACTTGAACAATTTTAGCATAGCGCAGAAATACAGGATCTGAACAGGTTACTAGAACACGAACGGTTATAGAAATAAAATCTGAAAGTAAAGTGGAATCTGGACATCTGGCTATTGAGTCATTCCTTCTCCACCACACAAATCAGTGTGCTACTAAATTACCGCAGACTTCAGCTATTCTAAAACCATAGACTGAAGAGAAGTGTAAATTACAGGGAGCGTTTAAACGGTCGGCAGGAAAGTGGACAAGAAAGGGAAGCGATTGGGGCATTATCAGACATTAACAGTGGCAGATTAGTGATAGTTGCTTCGTGTCTCTGCCACTGTACATCAGATAGTGGATCTAAAAAGCCTGGAGGTGTGACAGCAGCGGGGGGAACACTCTGTTCGGTCTAAAGCACAATCCGCCGTGACACAGCCAATGGAAATCCATGCCTAGGCTCAATGAGGCTAAATGACAATAATGAAGACGCATGACAAAGCAGAGCAGGAGCTCAGGAGTGATCGCTCCCCTGTTGCCTTCATCATCACCTCGGACTCTGCAGATGACGATGATGATGAAGCACGTTGTTTTGCTGACCTACGCTGTTCTGTCCAGTGGCGGGACCCTGAATCTGAAATTAAAAATATTCCACTTCTAAACCTTCTCTTCTCACCCAAGATGCAGGGATTTCATCGCTCTTGCTGAACCAGATGCATCACCACCATAATCTTTTGCGAGTTAATGGCAATTCTCATCATGAAAAGTCATGCAAAGTCTTTGCTATGAATAATTAATTCAGTAGAAAGGAGCGCCTGCGCAGAGCGATGGCAAGGAGGCTGCTGGTTTGTGTTTTAAAGGTGAGGGCCATTAATGAGCCCTCTGACTGATAACCTATAGGAGGCTGTGGAGGTGTGGAAGCAGGCCCAGAGAGCTGTCTATGAGCCCGGGCTAATGAGAAGCGATGGGGCCTCTCTCACCTCCCCAACCTCCTCATCCAATACTCAGTAATCATAAACACAAAGCCGTGTATAAGCACTTATTCCAAACTGAAGCAACGCAGACAAAAGAACACACTTCCTGAGGCATCTTCGTCCAAAACGGAGGGAAGGATGGATGAGTATTTCTGATCAATCTTTAGCAATCGATGAGGCGCTGGTCTGGCGTTAACACCGGAGACATGCTCAAACAGGAACAAAGCAGAGCTGGAATGCAATTTTCGAAATTTCCATTTAGGAAAGGTTATTTTAACTATTGAGGAGAATCTGCAGACAGAAAATCTCTGGCAGCCCAAAGGCTCCCAATGCACCAATGTCAGGGTGCAGCAATGCATGACTCTAATTAGAGAGACAGTAGAGAGGTCTGCAAAGATCTCTGAGCAGACAGTTTTCACATGCACAACAGGGCTGCTTAGTGCACACAGGGAATGGGTAAGGTCCACCAAATTCTGACACTCAAGGAGCTCTATCTACCCACCCAGAATAAATTCCACCTAGCCGCTGTTAATGCTTTTAAGAAGTTTGTTGGGACTGCCTTGACCCACTAGACACAATGACACCGTTCTACGTTTGTCACTGAAATTACGTCTTTGCTGGCTTGGAGGAATGTTCCTCACTTCAGGTACACGCCGGCGACTTATTTCCGGACAGTGCTGATTGCTCACAGTCCCCGAAACCGCATGATTACATGTCACACACTGATCATTAGCCCTGTATTACACCCACAACTCTAATGCTCCCACCGTCGCACTCCGTGTGATCCGTCAAACCCAGCAGTACCTACAAATGTTTCAAACCGAAACCGCTGCAGTTGATCTCGGTAATTAGTTTACTTCTTTGTTCTGAAGGCTATTTCAGCACCACTGGATAAAATCAGATATTAACCAAAATAACCGTCGTCAACATCTGAGACACGAGGTCATGCGTTGCCAAAACATCTCAATCGTCTTATGTGTGCTCATTCTCTCCTGTCTGTCTGAACCACTTCATGACAGAAAATAAAACGCTGGGTAACCTCTAGAACCAACACAGACTGACCGTGGAAGCACCTGAGGGTGGTGGTGGTCTATTGGTAGGATACTTGTCTACGGACCTATGAGGTCAAGAGGTCCCAGGTTCAAAACCCACCTCCAGCACTACCACCACTGGGTCCCTGAGCAAGACCCTGAACCCTGAGTGTCTCCAGGGGGGACTGTCCTGTAATCAGGACATGGAAGTCGCTCTGGATAAGAGCGTCTGATAAATGCTGTAAATGTAAATAAAGGCCCAGTCTCCGTTAGGAGGTAAGAATCCAGACAGTTCTAGAATTTTTACACCAAAACAGATTCCTAACCTCTTGTGGCCCCAGCAGACAATTAAGACTCAGTCTGGGGCCTATCCATACACAAGCATGTAAGTAAGGCCAAGAGTGAGTCTGAGAGTGAATGTGAGTCTGTGTGTGTAAGTGAGCATACGGGTGAGTCAGAGTGAGTGAGCCTAAGGATGAATCTAAAAGTGAGTCTAAGAGTGAGCCCAAGGATGAATCGAAGTGTGAGTCTGAGAGTGAGTCTGAGCATGAGTGAGCCTAAAGATGAGTCTAAGAGCGAGTTTGAGAGTGAGTGAGCCTAGGGGTGAGTCTGAGCATGAGTGAGCCTAAAGATGAGTCTAAGTGTGAATCTGAGAGTCAGTGAACCTAAGGGTAAGTCTAAGAGTGAGTGAGCCCGGAAGCGATTGAGAGTCTGAGAGTGAGAGATTGAGTGTGTAAAGCTGAATCTAGAACAGACTATAAAAGGGAGTGAGTGTGGAAGTGAGTGATCCTGTGAGTCCCAGAGTGAGTGAGGGAGTGAGCAAGAGAGTGAACCCTGAGTGCAGGGCGATCTTAATTGCAGTTTTTTTTTCCTTTTTCGGGCAGTTGCAGACAGCTGTGACGAGTGCTCTGCACAGCGCCTGCCTCTGCTGCTCGCTATCAACAAGCGTTTGGAGGAGAGGATGAATAAAAGATGGCGGTGAGGCAGGCTTTACGATATGTTAATGCATTATGAGCATGCAGTTGCTCTCCCACACTGTCAGTCAGCCAAAAGATCCCTCTGTCAGGTTAACAAGCCGCTCCATGAAATATGCATGCAGGTACCCGCGCCCCTCCCCAAACGCCCTCCCTTTTACCACGAGACTCCCAAACCCTGGGAAAGGAGACGAGGGGAGGAGGAGAGGGTTTATTGGAGTATGCTTTTGTTATTTTAAATGCCTAAATGGACAAGTGAACATGTGTTCTCGGGTCACCAGTGACTAAGTTCAAAGGTGCATCTCCATATGGGACGTCCAAAGGGGCTGATCGGAATTCACTTCCAGTGTAAAAGAAACTCTTAACACAAGACTGGATGACAATCTAGATCATGATGCCCGTTTGTGGATTTCAACCATAATCCTCCTCCTCCTCCTCCTCCTCCTCCGGCTGCACCCGTTTAGGTGTCGCCACAATGGATCGTCCAGCTCCATTTCTTCCTGTCCTCTGCATCGTCCTCTTTAACACCAACCACCTGCATGTCCTCTCTCACCACATCCATAAACCTCCTCCTTGTCCTTCCTCTTCTTCTCTTTCCTGGCAGCTCCATCCTCAACACCCTTCTGCTATGATCCTTGTCCACAGGAGATACATGTCCACACCAATGCTGTCTCGCTTCTCTGCTGTCCCTCTAATATATTCGTTCCTAATCCTGTCCATCATCGTCCCTCCCGACACAATTCTCAGCTTTATTAATTCTTACTCCTCCAGCTTCTCCGCCTGTCTTTGCATCCCCATCTTATTGCAACAGATCAATATTATTATTAGAATTTACAATTTTTAACCCCCCAATTAAAACTTTTTCTAATAAAAAAAAAAAAAAAAAAAATTGCTCTAAAGGAAACATGCAATTATAGTGCTTTGAGGTTTTTTGTTTTTTTTTTTTATTCCATAAAATGTATTTTAATTTGTTTAATTTGCATCTACTGGTGGCTGAGCTTTAACATAAGCAATATCTCTGGCCAACACAATTTTTCTGATTTTGTGACATCACTTCCTCTTTACATGTTAATAAAACTTTGTTCGGGTGCTAAGAACATCTCGTGTTGCCTCCAGAAACCATGTAGATCTGTTTAATAGAAAGAGAACAGGACTGAGAAAAACAGGCCTTGGGAAGGTGAGGGTCCAGTGGTGTCTCAGTTGAAGGACATTTAGGCAGGTGTAAATGAAACTGTTGAGCCATGGACATATCGAGAGTCCACACTTCGCACCCTGTTAGCGCTTGTCTAACAGGATTCACCCCCCCTCCCCGTCCACATTTACTCACTTACACCGTCTCTCACTCTCTCCATCAGCCTCTTGGCTCTGTCAGCACAGAAATAAACTCCCTGCAGCACCAGTGTTATGAAGATCAGATAACCAGATGAACACAGAGCTGAATAGGAGACAGCCAAGCAGAGCAGAACCGAACATACAGGACCAACTCAGAGAAGTCAGACATGAACCTCTTCTCCGTGGTTCCATCACAAAAGACAAGCAGTGTGATTCCATAGTCATGAACGGTTTGGGTTCAAACAAAAGCTATTTGAACAATTCTGCTATGATTTTAAAAAACAACCCCTGGGTTATTTTGGTCTGAAGGTTGGCAGTACAACCAGCTATGTTATGCGGGGTCGGAGGTGTCAGAGTTAAAGGTGCTGAGATTTGCCTCAGGAGGGAAGAGGATGGACAGGATTAAGCATGAGTCTAGAGGGATAGCTCAGGTTGGACAGTTTGGAGACCAAGTCAGAAAAGCGAGACCGCATTGGTTTGAGACGTGTCCAGAGGAGGCGAGGAGTATATCAGGAGGATGTTGAGGATGGAGCTGCCAGGAAAGAGGAGAAGAGGAAGGACAAAGAGGAGATTTATGCTAGTTTGAAAGTGAAAAGGACAAAATAAAATAACGGCATGTCTCTGTGTCCAGTTAAGTAATGGTCTGCATTTTAGTCCACATTTTAGGTTTCACAGAGCTGCGCAAAAGTCTTTGTCCCTCATTTCTTCACATTTTTCTTCCAGATGTAATTGTATTTTAATGTTGAGCAGTTCTCCAGATCGTCCTGAAGGACAGTGTTGTTGTCTTGCAGAACTCTACTTGCTCAAGCTTGGTCCCAGTAAATTATGTTTAATCCACACACAACTTCCAGCAGGATTCAGCCATGTTCAGCACCTGGGGGGCAGTGATAGGGACGGTACCTTGATCAAGGGAACTTCAAGTGAACCTAGTGGTCGGGGTTTTGAACCCATGACCTTTCGATCCTGGGACCTAGTCCCTCAACACTAAGACCCTGCTGGCCCTCAGGGTGTGCTTTAATCATTTGCAAAAACAAACTTGTATTGTGTCGATAGCATAAAAGTCAAAAGTGCACGAGTTTGAGAGCAGAAATATCGGACTACGAAAATTAGCATATTTAACATTCTGCATTTCTGATGACAGCCTGCTACGAAATTGATCACGACGGCAGACAGCACTCACTAAATACAGGAATTCGCATTTATCAAGAGTCCCTGCAGCCTCAGCAGTCCGTCATAAAAACGTTCAACTTACCCATGATGATCTAATCGATGAAATGGGCACAAACTCTTTTGTTCTGCAAAAAGAAATGCCCACTTCAACAAGGCTCCCACTCGAATGTCAAGATCCCTGACTTTTCCTGACTTTCACAAGCTAGAATGCTAGATTTCCAGGAGCTATAATGAGCAAAAGCAGTGCTGAGGAGGCAAAAACCACAGCCGCAGGATTGTAAACCCAGCTTTCTTAAAAACTTTAAGCAAAATATTTGTCCTTACAAAGGAAGTGAATTAATTTATAACAATTTAACATCCTTGAACTTCTGATAAGTTCTGATAAACTGTGGTAAACAAAAACAGCCCAGTCAGACCCCCTTCACACACCATCAATCACTAACACATGACTCTTAGAGGAATTTAAGGTGGACTTGTGGATATTTTGTGTTGATAATTAATTTAGGCACACCGTCAATATAACCCATCAACCCCCAGAACACAAACTACAGTGTAATGATTACCCTCTGAAAGCTGCTTTTCAAAAAGGATTGCAGTTTAAGATCTTTAGATTAAATATAAAACTTTAGAAAAATTGAATCAGGCTTTTTTTTTTATGTTTTAAAAGTATTTATGACTTGTGTTAATTTCTTTTCAAACACAAATTTAACTCTAAATAGACTAAATAAATAGTCGCCTGTCCTGAAACTGCTGTTGGGAATCAGAAGACAGACTGTACAGACTGTACTTGAGCAAGGTACCATCCCCAACACTGCTCCCCAGGAGCTGGACATGTCTGCCCCCTGCTGGACGGTGTGTGTGTTCATAATGGCTCATTTACTCTAGGGGTTGGTCACTAAAGATCAGTAAGTCTCAGGGTTGAAGCCCACCTCCAACACCACCATTGGGTTCCTGAGCAAAACCCTTAACTCCAAGCTGCTCCAGGGTGACTGGAAGTCGCTCTGGATAAGAGCGTCTGCTTAATTCTATCAATATAAACTTGAATAAAAGCACAGCAGTGGTAGATGACAAGTACATTTAAAACATCTACAAGCAAAATGTCCCCAAATTCCATCACTTGGCCTCCTCAAAACTGATCAAACCCCCTGACTGGCCTGGAAAAGGGTTTTTTAAGATTCCCATGACCCCCTTCAAGGTTGTATCCAAAAATGCACGAGAACCAGTGAACATATTCAACTATGCAGAGAACCAGCTAAGAATGTCAAGACGTGCACGTGATCAGACTGAGAATCTGCTGCACCAGTAAAGTCAGGCATGCTTGTGCATCGCAGGGAGATCAGTTCCAGTAAGTGGTTGTGGGTCTCGGAGGACTGGGGCTCAGCAGGCGGCTAAATGATCAAACAGAAGGATTTGTCTCTCCTGTTGTGAGGGATTGATAAATTGTAAAGGATTGTCAACGAGATGCTACAATTACAAAGAGTTTTTCAGGATAAAAGACCACTTCTACTGCTAAAGATGCTACCGGGACCCAAATGGGTCTCAATAAAAGCACTTCAGGTTTGCCAAATGTCCCCAGTGGACATTGTCCACAGCTACTGTAGTAATTTTGGGCAGGAGAGACGGCAGGACATCATACAGTCCTGTGCAAAAGTTTTAGGCAGGTGTGAAAAAATGCTGTAAACAAAGAACGCTTTCAGAAATGAAAGTGTTGATCATTTATTTTCATCACAGTGTTTAATAATCGCACACAGTGTTTGAAGGAACTCGGCCGGTCGGTCGTTCCAAACATGACTGTGTTTCTCCTCCGTGTGACGTTGATGATCATCAGTAGCTGTTTGGTCAAACTGGTTGATCAGACACCGACTATAATCCTACAGAATCCCTGACTGTGTGCAAGTGTTCCTAGAAGAACTGATGCTGCTCTGAAGGTAAAAGGTAGTAACACCAAATATTGATCTGATTTAGATTTTTCTTTTGGTCACCCACTTTGCATTTTGTAAATTGATAAAAATAAATCATTATTGATATTTCTGAAAGCGTTCTTTGTTTGCAGCATTTTTTTCACACCTGCCTAAAACTTTTGCACAGAACTGCATATGTTCCTGCAATGCACATGTCTGGAAGCAATGAAGTTGAGGGAGTCAGAATCTATAACTCAGTAATTCTGGAGAACATCAGATAATCATAATCATAACATAATCGTGTGTTTCTTTTTTTTTTTTAATCAGTATTTTGATTGCTATTTAAATGGGATTTTGTCTTTAAATAAACCTTTTCTCCATTCAAGCTCCTTTTCCCACCAAAAAGCTATTTTTTGCCAATCTGGCACAATTCACAAGCTCTGATTGATCAGATTTGATTATTTTTAGATAAACTTTCTCATTAAAACCCATCAATATTGATTTAGGAAGTTTAGGATGTGATTTTGGTCCTTTCAAATAGAAATTTCAAAATAAAATCCCTGGAAATGAATGTAAAATAGCAAATATTTTCCAAATTCTCTACAGTAAACACACTTCTGCTCACTTGCAAAATTACTATTTATTTACAAACTTTATTACTGGAAAAATGAAAGGTGTGCACTAAAATTGGCAAGTTTATTCCCTGCAGTGGATGCATTAACCTTCAATTAGAATATCAACAAAAGAATGTAACTAAAGGTGTTTAAACTTTTGCATGTCTGTACTTTTGTATAAACACTGAGAGAAAACAAACATTCGTTCATCAAAAAAAATGGTTTAAACACGGTTTGTTCTCGTTGACAACTTAAACCAATTCAATATAAAATGTTCTTATTGTGGTTTGTTGGATTTTATTAAATGGTCAGAGAATCTAAGGCTGATGGAGAGATCACTGAGACACAGGAGACTGTTTGCCTTGAATAAAGGAAGAACGCCTCCATTTTTCAATTTAATTGGTTGATTCTGTGGTGAATAAACAGGACCAAACACAGTTAACAAAAAAAAAAATGTGAAAAAAGTTGGACAAATGAGTTGTCTAAGCATATAATGAATATTTAATTAAAGCCTTTCATTTAATTATTATGAGAAGAAAGAGAAGAGTGTTGGAAGGAGGAGTTAGAATGATGTTAATTGTGATTTATTCAGTCAGATTTGTTTTCTGGGTTGCCAGACACTCTAACATTTGGGAAAATGTGACGCCGTTTGGCTGATCTGATGCCCAAATCAAATGACTTCGTGCGTCTGTCATGACTGACTTCCAGCAAAATGAAAAGGAAAGCATGGCGCCGGTGGTACTTACTACTTATAAGTCTCAGAGCGGACGTATTCAAAGACGTGGGACACGCCCAGCTGGAACTGGTCTGCGATAGGAGTCACCCAGGGGTTATTCTCCGCTTTGAATACCTGTTTTGGGCCGGTGAGGTCCAGATTTCCTAAAGAAACAGAAAGTCATAACATGCTTAAAAAAATAGATCACCAAATAAGGTCACTTTCACAAAAGCACAATGGCTTCCCCAATTAAACTGTGCTTTCAACATTTCTTGAATCTTGAAGCTTTAAAAATATAAAGTTTTGGATAAATCTTTAAAGGACATGAATAACCAACAAAACACTTTCCTCACCAGCGTAAGAACATAAAAATAAGGGCCTGTTTGGAAGCAAAATGTGAAGAAAGGAGGGGACTTTTGCAGCTATAATGAAAGATCCGGACTTAATTATATTTTTTAACGTCTTGTTAAAGAATAGTTCTTCAGATCTTTCTGAAGGACAGTGTTGTTGTCTCTCATTTTCAGTCCAGTCTCTGTACCTGAGCAGTTCTCCAGATCTTCCTGAAGGACAGTGCTGTTGTCTCTCAGTGTGGGATCATTTCCAGAGAGAACTGAAAACAGCCGACATTCAAAGAAGAGCTTTGGGACGTCCTTCAAGAAGCCTGGAGAAGTGTTCCTGACTTAAAGAAAGGAGCTGGCCTAAGAGTGTTGAGGCTGTGCCGAAGAATAACAGTGGTGGTGGTGAACATTGACTTTAAAGCTGGTTTGCGTTTAGACTGGAATGACACGAGTTGGTATACAAATCACTGAACTACTGTCTCACTTTCTACAAGATGTAAGGAGAGCCTCAAGACTCGTAAACCTCAAGCCTTTTCCAGAACCTAGCGATCCATCCCAAGCAACACACAGAGAGCAGGGAAGACAGTGTAGAGAGTCAGAGGCAGATGGAAGAAGGGTATAGATTACATGATTTGAAGAAGGAAGAAAGAAGGGGCAGGGGGAGAGGTTAGCGAGGGGTAGGGAAATGTGAAGACGAAAGGAGGGGAAATAAAGGGAGTGAAAACTTTGACAATGTAACAGTGCAGGTCACAGTGCTAATGTGGCACATGGTAGCTCACAAGGGGCCTAATTAAATTGTTTCTGATTAGAAAGTGTTGAGAAGGCTGTCAGAGGAGCAGCTAAATTAAACCTGGGCCTCGCCGACCGTCGTCATGCCTCACAAGGCCGGCACCATTAGTGTAATTTAGCTGCTAATCTGTTGCCTCACGGCCGTCGCAGAGATCCGCTCGAGTCCTGTGACAGAACGAAGGAGTCCTCTCGCACCTGTGGGGGCTGCCTCCACAAAAAACCAACAAGGAGTCGACTTCGAGGCACCCGTTTTTTTATTCGCTGCTCTCCGGATGCTCGGAACGGGGTCCGGTGTCATAATGTGCCTGTCTCTCTCGCTCTCGTTTCCTCCTCTCGGTCCTCCTCTTCCTCGCCCTCCTCTGTGCGCTTGGCTGCTCCTTGTTAGCTGGGCTCTCCTCTCCACTTCCCTTCCACTTTCATGTACACACATGTGCACACACACTGTGGCAGCTCTAACGAGGCTGAGGAACAGGATTACGGAGACATAACAGGAGGGTCCTATTAAGACCGTCCCTGCAAGGGGCACAGGACACGGCACGGACCAGAGACAGGGTCCCATCCTGCAGTGTCCCCATGGTTTCGTAAAAAAGGCTTGATGTGGGAATTTGGCTCAAGGTGGAGGAGATTAAACAGAAAGAGAAAGGCTGTAATTTTCCCCAAAATGTGAGAATCTGCAGTCAGGATATTTTTAACTCGTTTCCAAAACAAAACCCCCGAGTCAGGACTCAGGGTTACTTTTGTGAACAGATTTGACAATATTGAGGTTCTGGGTAAATCTGGATCAGGATGATCACAGTTTGAGGCTGTTTTAGAAAAAGACTCTCCTAAAAACCAGAGGATGTGGGTTTGTTTAAAGAGTCTGGATGTGACTCTGTGTGTGTGTGTGTGTGTGTGTGTGTGTGTGTGTGTATATATATATATATATATATATATATATATATATATAATATATATATATATATATATATATATATATATATATATATATATATATATATATACATATATATATATATATATATACATACACACACACACACACACACACACACACACACATACACACCCAGTGCAAAGTTTTAGGCAGGTGAAAAAAACACTGCAATAGAACGCCAGAAATATCAATAATGATTATTTTGATCAATTTACAAATGCAAAGTAAATCCATCTGAAGAAAATTTGAATCGATCAATATCTGGTAAGTTTCTACCTTTACCTCTTCAGAGCAGCACTGCCCTTCTTGGCCCCCTGATCTCCACATCATCCAGTGTGTCTGGATCACATGAAGAGACAGAAGGATGTGAGGAAGCTACATCCACAGAAGGTCTGTGCTCAGTTCTCCAAGATGTTTGGAACGACCGACCGGCCGAGTTCCTTCAAAAACTAGAAGAACTGATGCTGTTTTGAAGGCAAAGGGTGGTCACACCAAATATTGATCTGATTTAGATTCTCTTTTGTTCATTCACTGCATTTTGCTGATTGATGAAAATAAATGATCAACACTTCCATTTCTGAAAGCATTCTGTTTACACCTTCCTAAAACTTTTGCACAGTACTGTACATATATTTGTTTATACAATACACAAAAAATGTTTTTTCTTTTTTATTTTACGGACATTTGATAAATGGTCTGTTTTTTAACTATTGGGTGGCTCTACTTTTATCTTCGTAAAAACTCAAACATTTATCCATCATCTTACATTGCTTATTTTACCTTAAACCTTTCTTTTTATTTGCATTATTAATTAAAAAATTATTAATTTTATTATTTATTTCTGCATTACTTTATTTATTATCTATTCTGTTTCTCTAAATCACCCTAGAAACAATGGCTTATTACAATTAAAAATGAGACCTGGGGAGAAAAAAAGTAAATAAAACAAATACGTTAAAATTGCAATCTAAATACTCGTTAAAAAATAATTGCAATTAGATATTTTGCAATTGCAATTAAATCTTTCAGCTGTACTAAAGACCCTGCTTTCTTACATCCATCCACCCATCCATCCCTCTACTTACAACCTTCCTACAGAAATCTGAGGGTTCTGCTGAGTTAAACCTTTATGAACGGCTGTTTTGGCTTAAGGTTCTTCTCTCTCTCTTTTAACTCGACACAGGTTCGACTGGCAGAAGCACGAACTGGCTGCAGCGACGAGTCTGCAGGACGTCTCATAAACATTATTACACTAAAACTGGAGACAGAAGCACGACGGGCAACAATTTAAGTGATATTTGTTAAGACTCTCACACCACTTAGTCAATAATTCTATAGCGCGGCTGGCGAGAGACGTGGTGTGGGCGACTGTGGCTGTTTAAGGCCAATTATCGCCTCTTTGGGCAGGCAGTGTGTGTGTGTGACAGGAGAGAAAAGCAGGCACAGGGAAGTGTGTGTGTGTGTGTGTGTGTGAGTGTGAGAGAGAGAGAGACCGGGCTTCATTCCAACACAAAGCATTTTAGGGGCGCGTTAATGTGGCTCAGGAGATTAACGAGAGAATTAATGTTTTATAAACTTGCGGCACAGAATGAACAGAATAAAGTAGGTCTTCGAGTCTGTTGTTTGCAGAAAAAAGGGGAAGCTGGTGTGTGTGTGTGTGTGTGTGTGTGTGTGTGTCTGTGTGAGGCGCTCAGGCTGAAAGATGTTTGACCTGTGTTGACCCCTGTGGAGCTGTGTGAAGCTTTCAGCGTTAAGAAAAGAGAGAAAGAAGAGAGAGGCGCAGCTGATGCCTGCCGTCTCGTCCTCTGCCGGGTCGGGAGGGCGTGGCTAACTCCCCAATGATCCGCCATCCAATCACAGCGCGACTGTCGAGGACGAAGGACAGAATGCCTACTGACGGGTGCTTTTACACTTGTGCATCCACCATGTTGGTGTTTATTTGAAGGTGTGTCTCACAGCCAAACATAAAAAATTGTGAGAGAGAGAGATTCGTCTAAAGACTAAATTGTCACTTTAACTTAACTGTGTCTACTGATGGATCTGTCTGTCTGCAAATTTGTAAAATAAGCAATTGTCCTCTGGATCAGTAGTTTTTCTGATTCTGAGCAGTTCTAGTTACAAAACAAGACCGTTTATTCTTCTTGTTCATGAGACTGTTCTAGAATAAAGACACTATGAAATAAACCCACAAGGAGGATGAAAGGAAACGTTTAACGGTTTAAAATAATTCTGATGCAATGAAACAACTTTCCCAAATCTCACCGAGTTCAGGAGGCAACACAGTGAGCCTGTTTCCCTGGATATGCAGCTCCTTCAGCTGGGCCAGATCTCCGATCTCTTTAGGCAACGAGATCAGGTCGTTATCCCTCAGACTCAGCTGTACGGGAGGGAAGAGAAAAGGTCAGGAAGGGCAGAGGAGAAACTACGGCAACTAATTTATTTATTTAATCATACCAAAGTGTATTTATTACAGGTTTAGATAAGCTCGACATACATTTTACATTTACGGCATTTAGCAGACTAAAGACTTTCAGTTTACAGGGACAGTCTCCGTGGAGCAAACAGGTTCAGGGTTTTGCTCAGGAACCCTGTGGTGGTGCAGGAGGTGGATGTTCAACAAGTTCAGGCAAACCTTATCAACCACAAATCAGGCTGCTAAATACATTGTATAACACTTTAATGCTACACTAGGCCTGCTTTATTTCTCCAAATATTCCCTGGAACAACATTTCAGACTCCGGTCTTTTCTGGTTGAAAACAAACCCGAACTGAGCCGGTTCCCCATTGGTGGAAAGGGCTGATAATGAGCGAGACAACTCGCAGGTCTGCTTTATCGTCTCTAAATTCGGATTATTTTTGGTTTAAATATTTAAATTTGGTGCCAGAACCCGAACTGACTCGGTTCCCTGTTGATTAAGAAGTGAGAGCGTGGCCTGTTTTTCCCCAATTCTCCTTTTTTCAGGCTCAGTATAATGTTGGTTAAAACGCTCTGCATGGTTCAAGGTTTAGTGTGGAAGTAGAGCTGAGCTGAGCTGAGCTGAAACCAAGCCTGAACCTGAAGTGAGCCGGTTCCCTGTTGATGGAAAAGGGATGATAATCAGTGATGTTATTCTTTTTATCAGCTCCAAACTGTCTGGAACAACATTTTAGGATCAGTTTAATTTGGTTCGATGCTTCAAACGGTTCAAAATTTGGTGCCCAAAGCTGAACTCTTACGAATCCAAACCCGAACCGCTCCGGTGGAAAACGGCCGGTAATCAGGGAGATAAGTCTAGGCCTGCTTTATCGTCTCCGCTGAGATAAGCGCCAGCCCTCAGCACCTCAGAGGAAACATCTAAACCTGCTCTCACAGGCCGGTGATAAAGGACGGTACCGGGTGTAGAAATAAATATAAACCGACCAACAGCCCTGTGAAAAGAGGGATTGATTTCAGGGAGAATTTAGATAAATTACTCACTATCTGCAGCTTGGCCAGTTTGCCGATGTCTGGGGGCAGGATCTCAAAGTCGTTGTCACTGAGATAGAGTGCACGGAGGGTGGCTGAAATGAAAGAGAGAGAGAGAGCGCGCGTTAGGGAGACCAGGGTGTCCCTGGCCTGAGAAGAGTGTCGGCGGATCAATAGAGATGGTCACGGTTGATTAATATTACAGGTCCAGATCGGCGTCTGTCTCAGGAACCATCCTCACACACACACACACACACACACACACGAGAATCTATCATAAACAGTCAGAATGTAAACAGTTACAGAAGGGATAAAAGCCACAATTATAAATGCACAAGAGCTGCTACTTAAATAATTAAGCTCTAATTATGGGAGATGAATAATAAACTAATATTGCAATGCTTGTGGTGGAAAATTAAATAGAGAAAATAATTCCAAAATACCAGTTAATAAATCAATTTGATAACGCGATAGTGTTTCTGATTCTTCGAATTCACATTTAATTGTTTATCAATCAATAAATTCTCTAATTTTATTCCAACTGTTGATACCAAAGTAACAGGAAAAGCAGACACCATCCACAAACAGGAAATAAAGCAGAAATATCTGGATGTAAGTAAATGATATGGATTCAATCCATATTATCAACATGAAGTTTCGAGTGTTTTTAAAGCCCCCTCTCGCCCCCTCTCCTTTCTGCTCCACTGCCTCTGATTGTCCTTAATCACCTGAAGCTCATTCATTAATCAGATCCATTTTAATTTGCTTATGGAATCAGAGGTAATATCAGAGGCCGGTCGTCAGCAGTGATAAACAGAGCAGGGAGGTGTGAGGTGTTAAAGGGGGAGGAGGGGAGTTAAAGACTGATTGCTGTGCTTTCATCATGTCATCAGTATTAAAATAACAGCCCATTAACCAAGTACACGCAGCAGAGACGCTCACTGATCATCACTGAGCCGCTAATGGGGAGGAGCTGACTGGAATGATAACCATGACGACGGCGGCGGCGTTCACAGCAAATCACTATTCTGTTAGTAGTCCATCAGGATGGGGGGGGGGGGGGGGGTTACGATGACTGTATAAGAGGAAAAGAGGGAGAAAAAAAATGATAGAGAACGAAAAGAAAGAAAGAACGAGCTGAAAAAAGCAAGAGCATGAGGGCAAGAGAGGAAAAAAGAGACTGACTTTTAAACCCCATTATTTAGGAATCACTTAGAGGAATACAGAAAAAAAAAAGATTGCATTGGAGAGAGGGAGGGAAAAAGAAAAAGAAGGAAAGAGAAAAGAAAAAGAAGAAAAGCAAGAAAGAAGTAAAGAATGAAAGATTGTGAACGAAGGGAAAACAGCAAGAGCATCAAAGCAGGGGAGAGTCAAAGGAAATGAGAGAAAATCAAACGGAAAAAGGAAAAGAGTGCGGAAAAAGAGATGGAAAAAAAGAAGTGTGTAAGAAAGAATAAGGGAAAGGTGGCAAGCAAGAGCGGGAGAGAATGAGCCCATTTATTTATTTATCATTTAGGTGAAATAAGGAATGAGAGAGAGAGAGAGAGAGAGAGAGAGAGAGAGACACTCACTAAGGTAGAAGAAATTTCCTGGCAGTGAGGATTCGTTCAGATTGTTGTAGGTGAGATCCAGAACCTCCAATGCTGGAAGAGAACCGAACCCTCTGGGCAGAGAACTCAACCTGTTCATCCTAAACACACACACACACACACACACACACACACACACAGTCAGAGACACACTGAGCGCAATATTCCTGATGAAGACAGATGCTCTCAAATACAGTAACCAATCAAACAGCTAAATCTGAAACATGCGTCTCTGAGTCTCTTCACATCGAATCCTATTAAAATATGAAAGGCTTAATTAACTAAGGTTAATTAACTAAAGGTGTGGCAGGTTTATTTCTATTTAATGTGCTTTCAGAGATAAAATGAGTCTAAAAAGATAAGTAAGCCCCACGCTATTAGACAGCAACTTGATGGTAAACATCTTGTTCTGAGACGCTACAACGAGACTCGGTAAACGAGGACTGGCCCAACCGAAGACACTGTAGAGTGTGCGTGTGTGTGTGTGTGTGTGTGTGTGTGTGTGTGTGTGTGTGTGTGTGTGTGCGTGAGATCAAAGGCTGATTAACTCCGGCCACTTAAGCCTCTCTGCTCTTTCTGAGTCTATATGTCCTCCCCAATTTCATTACCCACCTTCCCCTCTCGGCGCTGTGACAGCACGTCGCCGCCGAAAGACGTCCACAGTTTTGCGGCGGATTTAACAGACACAAACAAACCGATTCCTCCGTGTGTTTGCGAAGCAATTACAGGAAGTGGGGTCTTGTTTTGACAAATGAGATTGGGCCGGCAGGCGTTCGCGCGCCCTCGCGCCGGGACTCGCCGCCAAGAATACGGCGGGGCGGCTTAGGTTTTCAAGATTATGCCTGGAAATGACGCGTCTGACAGCAAATCAATAAAAATGTGGGATGTGGGATGCAGCGGGAGATTGCGGCGCTCCTTAATCCCGTGTGACATTGAGGAGGCCTCCTCCTCTTCACAAACCTCAGGGCTTAAGGAAGGGGCCCTCAGGATTTGGGCGTGTTAAAAAAAATGAGGGTTTTTGCTGTGGGGCAGATGTTATGACGGCGAGGAGGAGAGCGCAACGGTGTTTGTGGGCCCTTAACCGCAAGCTCCTAAATCTGACATTTAGTCCCACTGTACTGCAACATTAAGCAAAGAAACAATGGGCAGTGAACTTGGCTCAGTCTTGCTTTCTTTACTGCAAGTTTGTTGCAACTCCTGGCCAATTAGAGCACACGAGAACTACTTTAGACTTTGGATTTCCCAAATTAACAAAAGTTTTAAATGATTCTATACTAGGATGAGCACAGTAAGCAAAACCACTGATGGGTGGAAATGAATCATGTCTTGTTACAGAAGGTGGGATTTATAAGGCAGTGAACCATCCGCTGATGTTGGAAGCAGGAAAGATGGATAAGCATGTTGTTCTGAACCAAACTGCGGTGGTTTGACCACTGGGACATCTCTGACCAGGCAGGCCTCGAGTTGGTGTTCCCAGTGGTTCAGTGGACCAGAAAAGCAGAACTGGTTGACATGAGTAGTAAAGGCTGGGCTGAAGAGCTGCTGAAAAAAATTCAGGTAAGAGAGGTGTCAGAAGACACACTTCTGCTGTGTATGCTGACCCCTGTCCATTACCAAAAGCTCCAACAATGAACTGGACCATGAAGCGATAGAAGAAGCTGGACCGATGGGTCACATTTTCCTTCATGTGGACAGCCAGATCTGGTCCTTACCTGAGGAAGAGACGGCAACAGGATGCACTATGGGAGCCAGTGTGACGCTCTGGACAATGAGCTGCTGGGAAACATTGGGTCCTGCATTCACATGGACGTTACTTTGACATCTAAACGTCACTGAAGACCAGGTTCTACCGGAACAGTTTCCAGTAGAAGATTAGTAAGACTTCATACTAAAAAATGCCCAAACTAGGTCTGCCTTGAACATGACCGTCCCGGAGACATCCGGTAAAAAGGCTCAAGTTAAAGGAATGTCCTGTAAAAATGACCGGTATTCTGATTCTGCATAAATAATCAAGAAACTGTCAATCACATTTTCACTGTTCTGTAAACAGACTGGCTCCATCAGAGATTTTCACTCAAATTCACTAAAATAAGTCAATGAACAGGTGACTCAGAAACTGGAATAATCTCATGGAAACATATATGGATAAATGACCATAATGGAAAACATCTAAGTTTCAGTGTTTGTGCATTTTTAGGGTTTAATTCAGTGTAATTTAAAACCAAAATGATACCTTAAAAATGAATACTTGGAAGAAAAAGGAAGCGCTAAACTGTAATCATAATAATCCAAGCCAAGTGAGAAGACAATGTGTACCTTTTTATGTCCATTTTCTTATGAAACCCTACATAGTGTTACTAGCAGAATTAAAATGGATTAGAGCTTGAGCAGTTCACTGATTACGGTAAGAAAAGAATTGAAAACATCATAATTTGGTAAAGCAAGGAAAGACTTGGACCAACGTGGACCAGTGCTTACCCTAAATTGAGGTGTTTGAGCTTCTGAAGGCTGCTGATCTGAGTGGGCAGCTCCTCTATCTGATTGTTGAACATGTTCAGCACCTCCAAATTCTTTAGGTCAGCAATGTTCGGAGGCACAGCTATGAGAAAGAAAAGCAGAGTCAGAAAGAAAAAGCCTCTCAAAAGCCTCCCGTCATCAGGTCTCAGATCCTCCGAACTACACAATGCAAACCTAGAATTAAACAAACAGTCCTTTGATAGAGTTCAGACAGCATCGAGGGACAAGGGGACGAGGGCTTGCTGGTGACACGGCAGGATTTAATGAGCCAATTATAATACCCAGGGCACGGGCTCTCCGTCTTTGATGACTCAATTAAGGGTCACTTGCGCCGCAGTAGATTTGACATTTTAATGATAGGGGCGTTTACCGCAATGGGTTCGTCCCCTCGTCCCTCCTGGCTGGACGGGCTGCTGCACTCGTTACAGCAAGATCAATGAGGACAACAGGGCATCGGTCTGATTACTGAACAATCAATTGGTCTTCATGGTACAGTGTTGAAACGGAAAGCACTGTCCCCTCGCAGCAAGATGGTTCTGGACTCAATTCCTGGGTCCCTGTGTCTTTCCTCCTATGCATGTATGTCAGGTGTACTGGAGATGTTAAAGTGTCCCTCGTGTGAGACTGAAAGACATTTTCCACCATGGAACCGGCAGTGTTCTGGTTCCGAGACCATATTGTGAAAAGGTTGAACTACAAAAAAGAAGTGGTTTGGCACAAGCTGGAAACACATACTTTTCTCAGGTGGAAACATGGCAACATTAGTGGGAATGTCCTCCTTTTGGTATGTTTCTCTTGTGAAGCTCCTCCTGACATCTTGATTGCAGTGGTTCCAGTCCAAAGTAGTGGAAACGGGGTTCATCAGTTTCAAATAATGCTGAATGCAACAGGTTCAAGAACTGATACGTTGTTGGTGGAAAAGATGTGTGAGAGAGTGTCTCTGTCCTGTGATGGACAGACGATCTGTCCAGGGGGTTTCTCCACCATTCATCATGAAGGCTCTGGCATAGACATGTGTAGTCTGCATGTTCTCCCTGGGTTCCTCCGGGAGCTCCAGTTTCCTCCCACAGCCCAAAGACATGAAAAACTGCCCCACAGGAGTAACTGTGTGAGGGAGTTTGTGCTGTGATGGACTGAAGACCTGTCCTGGGTGTTTCTCTGTCCCGCGAGCGCTCCAGCAACCCTGGATTAGGATACAAGTCTTGGACAATGGTTGAAGCTGTAACCAAGTGAGCTTTTTGGACTCAATCTTCAACATAATACATAATTTTAACACTTTATATTAAACCCAGACAAAAAAAGCCAATCATCCTATCCCCCATTAGTAAAAGAGCACTGGGGTCTTCTTAAGAGGACGCCTTCAGTACCTTTTGTTAGGGGACAAAATCTACCAAAATCAATTGTAGGTGTATTGACATCAACTAAAATTTTTTGTCTGTAAAAAACACAATTAAGGTACAAATCTGAACCTTGTTGTGTTTTTGAAGGTTACACCATTTGTACCTTGATGAACCAAAAATGTCCCTTTATTTCTGACATTTTCCTGGAACAAGAGACGAAGAGATGAAGATCTGGGTTTAAAGCGCTCAGATCTGTATGTGATTAGAGGTTTTCCACTAGACCCATTGCTAAGGCTTATGCAAAAGATAGAAATGCATTATCTTCCAAAAAGTGAAAGGGAAAAAAAACAAAAACAGTTCTCACCACCATTTGGGTGTGATGTATGTAATGTTGTGAAAAAAAACAAACAAAAAAAACTATGAAAAGGCAAGAAGGCTTTTTAACTCTTCCACTTGTGTGCTTTTAGAGAGAAAAATGTTAAAAACATGCTTATACAACAATTCCACGGGTCTCTCTCTTTGCTGAAATTTTGTCTTTTATCTGCAAAAAGGTCAATATTTCACCAGCTTTGTGACCCAAGAAAAAGAAAAACAGCTTTAAATGCAGTTCCAGGAATGTTTAGCTTCTTGCAAGTCCTAAATGAGAAATCCAAAAATGTTGCAAAAACAAGTAGAAAATGATGAACACCAAACTTGTCACTGAATCGTACCATAAAATCAGCTACGAGACTTTACAGTGGGGATTTGGCACCGACACGACAATCCCTAATTTTCATGATGGCTCCAACCACTCCAGTGTAAACACAGATAGAGCTCTTCTCCCAAATGCTAAGCTTTAGTGTTGTAAACGAAGAAAATGACCAACGTGACCATTTTTAGCTAAAACAGTGTGAACAAACATCAGTAGCGATGTTGGAAACCTGTAGACTTGTGTTATCCTTACGTTTCTACCAAGGCCTTCTGGCAATCAAGCTTTAGCTCCCTGAGCAGAAGCACCTGTGTTGTTACCTGTTTATGGGGTGATCCATCATGCATTGATCCTGACTGGACTGAAAGATCTGGACTTTTGCACATTTGTACTGTTTTAATACTCTTATATCACACAAAACGCTTCCCAAACTCCAGACCAGACAGTCCACTGTCTGAGCCGACTGTGTTTAAGATCGAACCGACAATCATCAGACTCCTCTCCTCACCTGAACTTCAGATCAGCTACATCAGACTGGATCATCTGCAGGAGCTGCTGCCACTAAGATTAACAAAAGCTTGGCCAAACAGAACCGCCATTAGCTCATCAAACTTGTGATGATACAGACACTAATGGACTTTTATTGTAACTCATTTTTCTGAAAATCATCGCTAAAACTATTAGATTATAAAATCCACTTCCTCTTTCTTTTCCTTCTAGATCATCAAACCCCAGGAGGGCTCTAAACAAATAGTATAACTGGTTGCTTTCCTTTAAGGTGGTGGTCTAGTGGTAGGATACTCGCCTACAGACCAAGAGGTTGCAGGTTTGATTCCCACCTCCACCAATACCACCATTGGGTTCCTGAGTAAAACCCCACAATGCTCCAGGGAGACCCTACAGTCCCTGTAGTTTGGAAATGAGTCTTGGTTCCTCCCAACGTTTCTCCCTCCAGTTTTAGGGAGTTGGTCCTCTGTCACCCTCGGCTTGCTCTCTAGGAGCTCGAACCCAGATTTTGTAAAGCTGCTTTGTGAACAGCAGCTGTAAAAAGTGCTTTGAAAATAAAACTGTCCTTGATTATCATTCAATCAAGATATAAAATGTAAAACACAGGTATGGAACACACCTGAATGCTCTCATATAGACTATAAACAAGCACCCATGCAATAAATACAAACTAAAGACAATAAATCACAGGTCCTAGTGCTGGTCTAGTGGTTAGGGGGTTGGCCCCAGGACCGGAAGGTTGTGGGTTTGTTTCCCAGACCAGTAAATTACCTCGAGGTAGCCTCGAGCAAGGCAATAGCTGGCCCCTGCTGCACGGTATGTGTGGGTGAAATGCAGATCGTTGTGGTTCACTGTGTGCTGTGCTGTTTCACAACAAACAGAACAGTCACTTAATGAGTCAGCAGAAAAAAAGCCAGATATTAACAGCATTTACTGTAAACTAATTAAAGAACACTTGATCAAGTGACTGCAGAGTAGTGCAACAGGCTGTAGGACTACATTACCCACAATTCCAGTCTATTAGTCTATTATCTCTGCAAATAAGATGCAACTTCAAACTCAATTCAGAATTATTGGACTTTTTTGGCCAAAAAGTGCCCTGGAGGGGAAAAAATAAGATTTAAATCATCACGACTAAATTGAAATGAAAAGGTTTAGTGCAAAATGCTTTTCGTGACACTTTTCATATTATTATTAAAAACCCCTCCAATTTAAACTCTTCAATATTAGTTAACGCAACATACAACGAAAGCTGCAGCCCTTGCGTCTTGAAAGCTTCAGACTATGATGTAATAAAACTATTTTTAAGTGTGTAGTTTGGGTGAAGGTGTAAAAGTAAGTTTTCTCTTCTTAAATCACACTAACGACAAAATCGTTGAATTTAATCTGTTCAGGTTGTAAATCGCCACTTAAGCAAAGGGAGTGACTTCATAAACATATACCACGATGTCCCAGCGTTTAGGGAGTCGGCCACAGGATCAGAAGGTCGTGGGTTTGAATCCCAGACCAGAAGATTACCCCGAGGTGTTCTTGAGCAAGGTACCATCCCCATCACTGCTCCCCGGGTGATGGATATGCCTGCCCCCTGCTGGACGGTGTGCGTTTGTTAAATACAGAGGATGTATTTGGTTTCACCGTGTGTTCACAATCACACAGTCACTTTTAACTGATCTAGATCAGTGTTGCAGTGAAAGGGAAGGAGGAATATTCACGAAAAGGTCCACTTTCTTCCCTTTCTTCTCTTTCAGCGTTAAGAGCGTTTAAACCCGGTGATGTGAAGGAGGAGTCGAGGGAGTTAAACGGCGTCGTCTCCGTGAAATGACGAGGGTCCGTGATGGCGGGAGGGTGACTGATAGTAATAAGCGAGTGTGTTGTAAAGACGGGATGGTGGAGAAAGGTTTCAAACCTTTGCCCCTGCTCGTCCCTCTTTCTCTCTCATTACCCCGGCCGAGGTAATGTCTCTCGTCCCTGCCGGCTCGGGCGTTCGCTCGGCGGCCTCGCTAATAAAAGGGCTCCAAATGTCACTGTAATTCCTGACTACCTTGAAAAGTTCAAAAAGACGGCAGCCTTTACATCTCTGCTCTTTCCGGGAGGATCGACCGTGGAAATAAGCAGCGTGATGATAAGACCGGACTGTTTTTTGGATCTCAGGGGATTTTAAATGGGTACAGTGAGACCGTACGTGAAGTTTTATTTATTTTTTCCCCCCGTTTATCCCCTGACACGATCACTCAAACCTGAATTCACAAATCTCTCCTTCAGGTGGAGCGGCACGGATGAACTTAATCTAATTAGTCACCTTTGATCGGGACTAAAAATAACACCTGAAAAACAAGGACATCAAACCTGACATCTTCATGGAGATTAACTTGATTCCGGTACAAACAAATCCCCAAGCGTTTACTGTAAACATGAAATCAAACGCGTGGCTTCGGTTTTAACAATCCGGCTGAGTGTAAAAGGGCTTAATGCTGGTAAACCTTCATGAATATTCATGAATTTGTTGCAATAACTGCAAACCACAGCAGTAATTGAACAAACACGATTCATAAGAGGCAAACATCTCAGACTGTTAAACTATTAAACTGTATTTTGCTTTTAAACTGGGATTTATGCTTTAACAGAGCCAATTCTGCCCTCTTGTGGCTGAAATGAGCACAACAATGACTTTTCAAGAAAATAAGTATTAAATATCAAAGAAAGTTGCTCCACATTCTGTTAAAAATGCCTGTAAAAGATTTTTTTGTAATTCAGTTAGAATTCTTTCGTCTAAGAGTAAAAAGAACATAAAGGCTTACTTGAAAGCTTGTTGTGGCTCAGGACGAGCTGGGTTATGTTGGACAAGGTGACTGCGAGACAAAAAACATAAGAATAAAATAATTAAGAACAGGTATGCCTGCAACACGTCAACATAATTACGATCGATTATTAAAACCTCTGCTAATTTATTCGTCGATTACTCGTTTAAGGCTTTACAAACTTTCCGAAGCTTTTGAATTTGTCTCTTTAAAAATATGTAAAATAAGAAAATTACTTTTGATTATAATGACTAAAAGAAGCAACTTTTCTAAATCGAATACGGTCTTTAAGGGCTACAGAGACCCACTGAAGACTTTTCTGTTTATTTCAGGTGTGTTTATGAAAGCTGGAGCTGTTTTTAAAGAATAAATCTTTTTCTTAGTTCTAAAACAATCGATTAATCAAAAGAATTGACCGATTAAGTTAAAAAAAAATGAAATCAACCGGCTGTAGCTCTTCTGTCGACCTATACGTTGACACGTTGTATAGATGAATGATGATAAATGACATATAGCCATATTTTAATGACATAATTACATATGCAGCGTATCTTCTTCTGCACATTAGGATACACTGTACCCCATATTGTTCACTTTCTGAGACTCTTCCAACTTATTTTAATTACTATGATCACTTTATTTAGATTTATTTCATTAACTATATTGCTTTTTTGTGGTTTTATCCAGAATAGGTTTTAGTTTAGGCCTCTGAACAGCCTTTAGAGCCAAATCTGCGACACATTTCATTACAAGTGGTCTAAAAATCAACAGATTTGATATAAAATCTAGATTTAAAAGGAATTAGTAAGTAAATATGCTCAAGCATGTTTGTTTTATATACTTTTATTTGTTGGTTTTTGTACCTATTGCTACTTTATTATCTATATTTGACACATTTACACACACAGACACTATAAATATACTTTGTGTTGATGTATTCATGCACTTGTGTGAGGTATTCTTGGAAAAATGATCTGTTTGGTGAGAAATCAGTGAGACAGTGGAGTCCAGAGTGAAAATCTGAGGTAAAATTCCCCCCAAAACACAGTAAAAGTCTCAAAACAAAGTTTAATTCCTCTGCAAGTGAGACATACTCACATAAACCGGGAATGTCCAGCAGGTTGGACACCCCCCGGTCGCTCATGTCCACCTCAGGCAGGTTCTTGTCCCTGCTCTCCTCCACCACCTTCTTCAGAGATTTGGACATTTTCTGAGGAAAAAACACAGAAAACTGTCCGCTACAGTCAAAACACCGAGCTGAAGAGGAGCACACGGGGAAAGGCTGTCCGATTACACCCCGCTGAGTGAAACTAAGGCGTGAAAATGAATAAAAACTGTAAATAAAGATGAATGGAGATGTAAATAAAAGTATTTGTGGCCTCCGGGAAGAAACGTCTGCTCCTGCCTCACACCCAACCGGAAGTTGGTAGAAACGATCATTTCCCATATTAGGACATTTCCTGCAGCAGCCAGAGAAGGAACCCTATAGGACCGTTAAACGTTCTCAACCAATCATAGCTAGGCAGGAGGAAGACGGACAGCAATCCCATCCAATCAGTGCGAGAGCAAGGAAGACGCACAGTAATCAGGTCCAATCAGGACGCTGAATTGTGGAGGAAGTGGTAACAGAAATGTGTTCCGCCGAAACAGCTGAGAGGATCTCGTTTATTTATTTTAGAGTGCTAATTATTTAAAATTATTTTAGAGCAGGTTAATTTAATATAATGTTAGAGCAACTTTCTGCAATTTAATGTAATTTAAATTTTAATAATAATTAAACATTAACAACAACACCAACACCAATAATAATAATAATAATAATAATAATAATAATAATAATAATAATAACAATGGCAGCATTTTTAAATGTATCTATATTAGGATGAAGGCCCAAGCGAATGTCTCTAACTGTTCTTAATCTGGCCAAACAGAAATCCTTCTTTATTCAATAACCCCAATAAGCAGCATTGTTATTGTTGTTACTTTGTAATCGACTATTAGGATTTTAAACAAATCAAGATTTCTCAGTTAAGGTTCATCAGATTTATTTTTCTGAGGACTGACTTTAATCTTAAATTATCCAGCTAAACAGAGAATAACTGCTCCCAGTAATGTTCTTAAATAAATAATAAAATAAATAAATGTATTGTCAATATTATTAAAATTGGTAGTGGTACACACACACACACACACACACACACACACCCCAGTTTAACTCCTTTAAGATGCTCCCATCACTGATGCAGGTGCTCTGCAGCAGCTGTAGGTCACCACGCCCTGTTCCATCAAATCCTGCTCCAACATCTGGTGTAAAGCCTCCCTGTGTAAGTAGAAACTGGAATGGGCTCCATTATTAACACTCTTGGTTACAGAAGGAACGTGTCGATGATAATGTTCATGCATGTTTATCTCATTATGAGCCCTAAAGTGTGAGTGTTAAGTAAGGTGTTTGTGGGTGAGGGAATCCTTCAGCAGGTTTAGGACTGTCTCACTCACGTCCGTCTGAGCTTACCTTGCGGGGCAGACACATTCTTTGGCCTAAATTCAGCTCGAGGGGGGGCCACGGCAACTGGAGCCTCCTCTGTCTCCACGTCCAGCATGAAGCACCCAGACATAGAGCGGAGGTAAACCGAGACACTTCTCCTCCACTTTTGGAAACAGCTTCAGGCTGGAAGCACCTCAGCGTTGGAGATCACTGCGTTACATTCCCTCCCTCTCCTCCTATCTGCCCCTCTGTATTCCTCCTGTAAGGTTGATCATTACAAGGGGAGGCAGGGGGAGGCGGGGGAGACGGGGAGGGTGGGTGTAGGTGCAAAACAGTGACCTCTATTTTTAGGCCTGAATATATTTGGTGGGCAGGAAAGTGGCAACAGATGCCTTCAGCTTGGGTGAACTTTGCTTCACTGAGAGATGTTGTCTGTCACTGCAGGTTCCTTCTTGTTTACACTGTAAATTCTGTCTGTCTCTCTCTCTCTCCCTCTTTATTGATAGATAGATAGATAGATAGATAGATAGATAGATAGATAGATAGATAGATAGATAGATAGATAGATAGATAGATGTGTATGTGTGTGTTGGAAGTTACATAAAAGGGCACATTGGAGCAGTGGTGGCCTAGTATTTAGGGAGTTGGCCCATCAGAAGATCATGGGTTCGAATCCCAGGCCAGTAGGTTGCCCTGAGGTACCCTTGAGCAAGGTACCATCCCTGTCACTGCTCCCCGGGCACTTTCAATAGCTGCCCCCTGCTGCACATGTTTGTGTGTGGGTTAAAGGGAGAGGTGTAATTTCGTTGTGGTTCACTGTGTGTTGTGCTGTGTTTCACAATGACAAGAATAGTCACTTTCTTTCAAAAAGATGACATTTACATATGCAAATTAGGTATCTACATAATTACTCCAATCTACTGAAAATAATCAACATTAACTTCACCGCTTCACTTTCATCCACGTCTCTACTAGTTCTCCCGTCATGGACACACATTCAACACACCCTGAACTCCACCGTCCACTCTCCCTGTCCTCTCTCTCACTCTCCTTCACTCTGTCCTGCACCGATGGACACACAGAGGGACGTCTCTTCTGTGTGTTTGTGTCCATTTAGGCTGGTCTCAATGTTGGGTGGTCCAATCTAAACACTACACTTCTTCAGACTAACTTGCTTTGTTTAAAGGTCAGGAGGCCTGAAGTGAGCATTTGATCATCGCCTGCGTGTTGCTGTGCAACCATCAGGCTCTGACAGCATTTATCCCTCTCATTCATTCTATCCCTCTCTTCCCTTCTTTTGCTCCCTCCATCATTGACGGGTGGTGTGTGATGGGTGGACGGCCGTGCTGTCAGGGGTGTCGGCTAAGCTGACATGTGTCCGGGGGGAAGCGAAGTCCACGGGATTTCAGTCAGTGAGGCCCAAATTAGCCAGTCCAGTAACTCAGAACATTAACAACTGACAAGAGCTTGGGCATGAAAACGTTGGATGAAAATGCAAATGTGACATTCAGAACGGTATTCACTTCTCCGACTGCTTCTTTAGTAAATGCTGTACGAGGAACGTCTGGTGAATTATCTGTGCCAACAACAAGTGCACCACTTTTACAACACGAGGCTATAATTACACAAAATGCATCCCTGAAATGATACTCGCGGAAACAGTCCAGTAAACAATGTTTTTATTTTACAAAGCAATTTATACAAATATCCTTACATCCACAATTGTTTCCCATAAAAATCTGCAAATATGAGTTGATCGAGAGAGCTTTTATATTTCATTGAACGCTGATCGTAATGAAATTGTTTACATGATTAAGAATTAAACGCTTGTAAACGTGTATCTAAGAACATGTGTGTGTGTGTGTGTGGATGTGTGTGTCTTCAGCCTCTCTTCAACTACTCCACGTGAGCCTGAATCCAGATGGCAGAACGACAGACTGGGAGTGAAACACGATGAAGACATGATGTGACGAGGCTCTAAATGGGGCTATGCTTGTCTCCTACAGGGCAGGAAAAAACAGAAAAACCATCATTAGGGCTGAAAGTAGAGACCAGCTAATATTCTTCAACTTTTAAAATAGAAGTACATTATCAGCCACAACATTAAAACCACAGCCAGGTGAGGTGAATAACATTGATTATCTCAAAGGGAGGTATATACACTGCTCAAAAAAATTAA
This sequence comes from Hepsetus odoe, assembly GCA_017165825.1. Classification (NCBI taxonomy): domain Eukaryota; kingdom Metazoa; phylum Chordata; class Actinopteri; order Characiformes; family Hepsetidae; genus Hepsetus; species Hepsetus odoe. Next base: position 1,647,453 of record CM029379.1, read on the forward strand.
AGGAGCCCTTTTTAATGAGAGTTTATTATTAGGTCAGTTAAACTTGTGGGGTGTTGATCTGGTCAGTTCAGTATCAGAGGGGGTTGTTAATCAGTGTTAGCTGTTTTGGTGTTGATGAAATTAACAACAGGGGCACTAAAGGGGCAACAATGAGACGACTCCAAACACAGGAACGGTTCTGCAGGTGGAGACCGCAGATATTTTTTTCCCTTCTCATTTTTTTTTGACTGCTTTTCAGTAGTTTTGCATTTGACTTAGGGGTGTTGGTGGTCTAGTGGTAGGATACTTGCCTATTGAGCCTATGGCTCAAGAGGTCCCAGGTTCGAATCCCACCTCTAGCACTACCACCACTGGGTCCCTGAGCAAGACCCTTAACCCTGAGTTGCTCCAGGGGGACTGTCCCTGTAATTAGGACATGTAAGTCGCTCTGGATAAGAGCGTCTGCTAAATGCTGTAAATGTAAATGTAAATGACTTGGGTCAGTGTCACTACTGGTAGCATGAGGAGAAACCTGGACCCTACATTTACATTACATTTACATTTACGGCATTTAGCAGACGCTCTTATCCAGAGGGACTTACATTTCCTAATTACAGGGACAGTCCACCTGCAGCAACTCAGGGTTAAGGGTCTTGCTCAGGGACCCAGTGATGGTAGTAACACATGAATGGACACATGAACACATGAATGGGACCCAGTGATGGTAGTGCTAGAGGTGGGATTTGAACGTGGTTCTTTTTGACCCATTGGTCCATAGGCAATTACCCTACCACTAGACCACCACCACCACCACCCTACAGAGGTTGCACAGGCAGTCCAACTCCACCAGGACGGCACATCAATACATGCCATTGCTAGAAGGTTTGCTGTGTCTCCCAGCACAGTCTCAAGAGCATGGAGGAGATTCTAGAAGACTGGCAGTAACTCTAGGAGAGCTAGACAGGGCCATCGGAGGTCCTTCATCAGTAGGACTGATATCTGCTCCTTTGTGCAGGAGGAACAGAATGAGAGCTGCCAGAGCCCTACAAAGTGACCTCCAGCGGGTCACTGGTGTGAACGTCTTTGACCAAACCATTAGAAACAGACTTCATGAGGTTGGCCTGAGGGCCCGACCTCCTCTAGTGGGCCCTGCGCTCACTGCCCGGCACCGTGGACATCAGTTCTTAAAGTTGACGAGACAAACTGGATCAGAACACCTCCAACGCGGCAGGTCCTATGGAATGTTCTTGGTACGAGCAAAAGTGCTCTAAAGAAGGAGAACCAGTGGACCAGCCACAGGTTCATGGACATCCAAAACTTATTGATGAGCATGTTGAACACATTTAGATGTACGGCATTTAGCAGACGCTCTTATCCAGAGCGACTTACATGTCCTAATTACACGTTCCAAGACACAATTCAGAGTGTCCATGTCCACCATCAATAGCTCCTATAATGGACATCAGAACTGGACCGTGGAGGGATGAAAGAGTAGGGTTGGTCTGATGGTTCATGTTTTCTTTTCCATCATGTGGATGGCTGGGTGTGTGTGTGTCCTTACCTGGGGAAGAGACACCAGGATGCACTATGGGAAGCTGTTGGAGGCAGTGTGATACCCTGGACAGTGATCTGTCGAGAAACCTTGGGTCTTGCATTCATGTGTTACTTTGACACCTAAATATTACTGCAGACCAAGTGTCCCTCTTTATGGCGACGATGTCTCCTAATTTAAGCGTCCACTTTAAGCAGGATGATGCTACTACCAACTAAAGAAGAGTTCAAGATGTTTCTCAAAATTCCCCACATCTCAATCCCATCATTTTTGGGATGTGCTGGACAGACTCTGATTCATGGATCCACCTCCTAAGTTGGAGAACCTAAAGGATCTGCTGGTACAGAAACCACAGCTTTGGAGGACTTTTGGAGTCCAGAGTGCGAGCTCTTTTGGTGGCCCAGTATTAGACATATGGTTTTGATGCTATGGCTGATTGTGTTACCTTTTTAGGAACCAACTCCTATTTTTTATAAAACAGTCAAAAACATAATATCTTGTTACCACTCCACAGTATGGCCCAACAGGTGGTGAGCTGGAATCTGGACCATCATAAAGCTTCAGATAGTTGTTCTGGCAGTCCCCGGGGTCATCGATGCTGATCTGGTTGAATGTGACGGTTACCACTCGTCCACTGGGGGCTCTAATACCCCACTCACAGTGAGTGCCATTAGGATAGGTACCAGGGAAGTCTGGACTGGTAAAAGAGCCGTGATCTCCATACAACGTACCCCCACAACCTGAAGTCAAAACAATCAAGTCATTGTTCTGTATCCTAAATATAGGTATAAAGGAAATTACACTGCATGGGATGAAAACTATGCTAGCAGACATCATGAAGCTACAGATAATCTGAGGTAAGGCAGTTCAACATTAGAGGCCAAACGGTGACTTAAGCTTTCATTTTTCACAAAAAAAATGTGTAAAAGTCATTTTTGGCCAATTTGATCAGTGATACACCCTGATCAGATGTGATGGTCAGTTTTATTTTATTTTATTTTTTTATGAATAAAAGGTAAAGTGCAGGTTCATGAAGGTACAAACAACCTTGTGGTTTGTCTGGCATCGGTTTCATGCCTGTTAATAAAACCCATTTCAGTTAAATATGTATATATGTATATATATATGTACCTTTTTAAATCTTTCAGTAATCCTTGAGTTGAGACAGGGTATATGGAGTCAGTAAAATAATATACTTGGAATATGATGGAATTATGTTCCCTACCTAAAAGTAATGAAGATGTTCACTTGAGGGCAACCTCCCAGTGACTTGAGAGGAACCTTTTTTATCATCTTTTTTCGGCTGAGAGTGTTTACTCACCCTGAGGAGAGGAGGTCCAGGTGATTTCAAAGCCATTGCGGGCAGCAGAGAAATCACTCTGGAAGTGCAGGAAGAGTTCGTTTGTCCTGGGAAAGATGGGACTGGGCAGGGCGCGCCCACAGTATTTCCCCAGTAGAGGGGCTGAAGCTGTGCTGCCGTTCCTCACCTTAAACACAGAGGGGAACCCATGTCATCAGAACATAAACTCCAGCAGGAGAACCACATTTCCCCTTCCCTTATGGGGCAGCAGTGGTTTAGTAGTAAGAATAGGCCCCAAAAATCTGAAGGATGTGGGTTTGATTCCCAAACCAGTAGGTTGCCCTGAAGCACGCTTGATCTCATCCCCATCACTGCTTCCCTTCGCTTTCACTGGAGTCCAGCTCCTCAGACATAGTTACTCAGATTGGGCTGGTTCTGCTTTACCTCCAGAAAGTCAAAGCTGCAGGACGGATGAGCCTCCACATCGAAGGTGTCGAAGAATAGCGAGATGGAGGTGTTCTGAGGTGAGCGGAGAACAATGACACAGTCCACTTCATGGGGATAAACTGCAGGCCAGCCTGGGCTCTTCAGGTAACCGTAAGCCTGTTCATACTGCCTGCTACATCCTGCAGATACATTTACCCACTTAGCAGACATTTTTGCCCAAAGCAAGGAAAAGCATTCAAGCTACAGCACAGTAAGAGCTTTAACATGAACATGAAATGTCACAGTGTGTTGGACGTAATTCAGACAAAGAAAGCGAGTATTTTGAGCCAGATCTGGTGACGAACCTGCCACCTCGTAGGTCAGACTGAAGCCGTTTCCCGTTATAAAGGTGTCAGACTGGAAGGTGAGGTGCATCGTACGATCGTAGCTGTAGAAGTCGGGGACGTGGGAGTCCGAGCCACAGAACTTATGAGCCTGACCGTAGTCTCCCTAAAGGACAAGAACGAGTCGGGTGAAACGTTACCCCTGGTGTTATATACTGCCAACTGCTAATAATGAATGAGACAAAAACACTTTACCTAATATGTGTTTAACCAGGCAAGACACTACACACACACACACACACACACACACACACACACACATACATATTATATACAGTACTGTGTAAATGTTTTAGGCAGGTGTGAAACGCTGTAAACAGACGCTTTCAGAAATGGAAGTGTTGATCATTTATTTTCATCAATCAACAAAATGCAGTGAATGAACAAAAGAGAATCTAAATCAGATCAGTATTTGGTGTGAACACCCTTCGCCTTCAAAACAGCATCAGTTCTTCTAGGTACACTCGCACACAGTTTCTGAAGGAACTCGGCTGGTCGGTTGTTCCAAACATGACTGTGTTTCTCCTCCGTGTGACATTGATGATCATCAGTACCTGTTTGGTAAAACTGGTTGATCAGACACCGACTATAATCCTACAGAATCCCTGACTTTGTGCAAGTGTACATAGAAGAACTGATGCTGCTTTGAAGGCAAAAGGTAGTAACACCAAATATTGATCTGATTTAGATTTTTCTTTTCTTAGCTCACTTTGCATTTTGTAAATTGATCAAAATAAACAATCATTATTGATATTTCTCTGCAATGGGCTGGCGACCTGTCCGGGGTGTGTCCCCCGTCCTCGCCCTGTGTGTGCTGGGTTGGACACCAGCACTCCCCCGCGACCTCGTTTGGGACGAGCAGCAGATAATGGATGGATGGATATTGATATTTCTGAAAGCATTCCTTGTTTACAGCATTTTTTCACACCTGTCTAAAACTTTTGCAATCTGCACTTTTGCAGAGAGAGAGAGGCAACTGACAGTCTGGAAAATTAAGAAAAATTAAGAAAATTAAAAGCATCAATTTGAAGAAAGGAATTGCATTAAAATGCGGGACGGGCAACCTTAATAAAGGGCTGGGGATTTGACTTCCAATGTTTATTAGATTTATGAACGTCTTGAATGATCAGCCAGGATGCTCTTGGTCTTCCATAAACTAGGTCTTACCAAAGGCCAATCTTTCATCTGTAAGAAGTTGCTGGAGCAGCTCTGGCTGGGTTGCAGGTGGAACTGCTGGACCACGACCTTCACTGCCTCCTGAGCAGGAGCATCCAGGACCCAGCGGCAGGAGGTGAACGCAGGGTAGGCGTTGGGGTAAAATGGAGAAGTGATGGTCTGAGGGGTGGATGTGGCGTTATATGTCCCTCCACACAGTCCTGCAGAGAGGAAGAAGACGTCCATTTGATCATTGGTGCATTGATGAAGATCAAGATGATCTGGAGGTGTGATTCTGCACACAGCACTGGGAAACTTATTCAGTGTTCGTTCATTTCAAAATGCATTCAGTGATGAAGCTGCTGTGGGAAACGTCAGACAGAGAAGAATGCTGTCTTACTGTCCACTGCACTGTAGGTGGCGTTAAAACCTCTGAAAGACACCGAGCCATCTGTGACAAAGTGCACCGTCAAGAAGTTGCTTGCTGAGACGAAGGGGGAAGGTAGTGCGTTCCCACAAAACGTCCCAACCAGCGGGTAACTCACACTGTCACCATCATAGACCTGAAGAGAGAAGAGGAACTCAATGACCCATGGCTGCTGAAGTCCTTAAAGCAAAATCTGCATAGATTTACATTCCCTGAAAGAAATCTTCATTTTCACTCACAAATAAGGTTCATTTACTGTGTTGCAGAGTGTTCAGGGATTAAAGGAATAATAAAAAAAAAACATTTTATCAACTTCAAACACAAGGAATGTTACAAATTATAACAGTTGGGAGAAAAGCAATCAACGTACAATAATATCATATACTTTAATTCCCTACTTTAATAAATTTATTATTTGTTTTATAATTGATTTATTCAACCAAAAATAAATAATTGATTTAATAATCACTGATTTTAATATATTTATTATAATGCTCTTTTATAGAGACAATTTAGAGGGAAATTTTTATTTATTTATTTTTAAATAATTTTTTATTTTAGCTTATAATCACAAATCAATCAATACATAATGAGAATAAATAAGCCAATTTGGGTAATAGGAACAACATAAACTAAATAAGACTAACCTGATTCTTAGAGCAAATTAAAATGGTTGGATACATTAAAATACATTGGAATAAAAACAAAATAAAAGAGAACATCCCATAGAAACAGCTACAGGCCAGTATTAGCCTCATTGTAGCCTGCTGTCATTTAAGCTCTGAGTATCATGAATATAATTACTAAATAAGAAATAATATCAAATAAATCATCTGAAATACTTTTCTTATCTCATCCGCACCTTCACATAATCGTATCGACACTCCGAGCCGAGCAAACCCTCCAGCTCAAAGGTGGTGAACGTGAGGTTGATGGCTTTATTGGTGGAAGCAGTGATGGTCCACAGGCAGTCCATGTAATGCTCATACTTTCCATTAAAGTCGACGTCAGGGGAGCCAAACATCCCTGAAGTGGAGGAGAGGAAGCCTCCACAACCCTGCTGAGGTCCTGAATGGAGATAGAAGAGAATTTTTCAGGGTTAAATTGTGCTTCCCTTGTTTGCTGGGATTGTAACTGACAGCAGGTGGCAGTGACCGTCCATCTTCCAACCTTCATCCAGGCCATGAAAGGAATATGAAGCAAACTTGTTACTGACTCCATTCTGCTTGCACTGAATATACTCATAAGAACTGATTTATAATAATGATAATGTGAATACATTTATAGTAATTCCAAGAATACAGTGATAATCTGAATACATTTATAGTAATTCCAACATTATTTCTGTCCTAAATCTCTTTCTCTCCACTCAGGGCTGAAACCAGCCAGTCCTAAGGGAGTGAAATTCCTGGAGCTTGGAAAATGCAGCCGAATCTCAGCGGGAGAATGAGAAAAATGAAAGTCTTGAATGTAGATAAGTACAAAAAGCAGACTTGTTGGTGGCTCACTGTATTTTCACATCAATAATACTTGCAGTTTTTGTAATATTGTGCTCGTTTGATCCGTAATCCTAGTTTACTTGCATGTATACAATTTCAAAACTTCTTGGAACTAAACTGACCTCATTTTTATTTTCTAACTGCAGAGTGCACAAGTATCATTCATCAGTTTCTCAATTTGTTTTTATCACTGTGCCTTTAAGACGGAGTGAATGCGAACGAGTGCTTTTCTGATTGGCTGCTCTGCGCCACAGTTTATACTGCTGCCTGAAACGGTGCTTATAACTTCATGAAGAGATGTGTACTTTGTGAAATCAATATTTACTTCATCTGAGCATATATGGGTTTAAAATGTTAAGTACAACTGCAGACTTTTCTGTAAGCTTGTCAATATTAGTCTAATTGTGTTCTCTGATAAGTGTATTCAGAGTAAACTCATATCATTTAAAATAATATACTAATAGCACCCTTGAATAAACGTCTTTTTTAGAAGCACCGTCAAGATGTAGAGGAAGTTAAAGGACTTATAAGTGTTCCCGGGGTTTATGCACAGAAAGTCACAAAACAAACAAGCATCCTGCAACTGTACAACTGCAACTGCAACTGTATCGAACACAAGCATCCGATAACAAGGCTGCCCTTTGACAACGGCCTGAGGATAACTGGCCCTTATGTTTCATATTTTGAGGGCCGTTTGGTGTGAATGTGCTCAGTGGTGCTCAGACGACGACGCTGGACGGGCCTGGTCTTGGAGAACAGAGAGACCGGCTTGAAAAATGACCTAAAAGAGTGGCATCCAGGCCAGTTCGTAAAGTCTGCTTCTTCTCCTTGTGTCCTGCTTCTTCTAATGAGACTGGCACACTGGGCAGTTGGAGGAACAAAGAAGTGCCCTCTGAACACCCCTTTTGTATCCTCAAGCCCCTTTGAAAGCTCGACATGACTCACTGGGGAAATATGCCAGTGTTCTTCGTCTACTCCAGATTAGGGAACTGCTAATTAGTAGTGGGAATATGGACCTGCCTTCTTCTGTGTAATAAAGGTCTAAAGGTCTAAAATTCGGTGGCCTTGCTGTTAGGGAGTTGGCCCCAGGATCGGGACATTGAGGGTTCGAAACCCAGAGCAGTAGGTTGCCCTCAGATACTCTTGAACAAGGTCCCTATCACTGCTCCCCGGGTGCTTTAAATAGCTTCCCCCTGCTGCACGGTTAAATTTTCTGATTCTACAACATTAGGGTCAGTGACTTATTTTCAACATACCTAAAGTTTGTCTGTAGGTTGCCCTCCATCCTTCACCGTCCACCGATGCATCTGTTCGGAACACGAGGAACATCTGATTGGTCGACGACTTGAGATTTGGGGGGAGCGTTCTGCCACAGAACCTTCCCAGGAGTGGAGCCAGGGTGTTCTGTCCATCGAATACATCCACGTAATCGAATATGCAGTTTGAGGAGGCCTCAAGATGGAAACTGTTGAATCTGGGAGAGCAAGAATAAAAATATGTCATTGTCTGCAAGATCTGCTTCCAGCACCTTCACGTAAAGCTGGAGTATTGAAGAGGAAGCACTTCCTCAAAGACACAGGGACAATGGATAATGTCTTTGTGTCCTAAACAGAGGATTTAGCACCTGCAAGGGAAACAGATGGAAAATCCCAACACGTCTTTTTCATTGCACAGCAGGGGGTAGAATGTCTAAAGGAAAAGAAGATGGAGCAGAGAGTGGAAGAAGGATTAAAATCAAGATTTAATGATTGAAATAATACACCATGTTTGCACTGGTGTGGTGAAAGACCTTGAAAAATGGGGGGAAAGACAGCAATGTGAAGTACATTCACTCCCACTTCTTTTTCTGAGCTGCTTATCCAAATTAGGGTCGCAAAGGGGTGCTGGAACAGGGACACCCTGGACCGGTCGCCAGTCCATTGCAGGGCAGACACACAGACACACAGACACACAGACACACACTCACACCTACGGCCAATTTAGCATCTCCAATCCACCTGATGTTCAGGTTTGGATGGTGGGGGGAAACCGGAGCTCCCGGAAGAAAACACACGGACATGAGGAGAACATGTCCACTCCACACAGAAAGGAACAAGACTGCCCTGCCTGAGAATCGAACGCAGGACCGAGGGGGTAGTTTAATTTAGAGCCTGAGTCCAGAAAAACACTAATCAGGTTCTTCCAAGACAGCAAGTGGAGAAATAAACACAGCTGATAATGTAGCGTCTGTTTGGAGTGTGAGTGTGAGATCGTGATTGTGAAGTTAAAAGACTCACTTAAGATCAATGATGCGATTCTCTTGCACAATGATGTGATAGGTGCAGTTCATGTTGTGGAGGTAGTTGATGATGGAATGAGCAGGACTGCTGACCGACCCTGAAGTGCCATTGAACACACCTCCGCACGCTGTGAACAGAACGGTAACGGTGTAAGAGTTACTGCAAAGTACAGAGGGAAAGCTCCTCATTTCTTTATACACTTATAAGTAGATTACATGAAAGAAATTGGAACAAATGTTTTAGTGCTCCAGGCTGCAAAGTGTCCTAAAGATATAATGTTCTAGATAAAGGGGTTCCACCCACTCAGCGTTCAGCATCAGCAATAAACCAATGACCCTCTGGAATCATCTGCTGCTGGTTCTTCACTGTTTTATGTCTTAAGTTAGACGCTTTGTTCTGCTTGAAGGTTCAGACGTAGATCACTGTGTGGATTAACCAACACAGAACTATCAAACTGCTCAGGTACAGAGACTGGACTGAAAATGAGAGACAACATCACTGTCCTTCAGGAAGATCTGGAGAACTGCTCAGGTACAGAGACTGGACTGAACATGAGAGACAACATCACTGTCCTTCAGGAAGATCTGGAGAACTGTCCCTCAACAACAAGAAAGTCTGGATTTTTGGAAGCAAAATATAAAGAAACGAGGGGTGGCACTCACCCCTCATTTGTGAAACTTTTGCAGAATAATGACAAAAGCCTAGCTTCTTTAGAAAGGTTCATTCTCATCAAACGTCATGCTCCACTATGGAACAACAGCACATGTTCCAAAAATGTATCATCACAGGGCTTCTTTCGTTCGAGTTGTATATTTGCTGTATGACATCATGAGCCAAAATTACTCATATAAGGGTCAAAGTTCAGAGAGTCTTAAATGTACTGGGCCTATTGTTCGCTGCTCAGCCTTCACAGTGAGCCCTGTCTCAAATCCCCTCTAATTGTTTGAAAAGCGCAGAGTCCTTTCATTCCACTCATTCCACATTTTCCAAGCTCAATGGATGGCTCTGACATTCCTCCCATGGGTAAACAATCCAGACTCTCGCCCAGGGGCAGTGCCAAAGCTAAAGCCATATCAGCCCCCGTTGCCCACTGAGCCCCTAAAGCTCAATGCAATGAGATGACTATTTACAATTTAGAGCTAAAATAAAGCTCTGTGGGTCAGCATCATGTCAAAGGACAAGTTAACTTACTGCAGATAATGGAATCTGGAGAATGGGTGGATAATTGAAAGAGATATTGCTGTTCAACACTCACGAATGGCTGTGTACTGGGCCAGGAAGCCGCTGTAATGGACGATGTTGTCCGAGTAGAAGTTGAGAAGCATGGGACCGAATGTGGAGAAGGTTCCTGGGATGGTTGTGCCACAAAGAGTGGCAATTAGATTTCCGCTCGAAGAAAAGCCCTTGTAGATCTTTACCCCGTCATAAACGCAGTTTGAACCAGCTAAAAGAGCCGGGAGAAATAAATGACACCCTTATTGCATATATTTTCAGTTTAAATAACTCTGGAATAAAATTTAAACTAAAACTAAAATTGCATTTGTGCCATGTTTCATTAATCTGAATGCCAAAATAAAATAAATTATACAAAAAAAATTAATAGGCAAAACTAATTAAGTATTAAATCATTAATAGCATTAATAACTGTCTGGATATGCAAGTAAAGTAAATAATAGATTTAAAAATATTTATAATAAATAAAACCATGTATACAATGCTGTATACACTACACGCATCAAAGGATGAACAGAAAGTCTTTCAACGTGAAATAAAAAAGAGATAAAAGAAGAGAGAGAAGATATGAAAATATCAGGCGAAAGTACTGCATACAAGGAAACAGAGATGTTTCACATATCAATCGTAAATCAAACATCTTCTTGACTTCCTGATGGCCTACCCTCTAACTGGAAAGTTGTAAACGTGAGGAGGATCACAGTCTGGTCTCCAGCATCGATGCGGTAGTCGCAGTTGGAGTTGGAGGGGTAGTTTTCTGGGTAGTTAGGAGACACCACATGACCAGCAGGGGCAGAAAAGTTTGCTCCACAGCCTGAAAGAGGAAACATGATCATGGAGCGAAGGATGCAATTGAGTACAGCAGGTTCAAAGTGAAGTCCTGCATTACACACGTGTGAAGAAGGAAGCTGAAAAGCCTTTGCCAACCGTCCCAGTGGCCTGAAAACGGGCAGTGATGACGTTGAAGGGAGCAATGACCGGAGAAGGAGCTGTGGAGCCACAGCCAGTGGCCAGAAGAGCATCGTTCTGCTGTTTGCCACCAGACCACACCTGAGAAAGAAGACCGTATGGATATGAAATGTACAACAAATTTCAATGAGAGACTTATAATGTCCTCTAATAATGTTTTTCAGGTCGTAACCTTGATGTAACTGCTCTGACACTGCCCGCTAGAGTCAGGTATCTGGAAGTCACTAGCAAAGCCCATCTCCAAGTGCTGGCCCTCATGAGCAACAATGGTCCAAGAACACTCAGTATTTGCTGGGAAGTTCTGAGGATAATTTGGGGACTTGATGGTGCCTGAGTCAGCGTGTATGTACCCGCCACATCCTGAAGAAGGAAATTAGACAATTAGAAATAGATTAAGCATTAAACTTGACTCAAGTACAGTCTGTTTAGGATACAACACCTGAGGAGTCTGTAGACCAGGTAGCAAGAAACCCTCCCTTGGACACAGAATGGTCAGCCAGGAACACCACCGCTAGCTTGTTAGAACCTGACTGAACTGTACCAGGGGAAGAGTGACCACAGAACTGTCCAATTATGGGAGAACCTGGAGAGCCTCCATTGAAGATGGTCACCGAGTCCCAGTAGCACTCGCTGTGTTCCTCTACTTCAAAGTAGGTGAAAGTTAGCTAGATAAAGAGAGAAAACATCAGTACATACTTCCCAAATAGGACCATACGAGTGGTCTTTAGCCACTCATTGGTTCATATTTTGCAGCCAAAACAACAAGTGTTGTTGAAGAACAGTTCTCCAGGCTTCCTGAAGAACAAAGTTTTTGTTTGTCATTTTCAGTACAGCCTCTGTACCTGAGTAGCTTCAGAACCAGTGTGGGATCATCTCCACGGAGAACAGAAAGTAGGCAACATCCAAAGAACGGCTTTGGGATGTCCTTCAAGAAGCCTGGAGAAGTGTTCCTGATAAGACTTAAAGAAAGGAGCTGGTCTAAGAGAGTTGTGGCTGTGCTGAAGAATAACGGTGGTGGTAGTGATACTGACTATAAAGCTGGTTAGAATGTAACTCTCTTTGTGTTTAGACTGGATTTACATGTGTGTTTGCAAAAATCAGTATACCTGTTGTTTTATTCACCTAGTAAAATATGAAATGAGGGACTCGAGACTTTAACACAGTACTGTATATATAAGCATCCTGCAGAATGTAATCAGTAGGAGCAGGAACCAGTGTTGATAGCCGCTAGAAACTTACAGTGATGGTATGGCCTTCTGGAGCCTCTAAGAGCCAAGCGCAACGACTTGGTGACGGGTAGTTATCTGGAAAACCAGGGCTAGAAATGGTCCCTCCCTCGCCAGTCTGGAAACCTCCACAATCTGAAAATGAGACCTCAGGTTAACGTGTGCCTTCTCAACATTCTCAGCCAGCATTTCAGAGCTACACTGGCAAATTAAAGTACCTGAGAAATAATATGTAGCTTTGAATCCCAGGTCAACCACGGCTGGGTCCGATAAGAAATGAACCCAAAGTTGTGACGTGAACACCACGATTGGAATCCTGGGAGCGGTTTGACCACAGAAACGGGCAAGCAGGTCCCCGTTTGAGTCACCTGGAAAGGTAAAGAATTGAATCAATCATTTTTCAAGAAGCTTGTTTTATTATGGGCCTGTTACACTTGCATCCCAAACCAAGCCGCATCACAAAGTTTCTTTCTCCAGGTTTTAAAATAACACGGACTTGGCTTTATTGCTTGAAATAAAAAAGTGAAAGTGACTACCCTTGTCATTGTGAAACGCAGCACAACACAACGAAACTCAACCTCTGCATTTCACCCGTGCAGCAGGGGCCAGCTATTGAAAGCGCCCGGGGAGCAGTGACAGGGGTGGTACCTTGCTCAATGGTACCTCAGTGCAACCTACTGATGAGAGAATCGAACCCACAAGCTTCCAATCCGAGGCAACTCCCTAAAAACTAAGCCAAATCTGAAAAGACGTTTTTTTTGTTTTGGGTTTGTGGTTTGGGTGTGCTGTTTGATTCATGGTGCCAGTGGAAAGGCCCCATAAATGAAGTAACATAATGTCATATTTTAAGAAGTATATTCTTTCACAAGCAGTAATACAATGTGATATAAACAACAATCATGGAAGCGACCATACTGCACAGCAATAACAAGAAAGCAACCTTTGTTAAATAATATTTAATCACATTACAGTTATCAAACAAATCAAAACAGCTTGGTGTTGCACTGACGGTCACTCACCAAGCCTGAACTCAAGATAGTCCCACTGGCAGGTCTGGTGATGCTCTAGATGCAGGTCGTCTATCAGCACCACTATGGAGGAGTTCACATGCTGGGGGTTCTGGATCAGCCACTCACAGTTCAGATTGTTGCTATAGTTACCGATGCCGTAATCAGGGGAGGTGAAGTTCCCTGGCGTATCTAGGATTCCTCCACAAACTGCGATAAACAAAATATGACAAAAGGTTCACCATCACACAACAGCCTTGAATAGATGCATAAATTATCAGTCACTCTCTTGCACTCATTTTCTGAGCTTCTTGTGCTGATTAGGGTCACAGGCAGTGCTGGAGCCTTGACAGGTCACCAGTCAATCATGCATAAATGCTCTAAATAAGAAATGAAATCTTCCCACGGGTTGTCATATTTCTCTCACCTGCTGCCTCTTCAGAGGAATAGTCTGCCGTGAATCCGCCGTTGGACACGGAGGAATCGGTGGAGAAAACAACAGTCATGGTGTTGCCGGAGGATTTCACCTGCGTCCCTGCTGGGACAGAGCCGCAGAATCGCTCCAGACTAGGAGCGTTGGACACCAACCCATTGATGGCCTACGAGAAACAACACCGGATAAAGGAACGAATAATTCGCTGAAGGTCTTTGAGGTTATTAAGGGCTACAGGATGGCTGAGAACCAAACTGCCCAAAAACAATCTAACCAATGTACTAGTTGATGCTCTTAATTTGGGCTACACAAAGTATCATCTGTTAATCAACATCGTGATATCGATCCCTGCGACACGGATTTTGGAAAAGTCTGCAATAAGACCCATTCATTTGTTTTGTTTGTTACTTTATTAATTAATCACAGGGTCTTTCTACTTTTATAATTTGAGCAACATTAACATAACAATATAATATATTTCAAAAGCTTTTTAATCACCCCTGGTTGAATTGCAGCCATAACATGCAGTTCTATATTTGGCCTTTGCCATATCAAGCTGAAATCAACGTCCTCACCTCTACATAGTCAAAATTGCAGCTCCCATGGTCCTCCAGCCGAAGGTCGTTAAAAGTGAGGGTGACCCTTCGGCCGTGGGGCACAGTGATTCTCCAGCGGCATACCCGGTTGTGAGGGTACAGATTGGGGTAGTTGGGTGATGAGATGGTTCCAGAGGGGGCATTCAGATCCCCTCCACATTCTGTAGACCAAATGGGGGCATTAATCAGGGGACGAAATGCCGAGTCAGGAAGCACTCAGCTTTAAAAGCTGACCTACCCTCTACACTGGCTTGGAACGACAGGCTGAATCCTGTCGCACTTCCGCTGCTGTCACTGATGAACTTCACGTATGCAAAACTGTCTCCTGTGTCCACGGGAGCAGGCAAAACGTTTCCACAGTACTTTCCCAGCAAGCGTCCTGGAGGACAATGGCGTTTAGAATAATTTCTTTCTAAAAAGTTACATTTGAGGCATGCGGTACTCGACAACTCACCAGAGGCGTTGTATTCACGTAATTCGATATAATCACTGACGCAGTTGGTGGTGCTTTGCAGGTTAAAGGCTGTGAAGCTGATGGTCAGGTAGTGTCCAGTGGGGCCTTCCAGATACCACTCACAGTTGGAGTTGTCCGGGTAATTGGAGTCTGGGTATCCCGGGCTTTTAATGGTGCCACTCTGGCCAATGTACGTTCCACCACATGTAGCTGTAGATGCAAAAGCAAATGTAAAAGTTCAGAAGTCAGGAAAAAAGGGAAGATACAAATCTATGAATATTTCTACTCGTGTTCATTTACCTAGTGATGCTCTAGAGAGGAATGAATGTGAGTCGGACAAAGATAAAATGCATGAGTGTGAATGAAAGAGAGGACAGTGGTGTGGTTAGGATGCAGGGAGTAGAGGAGGTGAAGGACTTGAAATATTTTTGATTAACAGTTCTGAGTGATGGCGAGTGTGGAAAAGAGGTGAAGAAGAGAGCGCAGGCAGGTTGGAACAGGTGGAGAAGAGGGACAAGAGTGTTTTATGGAAGATGCAGAAGACAGGAAGAAATGGAGACAGGTGATCTGCTGAGCCACCTAACAGGAGCAACCGATAGAAGAAGAAGAAGAAGAAGAAGAGAAGAGATCTTAATTTACCTATTGAGTATTTAGCCTTGAAGCCCTTGTGAGTAACCATGTGGTCAGTCCGGAAGCGAAGGTACATGGCCGAGCCGGTGGAATGCTGGGTAGATTGCTGGGAGTTGCCACAGAGCTTGGCAATCAGGTTGGCGTGTGAAGTCACACCGTCCCGTATTTCCAGGTAGTCATAGTAACATCTAGGAGAGATCAAAGTGAGCTTTAAAATTAAGATAAAGGATTTTTTCAGCATGCACAAGAAGAGACATGGTCCACAAGAAGAGACGTGGTCCACAAGAAGAGACGTGGTCCACAAGAAGAGACATGGTCCATTACTGAGAGTTGGGCTCAATGTAGAAATCCTCAAAATCCAGCTGCACAGACTCTCCGTTGGGCACCATGATAATCCAGACACAGTCGATGTTCTGGGGATAATTCGATGGATAATTTGGGGACGTGATGTATCCTGGTGGATCTCCATCCTTCAACTCAATGGTGCCTCCACAAGCTAAAAGAACACAAACATTAATCAAACCTTTCACATTTGCACATTAAATGTATTAAAAGTCATTTCTAATTAGTAATTAAAATGAATCAGTAATCGTTATTGTTTGCTTTAGAGATTTTGTATGACTCTGAACTGCGTGTTTGTTCATTTTCAATATTTCCATGTTTTCCTCATGTTTTCATAATTTTTCAGCTAAAATTTAAAAGCTGTTTTGTATTTTAGTAAGAATGAAATCTCCCCGATAAAGCACTTTGGAAATTTGCAGGCCATAAAAGTAAATCTATTAATACTAATGAATGCTTTAAGTATTGTGTCATTTCTAAATCAATTAATGAAATTGAGATTTTGTTGAACTGTACTAAATCTTTTGTGATAATATTTTTAGAAATATTAGCTAAAATGAGCTTTTTAATGAACCAGACCTCAGTCAGCTTGTTGAAATTTTTATTATGACCATTTACAGTGTCCATTATTTATTATTATAACTGATTATTATTCATTATAGTTGATTTATGAAGGCTTACCAGTGCTGTGGGCTTCAAATAACAGTTTAAAGCCACTGGCTTCGTTGGAGGCGTCTGAGACGAAGCGAACATGGAGGTGGTTGTCGGAGGTCTGTGTGACTGCAGGGGGACTGGATCCACACAGACGACCGCCTAGAGATGGTGCGCTACCATCTGGCCCGTTCCTTAGCTAAAAAAATCACATTTTACGGGGTTTTCAACGCTGAATGTCAAATTCTCTAATTTTTCCTGACTTAAAGTCTCAAAAAATAAGTTTTCCAAGAGCTATACAGAAGAAAAGCAGGGCAAAACCAACAACCAACTTATAAACCTTTAGTTAAATATTTGCTTTAAAACATTTTACCTTCTTGAACATTTCTATAAACCTAACTTTGAGGTTTCAGGTGCTTTGGATGAACATTAAAAACATTAAGTTCTGATTAAACTGCCTTTAACGACAAACAGCCCAATCAAGAGCCCCTTCACTCGCCAGCCACCACTAAAACCCAACTCTGGGGGGTTTCAAGTGGGTTGAGGGACATTGTAAGGTGATAATTATCTCTGAGGAAGTTGAGGAAGGACCCATGTTCCACTTTTTTGGGGAATCTACAAAACCCATCGTCCCACCCAGAACCCGTAGGACAATACTCTTCCAGTGAAAGTCTTTGTTTTCCAAAACATGACAGTGATTAACCTTCACTACGATCAGTTTAAAGAAGTGTCACTCTCCTGGAACTGCTGCTGTTAATCTTTATTCCTGAAATAGACTCATAAAGAAAGAGGAATAGTATTACATTCTTATAAAATACCTTTTTTTAAACATCTACAACCAAAACTCCCTGATTTCCACGACTTGGCCCCAGAATGTATTATGTTCCCTGACTTCCCACGCCGGGGAAACTTAAAAAGTTTTAAAAAGTGTAACCTGTCTTTAACCTGCCAGCCTCGAATATTGATTACAGGGCAGGATTTTTACCTCCAGGTAATCTCCGGAGCTGCAGGCTGTCCCGAAGCCCTGCACCTGGAAGGGACTGAGGAAAGTGACGGACACTCTGAAGCCGGAGGTGACCATCACGTGCCAGCTGCAGTCCAGGTTAGGCTTGTAGTTCTGAGGGTATTGAGGGGAGCTCAGGACTCCTCTGTCTGTATGGAGTAAACCACCACAGCCTGACGAAGAAAGAGATCCAGAGTTCAGGACCAGCTCTGTGTAGGTCCACCACGGTCCCTGAAACGATGCTCCTCACCTTTAGAGTAGGATGCGTTGAAGCCGTGACCGCTGATGCTGTGATCAGAGGTGAAGCGCAGGAACATGGAGTCACCGGTGGAATGGAGGGAACCGGGAAGCTCACGACCACATACCTTTGCCAGCTCCGGGGCCAGGTTAGTCTCACCTGGGGATCGCCCATACACTCGATTTAAGAAATGACCTGATAGCTTGACATTAGATTCTATTTTTCCTGCTATCTGAACACCCAGTCTCACACTTAACCCACACACACCGTGCAGCAGTGGACAGACAAACCCAGCACACGGGGAACAGTGATGGGGACGGTTCCTTACTCAAGGGTACCTCAGGGCAACCTGCTGGTCTGGGATTTGAACCCAGGACCTTCTGATCCAGGGACCTAAACACTATAACAGCACTGCCTATCTTCTAGAACCATAAGCCCACAGAGTGGAAAGAACATCAGTTAAATAAGTAGTTAACGGTACAGCAGATCAGAACCGTTGGCACCTAAAAGCTTGCTCTCCATATCAATCCTTTTCTACTGTTCTAGTGTTTCGGGACTCTGCCCCAGGAACGGAAGGTTGTGGGTTCGAATCCCAGACCAGTAGGTTGCCCTGAGGTACTCTTCAGCTTTCAGATGGTGTTCAAATCTAAAATATTAAAAACTGCTTTGAGAGCCAAAGATTCAGGGGATTACTGTGTATTAAATTAAATAAATAAATAGTATTACAGTATAAAATACACTACTATATAATAATTACAAATAAAAATCAATAACAACAATATTCATCATCATCATCATCATCATCATCATCATCATCATCATCACACTGTGCTTTGTTTTAAATAGCTCCATAATAAGCAGAATCTTACCATCCCTGATGACCAAACTGTCATAGAAACATGCGGCCTCGTCCTCCATGTCCATATACAGCAGATTGAGCTCCACTGTGGAGTCAGGTGAGCGGATTACCCAGGTACACTCCAGGTTTGGCTCATAATCATTAGGCCAGCCAGGAGAGAAGAGGAACCTGGGGGTGTCTCCAGGCATAAGAGCTCCTCCACAGGCACCTAATAAACAAGCACACTTCACACACTGACCTGATTAACACACTAAAACAACACGTTCTTCACATCCACGGCTGATCTGACCTGGTGATATTGTGGGCAAAGGACCAGAGTTCTGGATGGCTGTCCACTCAACGAGGAAGCCTCGTCCTCCAATCACATTGTCTGATTTGAACTCGAGGGTCATGGTGCTGCCGGAGCTTCTCAACATGCCCGGCAATGACAACCCGCAGAAAACTCCCAGGGGATACGCGTGAACGTTGGGTCCATCAAATACCTGAGAAGAACAGGTGAACTTCAAAATAACTGCACAAAAGCACCTCCAGAACCTCAGGGTATGCATGGATGGAATATATTTTTTTAATGATGATTTTTATTGTTTTATTCTAAATCTGAGTAATATTTTCTAAATGGGTGTAGCCTAATAAAATCATATAAAATACAAAAAAAAAATACATTTAAAGAAAATTGTGGAATGAAAGCACTGTTGTAAGACTCTCTGGATAAGAGTGCCTGCTAAATGTAAATGTAAATGTAAAATAATCCCATTTTAATTGCAATTCTAATGCTGAAAAAACATAATTTGACATAATTTGATATTTTATCCAAATCATTCATAGTATATGCAGATCATAATCAGCAAAACTGTGAGAAAAGCTCACTTTATTGCTTGTTTTCCTTCTAAGCCATTGGTTTTCATGGATTGAACAGTACAAACAGCTCGAAAGATGAATAAATGAAAATACGGCCCCATTAAAAGAAAAGCAGAGCCGTAGTTAATGTGTACCTTGAGCTGGTCGAAGTAGCAGTCGTACAGGTCCTCTATGTCAATGTCCAGGAATCGGAGCTCGATGAAGGAGTCTGAACCGGTGGTGATGGTCCAGCGATAGTCTGCATAGTCGGGATACGTACGAGGATAAAGGGGTGAAGCTATCTGACCGGACGTCCCTGTGATTTCATTTCCATACACTGGAGAGAGGAGATGGAGCACAGTGAGGAAACCCCAAGCTCTTTGAAACTAAATTAAAATTAGATAAAATACTGTGCAAAAGTCTTTAAAAAAATAAATAAATCTTTGTAAATAAACAAATAAACAATGTGATTATTAATGATTTTATGATGGGCAACATCCCCTGTCCTGTTTGGCAAATTGATACCTGCTGATGGAATTTTAAAAAACACATTCAGTGGTTGTAGAACACAGAACTTCTACTTTTCAGATTCTTTAAATTAAAATGATTTTTTATACCTATTTTGTGCATGATTATGTGTATTCCATATGTGTATTTTCAATGTATTATTCTTATTATTATTATTATTATTAACAACAACAACAACAGCAACAACAACAATAGAAATCACTTCCCTACTAATTACAAATTAAATAGCGATAATAAAAAATTTTATTTCAACAAAAAATGACACATAGTATCAAATTCTCTTCCTTCATTAAAGTGAAAGTGACTACCCTCGTTATTGTGAAGCGCAGAACAGAACAGAACAACTGTTATCAGAGCAGGACAACTGATATATATTCATGTGAGTTTCTGTAGACCTTTGTTTTGTTTTTTTCTACTGAAAAACAGACTCAATTCTTCTTTTAAGGACGCTGTCGAAAGATTTAGAAAAAGTCAGATGAAACAGTGGGAACTCACAATGGGAGAAGGTGGCCCTGAAACCAGCCCCACTGACGGAGGAGTCTGAGACAAATTTGATCCACAGGACATGACCGATCAGAGACGTGTAGTTGGACGGAAGGGAGTTCCCGCAAAAACGGCCAACCAGAGCACCGGTAGAATTTCCCTCCCGGATTTCAAGGTAGTCGTTATTACAGCCTGCGCTCTGCTGCAGCTCGAACAGACTGGAGAAACAGTGAAGCTGTGAATTACAGGGACTGCTACAAGTATAGGTAACATGGGACGATGCTTACATGAAGGAAAGCTGGAGACGGTTTCCAGGGGAACTAATGATGGTCCACACACACTCAAGGTTGGGGAGGTAGGCATCTGGGTAATTTGGACTGTTGAAAGCCCCAGACTCCATGTGCAGGTTTCCGCCACAGCCTGGAGGATGGAAAATAGAGGTTACTGTGCATCACATAGTAAATTAAAACAGATGGATTGGACCTGAAAGTGATTCCGCTGTTTACTTCTGAGGGATTATTAACAAACACTGCTGTATTTCAGATCCATGTGAAAGAAAGTGAATAAGTGGTCAGAATGAAGGGAGTAGAGGAGGTGAAGGTGGAGGAGTTTAAAAACTTGGAATCAACAGTTTAGAATAATGGCGAGTGTGGAGGAAAGGAGAAGAAGAGAGTGCAAGCAGGTTGGAATGGGTGGAGAAGAGTGGCTGGATTGACAAACAGGTGACAGTGAGAGTAAAAGGGAAGGTTTAGGGGACGGTAAGACCAGCTCTGTTATATGGGTTGGAGACGATGTCACTGATGAAGAGAGAGGAGGCAGAGCTGGAGGTTTCAGAGTTAAAGATGCTGAGATGTTCGTTGGGTGTGACGAGGATGGACAGGATTAGAAATGTGTATAATAGAGGGACAGATCAGGTTAGACGTTTTGGAGACAAACTGTTAGAGAAGCAAGGTTGGGTTGGACATGTCCAGAGGAGAGACAAGGACTATACTGGGAGAAGGATGTTGAGGATGGAGATGTCTGGAAAGAGGAAAAGAGGGAGGACAAAGAGGAGGTTTAAGGAAGTGGTGAGAGAGGGCATGCAGGTGGTCGGTTTGAAGGAGGAAGATGCAGAGGACCGGAAGAAATGGAGACAGTTGATCAACTGTGGTGACATAGCCCATAGAAGAAGAAGAAGAAGAAGAAGACTGTATTTTAGTCACTCTTGATTCAGTTATAATCATTTCTAAAAGTTCAAATCCACCTTCCATCACTGTGGTGGAGTCACTGTGGTGGTACCTCTTTGGGAAAAAGTTCCACCTTCATGACCTTAAGTTACGGAACATAACTCCACCATATTCCACTGCAGGTAAGATGGATGGACGGACTCTGTTAGATTAGGAAATGAAAAGGTACCGGTCCGCCCCTTTTATCATGGACAACACATATTTAAGGTACAAATCTGAATCTCAAGCATCATTCTGTACATTTGTCGGCATATTAACCTGCAAAAAATGGACCTGCAATCCAAAAAGCAGTTCGCGATGGATCTGAACTGAAAGTGTACCTGAGGTTGAGGCCTTGTAAGTTGCCCTGAAGCCTTTTTTGGTCACAAAAGAGTCAGACACAAAGTTCACCACCAGCGCATTGCTGAAAGAAGTGACAGGGTGGGGTAAGTCATTTCCGCAGTAGCGACCTAAAAGTAATGGACAAACAGGTGAATGAGTGAAGAACAAACCGGCTGCTTCTGCTGTCCTAGAGATTCTATTACAGCTGAAGGTGAGAACTGACCGACTGATGGAGCCTCGCTATTGTCACCATCTAGGATCTCCACCGCGTCATGAGAGCAGTTGCTGTTCAACATCTCCAGCTCGAAGTCCGTGAAGGACAATGTCACATGATTGACTGTTAATGGAGGAGAATAAGAATAAAAACTTAGATGTGCAGAATTTGACAAAAACGGCAACTATCATGAACAGTGTGTCTGACGCACATGGTTCCTGGGCAATGATGATCCAGCTGCAGATCTGGTTGTTGGGGTACGGGTATGGATACCGTGGAGAGGCGACTGCACCTCCGACGTTGTCAGTCATGATGGTGGATCCACATGCTGTAGAGAAAAGGAAACAATGAAAGACAGTAATGACACCAAGTGAGGCCTGAGCCTTCGTTTTGGTCACTGACCCTCCGAGAACTCTGCTCTGAAGCCCCTGTGGTTGCTGCTGATGTCGGATCTGAAGCGAACGTAGATGACGTTTCGGGTGGAGAATATCGGATTGGGTGTGGAGAAGCCGCACACTTTGGCCAACAGTGGAGAGGACTGTGCTGGACCATCATGGACCTAAAGCACAGGAATATGCACCGTGAAAGTGAAAGTGACTATTTGGCATTGTGAAGACATAGTACGAAATACATTTTCCGCATTTAACCCTCACACGAGAGTGCTATATCCAGCACCCGGGGAGCAGTGATGGATGCAGTACCTTGCTTAAGGGTATCTCAGGGTCTGGGACTTAGTCTCTAAACACTAGGCCAAAACTGCTCAGCAAATCATTGAAGAGCTGATGGGTAGATATTTAGGAAATTAAAGTGACTATTCTTGTCATTGCGAGGTCACAGCACACAGTGAACCACAACAAAATTGGATCTCTGCATTTAACCCAGGGCACACAAACACCCTGGGTTAAAAGGGGGCAGCTATGAAAGCACCCGGGCAGCAGTGACAGGGACGGTACCTTGCTCAAGGGTACCTCAGGGCAACCTACTGGTGAGGGAATAAAACCCACAATCTTCCGATCCGGTGCAACTCCCTAACCACTAGGCCACCGCTGCCCTAAATATTAAGGATACTGGTTTGGACAAAATATAAATAAAGTTTCAAGGACAGAATCACTACTGAGTGGATCTTGAGGTAAATGGCAGCTTGTGTCCAGTTCAGAATCCCAGAGTTTGTGGTGAGGATGCAGAACAGAAGAACACCAACTTACATCTACGAAATCCCAGGCGCATGAGGCATGACCTTCAATGTCCACGTCAGTGAAGTTGAAGAGGATGCGGTGGCCCTCGTCCACAGTGATGACCCAGGAGCAGTCCACGTTGTTGGGATAGTTGTTGGGGTATTCGGGGGAATGGATCTCCCCATTGGGTGCTGTGATGGGTCCTCCACACCCTAAGCACAGCAGAGAGTGAAGCTATTGTCTAAGGATCATAAAGCACTGAAGAAAATGGAAAAGATTATGGAAGCCAGGTATGGCACCACCCCACCTCCTTGAGTCTCCTGCCAGCTGGCATTGAAGCCCCTGCCACTGATGTACTCATCACTCTTAAATCGGACAGTGACAGCGTTGCCTGTGCTGGACACCTGCAGGGGGTTGCTGGGAGGTCGTGTGGTGCATAGCTGGGCCAGCCTTGGGGCGGTCAGGTCAGGACCTCCATAAACCTAAACACATATCAAAATTTACACTTCCAAGAATCCAGCTGTGCTCAGGTTGCAAAGAAAGGAAGGTAGCCCTGCAGAAATGCCAGACTGTTTGGGTTAAACCACCTTAAGAAATAGAATCACACCACCCTTGGAGATTCTTCACATGACTAACGATATTGTGCTCTAATCTTCAACGTCCCTCATTTATCAGCTTTTGCTTCCAAACATCCAGAATGTGTCGTTGAGGAACAGTTCTCCAGATCTTCCCGAAGAGCAAAGTTTATGTCTCTCATGTTCAGTCCAGACTCTGTATCTGAGCAGTTTCAGAAGCAGTGTGCGATCATCTCCACAGAGAACGGAGAAAACAAAAGGCAGCGACGTCATAGCCTGGAGAAGTGTTCCTGAGGACAACTTAAAGAAAGCAGCTGGACTAAGAGAGTTGAGGCTGTGCTGAAGAATAACGGTGGTGGTAGTGAATACTGACTTTAAAGCTGGTTAGAATGAAACTCTCTTTGTGTTTAGACTGGAGTTACGTGTGTTTGTACACAAACCAGTGTGTATTCTATATTAGACAAAGCTGGGTTTGGGACTGATTTTACTCCTGTGACACCAGCATGTGTTGTGGAGGAACCAACCCAGAAAAGCAACACTGAGGAAACGTCTGGTTGGTTTGAGGGGAGGGGTGTGTGTGTGTGTGTGTGTGTGTGTGTGTGTGTGTGTGTGTGTGTGTGTGTGTGTGTGTGTGTGTGTGTGTGTGTGTGTTAGCTGAGTGAGAGCCAGAGATAAAGCCTATGCTCTAAGCTCTGATTTCCACTTCTCTTCCACCTCGCTGACTCCATTCACTGCGACAGTGGAGGTCAGCATTCCAAAGGTCTGAGGTCCAGCGTGCCCACTGAGTCTGCTGCATGCCAACCGGGCACAGACACACACACATACACACACACACACACACACTCAGGGCACAAAAACACACTCACTGCAGTTTGTGAACTGATAACTCTACTGTTTCAGTGTAAATGCTTTGTAATACAGCACTGGGCAAAAGTCTTCAAGTCTTGATATTTTGCTGGAGATCA
Source organism: Hepsetus odoe (assembly GCA_017165825.1). NCBI lineage: Eukaryota > Metazoa > Chordata > Actinopteri > Characiformes > Hepsetidae > Hepsetus > Hepsetus odoe. The sequence continues at coordinate 1,672,436 of CM029379.1, forward strand.
CCAGCAAAATATTGCCAGACTGTTATCTTTGGCAAATGAAGTTGATGAAATGAAAAAACATAGGACCGAATGTTTATCCTCCATGCTACAAAGCCCCCAAAGATACAAGGTTCTAGATAAATGCACCCACGCAGTGTTCAGCATCAGCAGTAAACAAATTACCTGATCATCTGGAATCATCTGCACCTGTTTCTTCTCTGCTTCATGTCTTAAGTGAGACGCTTTGTTCTGCTTGAAGGTTCAGACGTAGATCACTGTGTGGATTAACCAACACAGAACTATCAAACTGCTCAGGTACAGAGACTGGACTGAACATGAGAGAGACAACAACACCTGTCCTTCAGGAATCTGGAGAACTGCTCAGGTAACAGAGACTGGACTGAAAATGAGAGACAACAACACTGTCCTTCAGGAAGAACCGGAGAACTGCTCCTCAACATTAAAGATGCAAGGAAGTCTGGAAGCAAAATATGAAGATATGACATGCTCAGGACTGGTCTGGTTTTGGAACAGTCTGGAACTGTCTGGTTTTGGAACAGTGTTTAGTAGCGGACTATATTTTGACACAGTCTGCAACTTTGAAAATGAAGTATCTGTGCTTTGTTACTTTCATTTCTGTAGATCATTCGCTCTTATTATATAGTGGATGGTTGAGGATCTCTCGTGCTCTCAGATTTGTACCAAAAAGGTGACCATCCCTAAAAACCTAAACGTATTTTACTGTAAGTTCTCATGAGGAAGGCTGCGCTGACACTTTTACCTCTAGCAGGTCAAAGTCGCAGTTGGGATGGTACTCTATATCAAACTCGTGGATGGTGATGGTGATGCTGCTGCCCGGGCTGGTCTGGATGTGCCACACACATTCTCGGTTTTCAGGGTACCTGTTTGGATAGCCGGGGCTGTTGAAGGAACCGGATGGTCCGGAGAGATCTCCACCACAACCTGCAGGGGGCAAAGACGAGCTGGTTTAACTGTAGTCCTTCCCATTACATCATCTTAAACGAAATTTGAGATCCTCTGTGTTTACCATTCTCTCTTCTCCTTTTTTTACATTCATCTGTCAGACAAAGACTCATTTCCACTTCATAATAAAAAAACAATTCATTTTTTCAGCAGACAGACGAGAGGTGATATAAACTGCGCTAAATTTAGGGTCTAAAATGAGTTCTGGGATGCTGGGGGACTGCTATATAAAGACATGTCTGACCCAAATCTCACTTTTTTGACACGTTCAGTATTATTTTCATTACAGTGGACAGGAAGAGGAGCAGGAAGAGCACAGGGGCTGTCGTTGATCCATTTCATTATAATAATCCAAAGAAAACCATAACATTACTGTGAGATGATACTAAGCATGGTCTGAGAACAACCCGCAGCTTTCATTCCTTAATCAATATGATCAATAAAATCTGGGGAAAGACTGATGAATGGCTCGTTTCTACAGGCTGTAATGAAACACTTGTTGCCATTCATGGAGGAACAATCCACAATCGGCCCTTTGGTGCTGCTGTCAAACCAAACCTGCCCAGTTAGGGCCAGATGTTACATAATGGCTCCAATCTGTTCATTTTCATGATCTCCAGCCCTGCTTTCCAGCTGAACTCAGTGGAAGTCAGAGCACTGTGAGTGTGAGAGCCGGGTTAGTGCTTCATAAGCCGTCTGTCCAACTGCCCAGGCTTTACCAATACGACTCGGACACACCCATCAGCCCGGTGACTCACTGCCCCGGACATCACACCAACCACAACTACGCAAACAAGCTGCCAAAGAAATGAAAGATTCACTGTGAAGGCCTGTTTAAAGCAAACCACTTAATCTTATCTCAGTTTTAATGGGTTTTTGACTGTGTTGCTCAACATCTCCCTACTGCTTTGGAGTTACTGTCCACGATGATGCACGGCGCGCTTGTGGATCATTCTTAGGATCATTCTAATGTCAGTCTGTGATATTGACTGTTCACAGTCATACACAGTGGAGTTGTGCCCCATTGGGCAGCATGGTGGAGCAGTAGTGTCACAGCGAGAAGGTCCTGGGTTCGAGTCAAGGTCCTTTCTGTGTGGAGATGCTACCGTTTAAAGACCTGCATGTCAGCTGATTTGGAGATGATAAACTGACCCCTTAGGCATGAGTGTGTTTCTGTCTGGTGCTGGGCTGCTGATTTTATGTGTGAGTGATTGTTTGTGCTTTTTTGTATTGTTGCAATTTAAGGGTTAGCAAAGTGGCGCGGTGTGCTGTCATATCACAGCGAGAAAGTCCCGGGTTCGATTCCCAGATGGGACAGCCCTACAATGGGCTGGCGAACTGTCCATAGTGTCTCCATCTGTCATCCTGTGAGAGCTGGGATAGACTCCAGCACCGCCCGCAACATTATTCGGGACAAGCGGCTCAGAAAATGAGTGCATGATTTGTGTCATGTTGTTAAAATGGCATAATTTCACATCAAGTTTTGTCTACACACCAAAATCATAAAAACATCATGTGGGCACTTTTGAAATGCGGTGCTGTTTAGACTTTTTAAAGACGTATTCCATGGATATTGATTGTGTGTCTGTTCTTTGTTGTATGTGAAGGTGCAGCCATTTTGCAATGTCATTACACTGTGTTATAATGACAATTAAAAGATTTTTACTTCTAATTTTCCTAACTTTATAGTGCATATGACCAAATTCTTGAATGCAATAAGACTCTCTCTAAGCGATTGTGAATGTATGGCTGAGTTTCAGTTCCAGTGTGTGGAAGTGCTTGTCTTTCCTGACCTGTTTTTCCACACTCCCCTTCTGGAAAAAATGACTACGGGGTTCTACCTTTTCTGCACCGGCTTTCCTTTCAATACAGTTAAAATGGAGATCCTCAAAACAGACCTCAGCTTTATCCAACACCCAGTCCAACAGCTGTGGGTGTAAAGTTGTAGGGTGTGTAATACAGTATTACATAACAACAGCACGGGAACAAAGACTCACTTCAGCTCTACTTACTACACACAGCACTGTGCAAAAGTCCTGAGCCCCTCATTATTTCAAATTCTGGCATGGTGCTCTAGATCTTCCTGAAGGACAGTGATGTTGTCTCTCATTTTCAGTCCAGTCTCTGTACCTGAGCAGTTCTCCAGATCTTCCTGAAGGACAGTGTGGTTGTCTCTCATGTTCAGTCCAGTCTCTGTACCTGAGCAGTTCTCCAGATCTTCCTGAAGGACAGTGTTGTTGTCTCTCATGTTCAGTCCAATCTCTTCAGTCCAGTCTCTGTACCTGAGCAGTTTGATAGTTCTGTGTTGGTTAATCCACACAGTGATCTACGTCTGAACCTTCAAGCAGAACAAAGCGTCTAACTTAAGACATGAAGCAGTGAAGAACCAGCAGCAGATGATTCCAAATGATCAGCTTATTCGTTTACTGCTGATGCTGAGTGGCTGGAACCCTCATTATCTAGAACCTTGTATCTTTAGGCAATTTGCAGCCTAAAACATTTGTTCTTTCATTTAATCCTCAATATGACAAAGATAAATAAGATAGACTGACAAGCAGGAAATAGTACAAACAACAAGGTGATTTCCTACAAAGCATAAAGAAATTAGGGACTCAATACTTTTGCACAGTGCTGTATTCAGATTAAACAGGAAACTGTATCATAATATTCCTCGCATTTCCTGTTGAGATGTGTGTATGGTATTTTCTTGGCCTTTTCTTTGTATCTTTGACCACTTTATTCAATGCAAACTTTTTGGAAGTGGTCACAGCTTGGACTGGTTATGTGTGGGTTCCTACCATTCTGGTACCAGAGCATCCGGAAGCCAGTGTGAGCAAGAGAGAAGTCGGAGTGGAAGACAGCATGCAGGCTGCTGCTGGTGGTGGCGTTTGCTGGAGGGGGTGTGCTCCCACAGAATCTTCCAATCAGAGGAGCTTCGGTATTCGGGCCGTTATACAGCTGGAGAAAGACAGGAAAGTTCTTGAGGACACTGCAGTGATGTTTGTGGAGAAAAACATGAAAGTGAAAGTGACTACCCTCATCATTGTGAAACGCAGCACAGCACAAGGCAATGAAATTCAACCTCTGCGTTTCACACATACACACACGTGCAGCAGGGGCAGCTATTGAAAACGCCTGGGGAGCAGTGATGGGGACAGTACCTTGCTCAAGGGTACCTCAGGGCAACCTACTGGGTGAGGGAATCGAACCCACCCTCTTCCGATCCAGGGTAATTCCTTTAAGACAACATCTTTAATCCCCCTGTGTTGATGGTTTATGATGGAGAGTTCTAGATAACATGTGGAGCTGCTGATGATTGAATTGGGGATAAATATGAGTGACATAATTGAGCTTGAAATTATACTAATATTAATAATAATATTGAAAACAGTACCAGTTTCTAAAGCGAGCAAATGCTTTAAGGTGAATTTTAAGAAATCACGTTCAATATTTAGTTGAAAAACTATTGCTGCAACCCCCAAACCTCATCAAACGATTGATTTTCATTTTGTTTTGGTCTTCCGGGCATCGTTCAGCGTTGTCTAAAAGCTAAAACTGACATTTTGTCTTTGTTTGGCTCGCTTTGTGTCGGACATCATGGTGACATCATTTCACAGGAATGCAGAGTCTATTTTCCATTTCCATTTTAAGCTCACATTTCAACACAGCTTGAGTAACTGAGGCTTTTTTTCTCCCCCAAATCACTGATCTGAACTGAGCTGATGAAGTAAAGAATGCAGAGAAAACAAAGTGAGAGTTCGGCTGCCCGAGGCGAGAGAGAAAATAGGTCCCGAGTAACTTCCTCCACCACTCCACCGGGCCCCATGATGTCATTGCTGTTTGGATCACCATGGTGACAAAGGAACCAAGCAAGAACTCACAGCATTTACTGGGACATTTAAGAATGGGACAAGAATCATTCTAAAGCTTCTTAAAGAGGCTAAAACTCACGTTTTAGCCTCTTTAAGAAGCTTTAGAATGATTCTTTCTCATTCTTTGGCCCAGTTTTGCATTGTATCACTCAAGAGACAAAGGGACTGGACAGAGACAACGGCAGTTTATTGAAAGCTTAGAATAATACTGTCTTCCACCTCCATGTGGCTCGAAAATGTCCCTTGTTAAAAGCCCACACGGCTTTTGAGGGCATTTTCAGACATAAAGATCGATTGCTTTGGTCTTCAACAGGAAATAAACTTACAATTGTACAAAATATAATAAAAAAACACAACTTTATTGATCACCTGGTGGATGTTTGCCTGTGGTTATTAAAGTGAAAGTGACTATTCTTGTCATTGTGAGTATGCAGCACAACACACAGTGAACCACAACGAAGTTACACTGCTGCATTTTATCCACACACAAACATGTGCAGCAGAGGGCAGCTATAGAAAGCGCCAGGGGAGCAGTGATGGGGACGGTACCTTGCTCAAGGGCTCAAACACTTTGAAACAGCTGAAACCGGTCATAGATACTCACCTCCAAGTAATCATAGGTACAGGCTCCAAATGTGCTCTCCAGGTCAAAAGCAGTGAAGGTGTAGTTGATGGTGTTGCCCATGGTGGTCTGGATGGTCCAGCTGCACCTGGAGTTGAAGGGGTAGTTGTTTGGGAAATTCTGACTCTCAATCTCGCCACTCATCTTGTTGGCAATGACAATGTCCTCACATGCTGTGAAGGATGAAACCACACAGGTAAACACTTTATGAGCTTTTTATGTTCATCACCTACATCAATGCATCCTCTGCATTTAACCCACACATACCGTCCAGCAGGGGGCAGACATCTCCAGCACCCTGTCTGCAGTGATGGGGAAGGATTTGATCCCATTAACTTCTGATACATACTTCTGTACATATACATATCCATCCATCCATCCATCCATAATTACAACTTTCAATCCATCCATCCATCCATCCATCCAACGAAGCCTATCGCATTTTGGTCTGGGTGTGGGATGAACTTCCCCTTGTTGTCAGAACTATTGAGTATTCAAACATCATCTGAAGACCCACCTGCTTGAGGAACACCTAGGGGACCAACTTTTCCTAATGTATACTTTTTCTTATCTTTTCATAAAATCTTCTTTCTTTTAAAAGTCCTTTGGCTTGTTCATTGGGTATGTTATAGGTATGTTGCACAGCTAGGTTTACAGAAATGAAGAACAGATGTGGATACAAAGCAATAATGTAAGACGCTCTGGGAAAGAAAACCTGCTAAATGCTGTAAATGTATCCTAGACCTCATAGGACGAAAGAGGGAGAAACACCAGCTTGTAAGTGTTTGGAAAATGAACAAGGCAATTTGTTTCTCCACCAAAGCGACTCTTTCCTGTAAGATTAAATAGATCAGGCGTGGACTTACTTGACCTCCTAAGCAGTAAAGCTAAGTGAGTCTGGGAGAAAAAAACAAGGGAGTGAACTACCTGCCAAGTTGGCAAACGCCGCTGTAGAGAAACAAAGACAGACTTTACTGGAATGACCTCTCAGAACCTAAGCCTTTCTTCCAGAAACCAATTTAAGAGGATAGAAAGAAGAGACAAAAGGAGCAAGCAGCCTCCTTCATGTCCATCGTGAGAGAGTGCCTGCTGAACATTAAAAACGAAACCCATTCTCAGCACTGTGTCCATGGAGATAGAACAACGGACCAACGCAAGCAAAGTACATCCTGTAGTCTCACTACTGTCCAGTGTATCAAACTTAATTAAATGTAAAAGCCATTGCTTCAGCTTTAATATCCTGAATTGCAATAAATCAGATGTGTACAATCAACCCCCACTGCAGGTTCATAAAGGCCAGTCAGTTCCAGTGCAGGACAGAAAGTGGGTGGCGTGGAAGGTGCATTACAGCCAGAGTTTAGCCAAACAGCTTCATCAAGGGTAGGTTCTCAAAACATTCTCAAAAGTATTTCTTCATGGGGGCATAAAACATCCTGCCAAAAATGAACTCTAATGACTATGATGTACATGATCATTTCTTTTCCTTCACTCTGGTTGACCATGACTTGGGTAGGAGAAAAGCAGCACATAACTGATCAAAAACTCATTTAATGCAAATGAAGAAGCAGATCCATAGCGTTCTAATGTAAACACGTCAAAAAACATTATGGAGCGTAAACACAACCACTGGAAAGGATTCAAACTGGCCCAGTATCATAGCAGTGAGATAAGAGTGCCATCTGATTAACAAAAGATGATCTGATCACCTAGCTATATCTCTAACATGTAGGATGAAAGTGAAAGTGACAGTTTGTCAGTGAGAACACGCAGTGAACCACAACAAAATAGTTCTCGACTTTTAACCCACACACACTGACCAGCAGGGGGCAGCTAGATCCAGCGCCCGAGGAGCAGTGTTGGGGATGGTACCTTGCTCATGGGGAACCTCTGGGCAACCCACTGGTTCTGAACTTGAACCCCTGACCTTCTAATCCTGGGGCCTAGATACTATCCACTGCACATGATTTGGGAAGTTGATACCAGAATGCTGACTGGCTGTGTCTCCATAGAGACGGGAGCCTAAATCCAGCATCTAGACATGCTAGGGGTTAAGCTTTGACATCACACTTGTATGATGTAGCAAATGTAGAGAGTTCCACTCACTGGAGGAGTAGGTTGCCACAAAGCCTCCTGCACTTATGATGCTGTCTGTTCGCAGTTTAACATACAGTTGCTCCCCGGTGGAGTTGATAGTGTTAGGGATCTGGTTTCCGCACAGTTTTGCCAACTGACGAGCACTAGTGCTGTTGCCGTCATACACCTGAGAAAAAGATGAAAGCATCTCAGATCATCTCTGAACAACGGCGATGTTTTAATGGAATGGTCTCAGTGAAACGACTGCCCGTTCTCACCGCCAGGTAATCGTAATAGCAGTTGGTGCTGGACTCCAGATGGAAGTCTTCAAAGCTGAGATAGACTTTACTTCCAGCATTGACCTTGATATGCCAGTAGCACTCAGCATTGGGGTGGTAGGGCAGAGGGTAGTTGGGGGATGTGAAACTACCCATGCTGGTGGTCAGAGTTCCTCCACAACCTAATGCAGAAAAAGCAAGGGGCTTAAGACAGGGACAGGCATGGACAGAAACAGGGTCTATTTGCCAGAGATGTTATATACACCTGTCTGCGTTCCATCCCAGTGTGCGGAGAACCCTTTAGCAGTGACAGTAGTATCAGAACGGAACTTGATCCAAAGCATGTTGCTATGGGATATCACTATGGGCGGAGCCTGGTTTGAGCAGTATCGACCTGTAAGTGGAGATGTTTCAAAGCCGCCATCTCTGCAGGAAAGAATATTCAGAAAAACTTACGATTTCTGTATCTGATGTAATTTTGACCATTTCTATTCAAGCAGGTAGTGTTTTCAAGTAATATAATATTTTATAATATAATATACATTAGTGTGAATGAAAGGTTGGATAGTGGAGTGGTTAGGATGCAGGGAGTAGAGGAGGTGAAGGTGGAGGAGTTTAAATAGTCTAGGTGGAAGAGAGGTGAAGAAGAGAGTGCAGGCAGGTTGGAATGGATGTAGAAGAGTGACAGGAGTGATATGTGATAGACGGGGACCAGCAAGAGAGAAATCAAAGGTTTACAGGACACTAGTGAGACCAGCTTTGTCATACGGATTGGAGAAGGTGGCACTGATGAAAAGACAGGAGGCGGAGCTGGAGGTGTCAGAGCTAAAGATGCTGAGATTTGCGTCAGGAGGATGGACAAGATTAGGATTACTATATTAGAGGGACAGCTCAGATTACACAGGTTGGAGACAAAGTGAGAGAAGGAAGAGTGTGTCAGTTTGGACGTGTCCAGAGAAGAGACGAGGAGTATATCAGCAGAAGGATGTTGAAGATGGAGCTGCCAGGAAAGAGGAGAAGAGGAAGGACAAAGAAGAGGTTTATGGATGTGATGAGAGAGGACACGAGGGGGGACGGTATATAGAGTGTAAAATAATATTATACAAAACACTACACTAAAGTTCCTCACCTGATTTCCACATAGTCAAAGGGGCAGGACGAACCACCTTCCAGCTCAAAGTCAGTGAAGTTGAGCATGATCTGCATGTTGATCTCCACTATGATTCTGAAGATGCACTCACGGCTCGTGGGGTAGTTGTTGGGGTAGTTGGGTGAGGTTAGGACTCCAGTGGGAGTTGTGAACACTGCGCTACAGTCTAAAGACAAATCGGAGACCATTTTTAATTCGGAATATTCACAAGAGCGCATCTTTTTAGGCACTTATTTCACTATAAACATCGTTTTCAAACGGATTCTCCAGCTGATCACCATGACATCCTACCCGTGGTGGCATTTATGGAGACGTAACGGGCCGAGAACCCCTCGACTGCCAGGCTGGAGTCGGAGACGAAAAGAACGGTCATGAGGTTGTCAGTGCTGGTCAGGGAAGGAGGAACTGACCTTCCACAGTACCTGTTCACAGAGGACAAATAACAAAAAGCTTTTCGCTTATAAACTACATGGATTGGGTTTTTTTCCAGCACAGTTAACTCTTTAATAATTACTCATTTATTATTGGATCATTTTTGGAAGAAGTTCCATCAAGACTGTAAGTGGTGTTTTTAAGTAAATGACAATCTTTTTTGATTCCAGTGATTTAATTTCTTATTTTACCCCAAAAAATCCCTTTAAATATTTTATTGTAAACAGGAAAAAATCCTGTGAAACACAACACAATGTGACCTCTGCTTTTCACCCACACGCCATCCAGCTATTTAAAGTGCCCAGGGAGCAGTGATGGGGACAGTAACTTGCTCAAGGATACCTCGGGGCAATCTACTCCTCTGGGATTCGAACCTACTTTCAATCCTGAATTGAATACCACGGGGCAGCGGTGGTCTAGGTTTAGGGACCAGCCCCTGGGCTTAGGAGGTTGTGGATTTGAATCCCAGATCAGTAGGTTGCCCTGAGGTATCCTAGAGCAAGGTACCATCCCTGACACTGCTCCCCGGGGGCTTTAAATAACTGCCCCCTGTTGCATGTGCATGTATGGGCTGAAACAGAGGTCAAATTTTGTTGTTTTTCACCGAGACACTTTTTTCACTTTCACTTATACTTCAAACACTAAAGCAAAAACTAAAACTATTGGTCGAAAGTTAAAAGCACTGTATCTTTGGACCGTAACGTTAAAAGCACTGCTCTTACCTGCCCAGGAGATTCCCAGTGTGAGCAGTTCCGTTGTCGTAGATCTCCACATAGTCATACGCACAGTTTGTGTGGTACTCCAGATTAAACGAGGTGAAGGACAGTCGAATGATGTTACCAGGGGCAACAGAGATGTACCAGGAGCAGTTTGCACCATGAGGGTAGTTAGTGGGATGGCCAGGGCTGGTGAAGGAGCCTGAAGGGTCGGTTAGAGTGTCTCCACAGCCTGAAATCAGACAGCATTCCCACTTTTAATGCATTTTAGCTCAATCAGGTTTTATAAGATTAATGGACCATAAGTTATGATGCTGTCCAGCAAACTGCACCTTCCATAACAGATCCAAACTCGGCCGTGAAGCCATGATTGGTGACCGAGGCATCAGTATTGAAAACTATATACAAGTGTCTCTGTGTAGATTGCAGCATAGCGGGAACCTGGCTTCCACAGAATCGACCAATCAGGGGTGAGCTGGACGTGGCACCATCTCTTACCTAAGAAAGGGAAATATGTGGGGTTTTTATTCCCTTTATAAAACATCATTATATCTCTGTAATACTGACAAGTTTGAATAGGAAGAATCTAAAATAAACCAATAAAATAATAATAATCATAATAATAATAATAATATCCACTATTATTATTATTACTATTATTATTATTATTTTATTTTTTTGCCCAAAAATAAATTTTCTTCATTTTTCCTAATTTCTGACTAAAAGGAAGCATGTTCTACCTCCACATAGTCAAATAAGCACTGAACACTGTGTTCAACATCGAAGGTGAGGAAGTTGAGTGTGACGACGTAGCCCTCAGGCTGGTTGATGACCCACTCACACCTCTTGTTGTGAGGATAGGCGTCAGGGTGGAGGGGTGTACGGATCTGTCCAGAACCAGAGAGAGTTCCTCCACAACCTGAAGAAGACACGTTCAAGTTTACACATAAATCCAGTTTAAACACAAAGAGAGTTTGTAGAATTCTAACCATCTTTAATATCGACTTCATTTAATATTGATTGCGTTCAGCATCAGCAATCAGCTAATCACCGGCCCGATCATCTGGAATCATCTGCACCTGTTTCTTCATTGCTCGGGTTCAAGAAACTGTCAGTCATGAAGCACTGAGTGATCCTTGTGCTCAAAAAAGAGAAATAAAAGAAGTGATCATGGGGCCAATCGCCATTGCCTCGAAAAGGGAGAGGAACCGACTTTGTTCACAGAACTGCAGCTCCAGGTTCTCAGTATGGAAACAGAAGGTCACGTCGACATCCTTCCCCTATTTCCTCTATTTCTCACCAGCGTTTTTCTGTAATCAGGGGTCTCCCATGAGGGGACATCCCAGAAGCAGGGGCGGTGTTTCCACAGCTCAGTGATCCCATCACTGATTTGCTTCTTTGTTTGGTTGTTCCAGCAGCATCACCAGCAGTATCTCTCTTTTTCTTCACCATGTTTATTTACAGGTGACACCACAGATTTCTCACATCCTGTTGTCCAACAGCAGGTAAGTGTGGTAATTTAAACCAGGCAGGAAATGACAAAACAGCTTTTCATCCTAGACTTTTCGAGTCACAGAGTGTCCCATACATCACTGCTCTACGTGCAGTAAAGGGAGTGACACTGAAGGTTTTCCCGCCAAATCCAGGCTGAATTTTGGAACTCTCAGTCTTGAGCACCATCCCAGCTGCATCTTTGACTATCTAGAAGTAGGTAGATGGGACCGTTTCTGGCTGTAAATCTTTAATTACCATCAATTTTCTGAGAAACAACTGCATAATGACAGGGTTCTATTGTTCTAGATCAGAGATGGGCTGCTCCCAGATGGGCTGCTCCCCCTATTAAACAAGTACTGCAGCACCGGTTCCCCCGCCTCGCTGCAGACCACCGGCCCTGCTGCCTAGATTCACTTCCACTCGGAATTTGGACACCCGGGTTGGCGCAGCTTAACCACTGGTTTTAATAGGTCTATATCTCTACCCACTGGTTAACAGTCTCAGGACATCAGCCTGTCGTCCGGACGACTGCAGCCCCGATCGGCTCAAAAACAATTATTGAGTAAAAAGTGGCCTTACTGATCTCATACACAGCCCTGAAGCCCGCACGGCTGATTGAGCTGTCAGATTTGAAGCGAATCCAGAGGACGTTGACGGAGGAGACGATGGGTGCCGGCAGGGTCGAGCCACAGTATTTTCCAATGAGGGGGTCCGATTCTCCCGAGCCGTCCCGCACCTGAGATGAGTAACAGTATCAAGCTACTATTTTGTCATTGTGAACACAGCATACAGTGGAACACATTGAAACCTCTGCATTTAAGCCACACACACGTGCAGCAGGGGGCAGCTATTTAAAGTACCCAGGGAGCAGTGATGGAGACAGTAACTTGCTCAAGGGTAACCAATTGTTCTGGGGTTTGAACCCATGACCTTCTGATCCTGGGACCTAGCCCCTAATCACAAGGCCACCACTGCCCCATCACTGAGACCTGAGAGATGACAGAGACCTCTCTCTCTCTCTCTCTCACACACACACACACACACACACTCACACAAATGCAAAACCAGACACTAAAACAGTCACATATAAACACCCACACACACATATGCATACAAAAACACTATGGAACACTGAAAACGCATACACACACACACACACACACATGAACACATAAAACCCACACACACAATTAGATATTACCAAAAACACACACACACCTCTATGTAGTCGAACTGACAGCCGCTGTGCATCTCCAGATCCATGTGTGTGAAGTTCAGAGTGATGGTTTCACTGCGGGGCATCCGGATCAGATACACACACTGTTTATCATGGGCGTAGTTATTGGGCCAGTTCGGGGAGATGATAATACCTTGACTTTCAGTGTATGTGCCTCCACAACCTGGGTCAGCTATAACACACAGACACACACACACACACACACACACACACATACACACACACAGAGCAACGGTTTTGTACAGCAAAACGATCTTTCAGTCATATAAAAGTGCCATAAATTCCTCCAGCGTCTTTAAACCTGTCCTTTATCTTTGGCTAATTATAAAAAGTCTGCTTTATGAGTTCATGGCGCAATAATACAGCCGTCGATCATATTTGCCTCCTCGTAATTCAACACAAATGCAACATTTATAAGTCAGAGAAGATGGTGTTCAATAATAAACTCATCATATTTCTTGTGTATGTTTCATATTCTTGTAATTAGAAAGACAGAGGATCCTTTACGACCCCTCCACGATCCTCGGGGTTGGACTCTAAAACCTGCTCTTACTTTGGGAGGTGGTATAAGTGATGTGGAAGCCTTGGTCGCTGATGACAAAGTCCGAGTGGAAGTGAATCCAGGCAGCAGGGCCGGTGGTCTGCAGCGGAGCGGGGGAACCGGTGCTGCAGTACTTGTTTAATAGGGTGTCCTCTGGGAGCAGCCCATCTCTGATCTAGAACAAAAGAACCCCGTCATTATGCAATTGTTTCTCAGAAAAAAGATATTTTAAAGATTTACAGTCAGAAACGGTCCCATCTACCTACTTCTAGATAGTCAAAGTTGCAGTTGGGATGGTGCTCAAGACTGAGTGTTCCGAAAGCAAAGGTAATGATCAGCCCTGGACCCACATCTAGAGTCCAGTAGCAGTCGCGGTTCGGTGGGTAATTGCCTGGGTAACCAGGTGACTTGATGTCACCGTATGGATTGGTCAGATGGCCGCCACAAACTGGAACATAAACACGTATGGCATAAACACTAGACCGATATACTGAGCTCCTCATTTCTTCATATTTTCCTTCCAAAGAGCCTGAGGAACCTTTGAGGAACAGTTCTCCAGATCTTCCCGAAGCACAAAGTTTTTGTCTCTCATTTTCAGTATAGTCCCTGCACCTGAGCAGTTTCAGAGACCGAAGCAGTGTGGGATCATCTCCACAGAGCACGGAAAACAAAAGGAAGCTGACATCCAAAGAAGAGCTTTGGAACGTCCTTCAAGAAGCTTGGAGAAGTGCTCCTGAAGATGAATTAAGTTGCACTCTGGTTAATGATACAATTTGGTGTACTGCTTTGCTTTATGGAGCTCCACAGCACACATCCAACACATCCAAACAAGCATTTATTCCACAACATAGGAGAAGTTGCTGTGGTGGTTGTACAGCAATTCATGACAAGATCTCCGTCACTTTCACTTCACTGTTGTCTCATTTTTCTACAAAAAATGAAGCAGAGAGAGGAATCTCAAGTCTTTTGCATGGTACTGTATTCAACATTTACCTGGTGCTTGGGACGTCCAGGCCACGGTGAAGCCGCCCTTGCTGATTATGTGGTCAGAACGGAACCAGAAGTACAGGGTGTTGTGGGAGCTGAACAGCTCAGCCGGGGCGTTGGTGCCACAGTACTTGCCGAGCATGTAGGCAGAGGCACTGTCACCATCGTGGATTTGGAGGAAGTCGAAACTGCAGGTGCTGCTGTGCTCGAGTTCGAAGAAAGGAAACGTGATCCGCAGAATCTGGGAGGAAAAGGGTGGAATCATCAACCTTTCGAAAGGCAAGAGTGTTTGTACGCCTCAAAATCTTTCCACTCACCTTGTCAGCGTCCGTCCTGATGACCCAGGCACAGCTGACCATGTGGTCATACTGATCATGACCAGGAGAGTTCGGGTAGCTGAAGGTTCCCGATGGACCTTGGAGCACTCCTCCACATTCTGAAGCCCACACACACACAGGTCAAACAACATCCAGAGCATGAGCCAAGAAACTGAAGACCCTAGACTTATGTTCACGAACCTTGCTGCTCTGTCTGACACTGCGGGCCCGTCCACTGCGACGTGCAAGTGCAAGTGTAGCCGTTAATGCCATCGGTGCAGGTGCCACCGTTTTGGCAGGGGTTACTGGCACACTCGTTAATGTTCTGGTCACAGTTCTGGCCTGTCCAGCCGGGGTCACAGCTGCAGACATATCCAGTGGCCGTGTTCTGGGAAGAAAACAAGCAATGGGTGTTAATTAGAGGAAGAGAAAGAAAACAGACGACTGCCTTGGCCTGGAGTGTACTTACCTGGCACTGGCCGTTGACGCATGGATTGCTGGTTCCACAGGTGTCTGTGATTTGAGTACAACCAGTAGCACCAAATCCATTCCCCACATATCCAGGAGGACAAGTGCATATTGGGATATTGCTACCTGGAAGGCACGTGGGTCTAAATCAGGCACTGGAAAAAGTGTTTCTGGAGAACTTTAGAGCTTAGTGCAGCAAATCGGGATGGTTTGCGGTCATTACTGCGGAAGGCAGCTTTATGGTCTTTTTATGGCACTTTACAGATACATCGTTACACTTAAACTTTAAATACCGATCTTAATGGCTTTATTTGGTCCCTTATTGCTGCTGGTCATGCGCTACTGTGAAGAGTAACTACTGTACAGTGTGCAAGGTTTATGCATCTACGACACCTGGAACAGAGGCACAAGAGGCCAAAGGATAACATCCTCCATTGTTAGATGAACAAATGTCCACTTGAGTGCAAGTCTTTCCATCTCCCTCGTAACCTGTGCAGAGCAAAATGGCATCATTTGAACGGTTAATGCAGTTTGTTTCTTTATATTTCATCTCCATCTACTTAAAAACGTAGATGATCTCCACAAAAGGTACAGGTTTACTCTCAGATTTTTTTGTCAGGAATGTTCACATTTTATATAATTTTGGGTTTGGTTTAGTGCATAAGAGTGTAAAAAGTCAAAATTATGTTAATACATTTTTTAAGAAAGACACAAAAAGGACAGATGGGAAGTGAGGACGAGAGTGCATTTAAATTCTGGTAAGTGCATGGTGAATGGTGGACAAAAGTGATACCTGCAGGACATTGGCCGCAGTGGAAGGAACCCATGGTGTTAAGGCAAGGCACCATGGGGGAGGTCGAACAGCCCCCGTTGTTTGTGTTGCACTCATTTATGTCCTGACAGCTGTAGCCGTTGCCCTGCCAGCCTGAATAATGTAAGATTAATCAATAAACATTGACATATCGATAACTGAAGAGTTTATCTTTTCATCTCAACTA
The DNA here is from genome assembly GCA_017165825.1 of Hepsetus odoe. Taxonomy (NCBI): domain Eukaryota; kingdom Metazoa; phylum Chordata; class Actinopteri; order Characiformes; family Hepsetidae; genus Hepsetus; species Hepsetus odoe. The sequence continues at coordinate 1,688,584 of CM029379.1, forward strand.
ACAACCATCTTGGCTGAATTCATCTCAGAGAATTTATGAACATAGCCATTATTTAATAGACAAATTTATTTTTTGTCAAATATAGTTAGCTACTAGACCAGTACAGTACTGTGAAAAAGTCTTGAGCCCCACATTTCTTCATATTTTGCTTGCAAAGATCCAGACAGTTTCAAAGACAGAAGCGGTGTGGGATCATCTCCACAGAGAACGGAACACAGCTGACGTCCAAAAAAGAGCTTTGGGACGTCCTTCAAGAAGCCTGGAGAAATGTTCCTAAAGACGACTTAAAGAAAGGAGCTGGTCTAAGAGAGTTGAGGCTGTGCTGGGGAATAACGGTGGCGGTAGTGAAGACTGACTTTAAAGCTGGTTAGATTGAAACTCTCTTAGTGTTTACATGTGTTTGTACACAAATCACTGAACCTACTGTCTCACTGTCATACAGAACATAGAGAAATGATGGGGGATCAAGACATTTGCATAGGACTACATATCTATTGAAGGTGGACCTTACTAAAGTTCAGCCATAATTTCTCATGCATGACTCAAAGTCAGGGCAGGGTTTACCTGCTGGACAGGCCCCACAGTAGAAGGAGCCTAGTGTGTTGAAACACTCTACAGGTGGGTTGGTGGAGCAGGGCTTGATGGGAAGACTACACTCATCAACATCTGCCGTACAGGCAGAGCTTCCAGGAGGAGACATCCACCCCGCATTACAGATGCAGGTATACTTGGGCTGTCAGGAACACAAATCCAAATGGAAATCACACACATGGGGTATATTTTAAACAAAATTGAAAAATCTAGCACTTCAAGGCCCAAAAAAAACTAGGTCTACCAGAGAATGACTAAAGCAGAACAAAGGAGAAAGTTAACGTTCTGGAATGTCTGAGATAATAATCGTAGATATTAGTTCATACATTGGCTCATATCCAATTTTAGCATGTCTAAAACGTATTTTTAGTCCACATACAAAAACCTCCAATATTCCACTCCAAAAATCACAAAATCCCCTGACTATCCATGTCTTTTATTTCATACACTTTTTTAAAAATGCTGTGATACGCTAGAACACCCATGGGGACCCTGAATGAACGGCAAAGCATAAAGTATTTGCATTAATGTTGTAACTGAGTTCGCTTTATTTTTGCCCTGATCATATTTATGCAGAAACACAGACATTTCATAACTTTCAAACCCAATAACTTTCAAAAACTGGGATTACCTCATTAGGTGTGACCCTGTCCGAATCGATGCACACCCCATGCACACACAGGTCCTGACTCCCTCCTGCACAGTCATCATAGCGAGAGGTACAGTGTGGTCCGTACCACTCTGCAGCGCAGGTACAACTGCACAAAATAAAAGGAACAAACATCACCTCAACACCAGAAGGTCTATTCCGTAGCGGAAGCGAAAAAGAAAGTGAATTACGTGTAGGATCCAGGTGTGTTGACACATGTGGCTCCATTCTGGCAACCCTGAGTGGTCCCGGCATAGATCTGGCACTCATTGACATCCGCAGCACAAGTGGGACCCTGAAAGGGGACGGAGGAGTCAGTCCCGGGCGGATATTAAAGGTAGGATGTCTATGTGTAGTGGTTATTTCAGAACCTGCCATACCTGCCAGTTCTGAGGACAGAGACAGTGGAAAGAGTCCACTAGGTTCAGACAGGTGCCTGAATTCTGGCAAGGGTTGCTGTTGCATGTCTTCCGCTGGAGAGTCTGAAAAAGACAAGAGACATTTAAACATGAGAAAGGAAACAAAGGAGAATGCAGGACGATAACGCTGTTTACCTGTTCTACAGTCTGCACATTCGACTGGACTGTGTCCACTGTCCTTTTCAGCTCGTTCAACTGGTTTATGACGTCTTGTGATGGGCCACTGTTCTTTATTGATTCGATGTCTTCCTTATTTGTTCTGATCTGAAATAAAGTTGATAAAGATACTCGAATGGCAAATGTGTCTCAATGTTCCACAATAAGGACAATGAAGAGAATACAAGAGACTCTGAGAACCTAATATAACTATCACATCAAATAACTTTGTCCATAAAATGTCCCACACTGATACTGTCCCAATGACAAACTGATGGATGAGGAAGAAGAATGGATTGTATATTTACAGTTCCCACCAAAAGTACTGGAACAGCATGGGTAATTAATTTCCTTTTGCATCGAAGATTTATTTGAGATAAAAGATCAAATGTTCAGCTTTAATTTGTTGGGATTTGCACCTTGTGTTTCTGAACACCCAGTTTTTAAACTGAGCAAAAGTATTGGAACATGAGAGCCTGACAGGTGTGTGCTGATCAGTCCTTAGATTGATTGTTTAAACTGTAAATATCACTCGATATCTTCTCTCAGCCTGGGTTTCACTTGCGAGAACTTCATTTGTTGCTGAAAAGGGAACACCAGCATGAAGACCAGAGAGTCTTTGGGAAAGCTGCCACTTTGGGTGGTCAGGTACATAAATTATATACATATATATATAGATTTAAACACCTGGAAATAAAGCTGAAAATCTGATCTCTTATCTCAAGTTCATCATCTGATCTCAATCCCGGAGTTTGATTTTTCTTTGCTGTTCCAATACTTTTGGAGATGATTGCATGACTTAAGGCAAGTCCAACCACATCTGTCCATTTGTCCACCAAGGCTAATGCTAATGTCCAGGTGTGCTTGAGTTGGGGATGCCATGCAAAGAAAATAAATAAGTCATGTTCTTCTCATACCTGAACCTAATCAGAACTTCTCCTGAAGATGTGTCTCCTGAAGATCTTACCTGGTTTATCTGCTGAGCGAGGTCTTCACCCCCCACTTTGACTTTCCCCATCCCTGCTGTCTGAAAGTTGATGTCTTTATTGTTTCCAGCAGTAAAAGTGAGGTGACCATTTTCTGAGATCATACGAGGCCTGCAGGTCACAACCAGAGTCTTAAACAACACAACTGACCCTGAGCTTCTATAAACGACCACGTATGATTCCACTGGGTGTTTTCCAGCAAAATGCTTTACAAATCCCAGTTTGTGATCATTTATAAGCAGTAAATAAGTTGTATCAATCTGAAGGTTCTTACTAATAGGTACATTTTAAGTATTTAAAACCAACAACCATGCAGTCTGGATTGTGAGGCTATTTGCCTGGATATGATCAGGTATGCTTGAAGCCAACTTAAAGAAAACCTTCCAAAACTAACAGAAGTAACCTTGGTTTAAAGCGTCTAATACTAGGATGGTTACTGATTACAAATTCTTCACACTTCAGTGAAATAAACAACTGAAAATGACTATTCAGAACTTTCTAACTGATATTTCAGGGCCATTTATTTAGTATTTCCTCTATATTTAGTGTGTTCTTGATTTTAAGCTCTTAAACTGACTCTGAACTTTCTTTAAAGGGCCACGGATTTGCTCACAGAACATTTTCTCAGCAAAACGTACAGCTTTACACAAATAATCACATGACAAAATGAATAGGAAGCTGTTCCCTTAAAGATTATTTTATTTATTTCCAGAAAAGTGCTGTAAAAAAGTCCTGAGCCCCACATTTCTTCATATTCACTTTTTTGTTTTTTAATGTGTTGTTGAGGAGCAGTTCTCCAGATCTTCCTGAAGGACAACGTTTTTGCTCTGTAAAAACGCTCTGTACCTGAGCAGTTTTGGAAGCAGAGAGAAAACAAAAGCCAGCCGACGTCCAAAGAAGAGCTTTGGGACGTCCTTCAAAAAGCCTAGAGAAGTGTTCCTGATAAGACTGAAGGAAAGGAGCTGGTCTAAGAGAGTTGAGGCTGTGCTGAAGAATAAGGTGGTGGTAGTGACTATTGACTTTAGACTGGAGTTACATGTGTTTGTACACAAATCAATGACTTTCATACGGCCGTTGTTCAAAAACAGATCAGTCCAACATAACCATCTACTCACTGGGCACTGCTGATGTCCCTCTTGCCTCGGCTGTGGGCCTGATCGCCCCGGTCGCACTGCAGTCCACCGAGGAAAAGGAGGGCCAACAACAGCCATGACAGCCGAAGTGACCGAGCCATGCTGAGATTGTCTCAGGACGCTCTTCAGACACCACACTGCAGCTGAACCTGGTGGACGTCCTAATGGTCCACACGCAGAAAGGTGCACTTTGCCCCCAAGGAGCCCTCTGAGAACATCACATTCACCAATAAACTGGCCAAAACTATTCAGGTAGACGGCATTCAGCACAATCGTACAGCAGTTTATTCACTTTACTGTGTGATTGCCAGGCGCTGTCATATGATGTTCACAGATCAGTAACCAGAGGTAGACCAGAGATCAGAGTTCTGCCTCACCCCCTTCCCACCATTAAAGGAGAAAGTGTGATGACCATTATTCAACTAATATTTTATTATTCTAGTGTATTCCCAGTTTTTTCTTGGCAAAAACGAGCAAAGACAGTAGAAAAAGCATAGAATCCTTTATTTGATCATTTACAAACTCAAAAAAAGCCCAATGTCCATCATATTTAGCTCCATCACCCCGTATGAACCGTGGCAAATCATGTCGGCCTGTCACGACAACAACAGTTTGATGAGTCTGGCCACAACGTGAACATTCAGACTGTTCCCCAGGACCCGGTACTGCTGCTTGATGGAGATATTTGGTGGAAAAGCTGGGTGAACAGAAAAAATGCAGTGTCCATCAAAAAGGCCTCTGAACCAATGAAGTACATTAAACTCAACACTTTTCTCACAAATTACAGCAACATTCTGCTAAAAAGGCAGCTTCATTCAGAAATCCTCCACACGAAACAAACAGAGGACCGAAAGGGACGTCCAGTTCTCGTCCCAGCTTTTTAAACAGATATTTGAAGACGTTTATTGAGAGTTTACTAAATAATTAGTTTGAACTGGAGACACTGAGGCATTCCAAACTAAAGCAAGACACCTCGATATAATCGAAAGAAGCAATTTAATTACAAGTGGGCCAAAATATTTTATATCTTAACATTTTCACAACATCCAATATTAGCGTTTGTAAACTGCTGCGCTAAACCAGTCTCTGTAAAACTGCTTTCACCAAAGGCTTCGATAAAGGAGCCTCTGATTGAGCAGAAAAGAGTAATTAATGGAACAAAAATTCAATTATTTGTCCAATTTTTTTTTTTTCAAGACCCCGACTCCCCAAGATGCCTTTAAAGGAACCATATTTTCCATTTTCTGTAATTAACACTTCATTTCTTCCAGCTCTTTCTTATATGACGGTGTTCTAACTTAGATTTTTCTCTTCGAATCAACCAGGCTGTTTATGTTAATGTGATGTTTGTCTTTTCTGGCTGCTCCGAACTGAAACTTGAACCATATTTACATTCGTGAAGCCCTATAATATAGAGGTCTTTTTACTGAATTTACTGAAAGTCATCGCAATATGCAGCAGCTTTTGGCTGCATTTTATCCACATCACTACTCAACGTGTCACTATATATATGTATTTATGCTCCTATTTAAGTATAAATGGTGAAGGAGTGATGGATACATTGATCTCCAGATCAACAGTTCGCGATTTATTAATTAATGAGCACATCCTGATACACTGTGATTTATTACGATAATTATTAATATCTTCTCTCTAATCAGAATTGTTGATTCCTTTTTTAATGACTTGCTTACTGAAACGTGAAGGGAAGCCCATCAGGTTGGCAATCTCTCTGGGTGTGAAATATCTGAGCTTCAGTCGTGACAGCTGCTTCAGCTTCTCCTCCTCAGGCAGTCCCTCCAGAGACCTAAAGACACTCTCCAGTTCTACATCTGTACAGGACTGCAGAACCGAGCCGGTTCCCTCCACATAGTGTCCATACCTGAAGAGGAACAAAGTTGTTATTTGATTAACGGTCACGATTGCTTAACGCTTACAGAGAACGTTCTCTAAAGCCTCACCCTTTGGTAAAGCACACTGATCTCCTGCACTTCGGGTTGACTATGTCCATGAGTATGGCATATCTAAGCAGGGTTTTTGAAGACAGAAGGAACTGCTTCATGTCTTTTCCTGGACCGGTCTCTTCTAGGAAGTCCTGCAGTCTTCTCACGGACTCTGCGCTGTCCTGACTTTTCTTCCTGTGGAGGTCCTGAGCCGTTTCCAGTTTATAGATGACGCCCTCTTTGTCCACAGCGTTGCTGCTGAGGGATATACTGTGGACAACTGTGGGACATTCTGCTGATTCCCTGGGGAATCCCTCTATAATCTGAGAGTTAGAACAATAATTACCAATTAAAATGATTAATATTATATAGAAAACACCTTGAGCTGTCACTCATTTCTTTATACTTTTAGGGAATCACCTTGTTGGTGCAAAACTATTTTATTTCTCACAGTCTCTGTCAGATTGAGGATGAAATGAAAGAACAGATGTTTTAGTGCTCCAGGCTACAAAGTGCCTAAAGATACAAAGTTCTAGATAATGGGGTACCACTCAGCATCCAGCATCTTCAGTAAACTAATCCCCTGATCATCTGGAATCATCTGCTCCTGTTTCTTCTCTGCTTCATGTCTTAAGTGAGGCGCTTTGCTCTGCTTGAAGGTTCAGACGTGGATCACTGTGTGGATTAACCAACACAGAACTATCAAACTGCTCAGGTACAGAGACTGGACTGAAAATGAGAGACAACAACACTGTCCTTCAGGAAGATCTGGAGAACTGTCCCTCAACATTAAAAATGCAAGAAAGTCTGACTTAATATGAAGATATGAGGGGCTCAAGACTTTTGCACAGTGCTGTGTATACTGGATAGCATTATAAATAATATAAATGAGAGTGTGACACACTTTTCTCAGTACACAGGTAAATTCACCTCTGCCGTGGTCTGAAATGAAAAGGAAGCCGGAGGCGCCTTGGCAATCAGGAAATAACGCAGCCTCGAGTTTGGAATTCCCAGCTGTGGAAAAAAGTAACGTTGATAAATAAAACTACGTCAATATTACTGACACAAAACATGCTTCTATTAAACTTTCAGCAAATAATTTATCCAAAATATATTAAGGTTTAAACAATAGGTTCAAATTTTATTTGGATTTATGGTTTTTATTATTAAACTGGATTCAACCATGTGTTTACAATCATGGTGTAAAAATATTACAGTATTTCAAATCATAAAATATTAAACAGTAATTAAAAATAAACATCTTACACATGTGGGTGAAATCAGGAACTCCTGAAAACTGTATTCACACTCTTTTAGAGTCTTGATCAAAGTATCTCTGAGAGGACAAACAAACAAACAAACAAATCAGATACAGTTTCATTTCCCCCCTAAATATAATGGACAAGCAGTTAAGAAAATGAGTGAGAGTACATTTCAGTAACTTTTGTAACAATTTTTTTTTTTTTTTTAACTGAGTATTTCCGATACGGGGACTTTGGCATAACCTGGTAACCATAGTAACCTCTCCCTGCTGCCACGGTTACCTTGCAGAAGATGTTTCAAAGCCTTTCACGTTCTCCAGCAGGATAAAGCCTGGCAGCTTGTTCAGCCTGCAAACACAGCAGAGACGCCATCAGACTGGACGTCTCACACTTCAGAAACATCTCACACTGCTGAAGGAGTGTTAAGAAGGTCGTTCTCAAACCATTAATCATTTATACGAACCATTTCTGAGAGTCTTTATAACTGTAGAGGCCATAATGAGGACCTGGGCGCAGGCTCGTTCATTTAAAAAGCGTAAATATTCCTAAAATGTGCGAAAGAAATGACCAAAAACCAAAGAAAAAAATACCCTTGTATCATTCTGACCTTGGTAGAAGG
>CM029379.1:1701341-1713841 GCA_017165825.1 Hepsetus odoe
TGATTTAGTCGTTCTGGTTGAAGGTGGGCGTGGCACTTCTCTAACACTCCCCTGTTGCTCACAGGCTCCAAGAGGAACTCATCCAAAGGGAAGAAGCTGAAAGTAATCTCCGAAGCTTCAGGCAGGTACGTTTCCAGTATGGACGGATTTTGGTCCCAATTCAAGGCTGCTTTTCTAGGAGCGCCGGCTGGTGCTGGGTGAGATCAGCAGCTCGGCAGGGCGGGGACACTGTCCCAGGGTCACAACGCTCAATGGACAGCTTTGTTTTTAGACCTTATGGCAGAAAGGCTGATTCCACTCATTGTTGATCATGAAGGCTTGTGTGCAGTTAACAAAGCAAGCTGTTGTCTAAACGTTGCTGCTGTGACTTCAAGACTGGAGGAACACAGTAAGAGGACATGTGTCTTCAATTGAGCTGCCACGGCCACCTATCCTCCAAAAAAATGGAGAAAACCGAAACAGACAGGCTGGTCCAATCCTGTTCTTTGCAAAAATGGCTGTATTTTGTTGCACAAACCTGTTACTGTGCTGCATAATTTATAATTATGTTATAATTAAATTATATTATTTCATAATTGATATCATGAACTATTGATATTAGTGCAAAAAGCTGATTTGAGACTTCAAACCCATCACAAGGAGCTTTCTTGAGTGTTTTGATCTGTTTATGGCTTCAACAGCACTTTTCTGATCGTTAATTTCAGTCTGAAACACTCAACCAGAGTGGGCGGGGCTAAGGTGAATAAGCACATACCTTGAATTGGGTTGATTTTGTGACATCACAAAAAATATTAGTCGAAAACGGGTTGCTTTGCGGACTGTATGGATGGTCAAATGAAACTTTATCAATATTTACACACGTTTTAATTGATTTAATTGATCTTGTGGGCAGTTTAATGCAATGGAGGATCTCTTAATCCCAATCTGTGGCAGTGTAATCCCAGTTCTGATGTTTTGTCCAGCAGCGGTTTAGTGTTTAAGGACAGGGCTCCATCATCAGAATATCATGGGTTCGAATCTCAGACCAGTAGGTTGCACTGAGTTACCCTTGAGCAAGGTACCGTTCTCATCACTGCTCCCCGGGTGCTGGTTATATGTGCCCACGTTTTGTGCTCACAATAACAAACGGTCACTTTAAACGGTTTTTGAATAAATGCTCTTTGAAGCAAAGCCATAGAAGGTAAAACAGATCTAACGGGATTAACCCATGGCCCCAGTGTTCTTCCAACGTGGTTTTGACTTTCTTGATGCTCATCTGCAGGATGTGGACAATGCCTCCCTGGCTCGTCTAGACCTGGAGCGGAAGGTGGAGTCCCTGCAGGAGGAGATCCTTTTCCTCAAGAAGCTTCACGACGAGGTATGTAATGGCACCGTTTGGCTCTTTCATTCCGCCCTCTGCGCAATGAAAGGTCCTGAGAGGATCATGAGATTGGCAGGGAATGGCATTACCATGGAGATTAAACCCTCAGCGAAGGTGAAGGAATTATGTCACGAGGATAAATGCGACCATGTTCCTCTGGAGAAATCAACAATATTAGACCTGCTTGTTAAAAAAAGCAGTTCAAAAAAGGGTCACAGCTGGAAACGCCTGGTTGCCATGGAGGCTTATACGAGAATCAAAGTGGGAATTCTAAAAATAAGGCAATGATGTATCAAAGGTTTAAAGCACAAAAACGTAAGAGCGTGGATTTCTTATGTTGTGGGAGAAAGCTGGTCTAATCCTGAGCTTTTTCTTTCTGCTAATCTGCAGGAGATCACCGAGCTCCAGGCCCAGATCCATGACCAGCACGTGCAGATTGATATGGACGTGGCCAAGCCGGATCTGACTGCTGCCCTGCGGGACGTCCGCTTGCAGTACGAGACTCTGGCCACCAAGAACATCCAGGAGGCGGAGGAGTGGTACAAATCTAAGGTCAGCCTATTAATAGATCCCGGCTGGGAATTTTTACAGCCTGAATGTTTCCCATAACATCGTTATAATCCACAGTTTTACTTTTTCATTACATAACCATGACAGGGAGAGTCTCCCTGGGGCTTCCTGGGATTAAGGGCCTCTAGGTTCACAGTCTCCTAAACCAACACCCCACTCTAACCGACATTTTTGAGTTGAACGTTTTCAGTAAAAGTAATAAATCCATCCATTGCTAACCAGGGTGGATGGGATGTTGAAGAAGAAGAGCAGATTATATAAAACAGTATTTGAACTTTAAAGTTTCTCTGAATAATAATCTGTTTTTAATCTAATAGCTGTAGTGGCCTGATGAATATTCATTAGTAGGAGACACGTTGGCCAGTGTTGATATAATCAATAACAGATGATCAGTGCTGCGATGGGCTGGCGACCTGTCCAGGGTGCGTCCCCCGTCCTCGCCCTGTGTGCGCTGGGTTGGACACCAGCACTCCCCCGCGACCCCGTTTGGGACAAGCGGCAGAAAATGGATGGAATGGACGATCAGTGTGGACGATTCAGCAACTTCACATTTACCCATCATGCCTCAGTCTGTCTTAGCTCTTCCGTCAGCTGTGCAGCAGTGAGCTGGTCTCTGCAGGTGGTACAGACTCCCTCTGGGTGAAGACAGCAGATGGTTCATGGTGGATTTCACTGGACAGATGGCCCTTTTTTCAAGGACCATTGGCATATTTATTGGATTACCACTCCCTTTTCCTGTGAACCAAGCTAACCTAAAATGCTAATTAGGCCAAGCCCATTAACAGGGATCCAGTCTGTGCTAATTAAACAGTGGATCAGAAATGGAAAGGATGAGCCAAGATTCATTCACATTATAGGAGAATCATTCTGAAATAATGTTTCCTCCCTCTAGTTCGCCGATTTGTCAGAGGCGGCTGCCCGTAGCCACGAAGCCATCCGTCAGGCCAAGCAGGACGCCAACGAGTACCGCCGGCAGGTGCAGGCCTTGACCTGCGAGGTGGACGCTCTTAAGGGCACTGTGAGTAGACCTTTGTTACAGTACTTGCGGGATTTTGCAAGTTGATTCTCGGGAAGAATTCACCTCCATTTCTTGGTTAGAACGAGTCTCTGGAGCGCCAGATGAGGGAGCTGGAGGACAACTTTGGCATGGAGTCGTCCGGGTATCAAGACTCCATTGCCCGTCTGGAAGACGACATCCGTAACATGAAGGACGAGATGGCTCGCCACCTGCGCGAGTACCAGGACCTGCTCAATGTCAAAATGGCTCTGGACATTGAGATCGCCACCTATAGGAAGCTGCTGGAAGGAGAAGAGAGCAGGTGAACATGCTCAGGGACAAAAACTCATATCCTCATTTAAAATACACATCATGTGTTCTGTCGTCTAGAGGTTTAAAAGGTGGGTTTACCTTTTAAAGGGTTCTTTAACATTCGAGGTACCAGTTCTTCACACTCAAGGGTCCTTTGATGGACCCCTGCAGGGCACATTCAGAAGAACTGTAGATTCCATCAGTGCTCATGCAGTTACTGAGTGAACCCTGTGCAATAAAGAACTAATCTGAATGGTTCTTTAAAGGAACTGTTCTGTACATTCTAAAGAACCTACATGTTTACAAGAACCTTGAAATGTAGTTTAGATCGGTGCTTTCTAAATCTCTCGCTCTCGCTCTCGCTCGCTCTCTCTCTCTCTTTCTATCCATCTCTTCCTCTCTGTCTCTCTCTCTCTCCTCCAGGATCTCAACACCCATGCCTAACATCTCCTCCTTTAATCTGAGAGGTACAGTATCAGCACTGGTTGACTGTTGTTTCTTCTGCACCTTTTGAATAAATAATAAAGTGATTTGCATGAGCACAGGGTCAGCAGAAACCATGAATTTTAAATAGGAATTCACGTGTAATTGAGGTTTAACTACACTCTGGCCTTGTCTGTTCAGAAACCATGGTAGAAACCAGACCTATGATGGAGAGCCTGTCCAAGAAGGTGGTGATCAAGACCATAGAAACAAGAGATGGACATGTAAGTAAATATTAAGATGGTTGTCCATGCAATGCAGCAGAGTCTGGGATGTAAATTCATGGTCACGTGTCGTTTGCAGGTAATTAACGAGTCCACTCAGCATCACGAAGACCTGGAATAAACTGCATGGGAACGACAGGAGCGATAGAGCACCGAGGAGGGGTGCACTGTAGTGGGAGGCCGTAGACCGTGGGGTATTTCTGTCGTTTTTGTGAGAGCAAAACAAACAGCTTTAAAGTGCCTTTTTTGCCACGATAGAAAGAGTTGTGTTGCAGCAGAATAGACGATGTAGGCCAATGAGGAAACCAGCTTTACCAGAACTCGTTTACTTCCGTAGTTTACACTGTACCAGTGAGACCACAGCAATAATCTGAGTGACTGCTTCTCTGTTTTGTATGTTTTATTGCAAATTGACCAAAATCTAGAATGGAACGATGTCTTGTGTACACAATATAAACACCAAACTGTCTCTGCTTTCATTAAATCAATAAATCTTTCCAAAAACGAACGCTGATGGCTTTGTGGATGAAATAAAGGTTTTAGCTCACAAGCTGGTTCATAATGCATGTTTTCACTGGCACTGAGCAAGAGAGAACTTCCAGGAAGCCTGGAGAACTGTTCCTCAACAACCCATTAAAGACAAGAAAGTCTGGAAGAAAAGTATGAAGGAATGAGGGGCTGAAGACTTTTGCAAAGAACTACATATGTAGTATAAAAAATGGCAGGAAGCAGGGGTTCCGGAGAGACTGGATGCAAGCAAGAGAGAGATGTGTGTGTGTGTGTGTGTGTGTGTGTGTGTAACAGCTTGGGACTGTCTGACCCTAGGGGTACGGGCTCTGGGTGTTCAGTAGCACTTCCCAGAGGGCAGAGTGACCTGATTAGGACTCACTCTCGGGGACACACCCTGGACAAGTCACCAGTCCATTGCAGGGCAAACACACCGACAATTAATTAATTCATTCATTCATTTTCTGCTGCTTGTCCAAACGGGGTCGTGCTGGTGTCCAACCCAGCGCGTACAGGGCGAGGACGGGGGACGCACCCTGGACAGGTCGCCATCGCAGGGAGGAGCGGGACGGGGACGGCACCTTGCTCAAGGGTACCTCAGGGCAACCCATTGGGAAGGGGTTCGAACCCCCGATTCTCCGATCACGAGGCCAACACCCGAACCACTAGGCCACCGCTGCCCCCACACCGACAATTGTGGGGGACAATTGATCATCTCCAGTTCACCTGATGTGCATGTCTTTGAATGGTTGGACACACAGACACCGGGAGAACATGTCCACTCCACACAGAAAGGACCCGGGCCGTCCCACCTGGGAATCAAACCCAGGACCGTTTCACTTTCCACCATTCCGCTGCCAGTTTCATTCATATAATAAGTGTAAAGATCCAAATTGTGATGGCTAGTGGGGTGTTCCTGCTCTGTAGGAATCAGTCTCAACCAAAAGTTCTCCAAGGAGGGAGAACCAGTGAACCAGCAACTGGGAGGTTGGTGGAGGCTGCTTTGTAGACTGCAAAGCATTTGTCCTGCAAAATGCATGCAGTAAGGTCTGGAGTCTGGAGCTCCTAAAAAGTACAACATGTGATAAATACATACGTTAAATAAGATCGAACCATTGGAATGAGGGATTACGGATTTGACTTTTTATGATTCTTGTGATTTTGGCCTGAGCCTCTATATCCTTCCTTCCCTCGTGGGCCAAATATTCCCACTTGGATGTGACAGATTTCAGTGCCAGAGGAACAGACTGTCCTGGCAGGCTGTCCTGCACAAAGTAAAGCTCTCTGAAAAGGGAACTCGCTGCACTACAAGTTTAGGGAGGCCGAGAAACGCACAAGAAACTGAATATATCAGATCCCCCAAAGTGTCAAAAGCAGGTAAATGCCCGGCCATGTGGCAGCAAACAGCCTGGCACGTAGTGGAGGAAAGCTGGATCAGGAGGCCTTTATCCCTTTGCCCTCTTTTCTCAGGCTCTTCCACCACAGACATTCCTGTGCAGATGGAGAGAAGTCCAAATCACTACATTCAGGCTGGCAGTCTGATAAAAAAAAATATAATGAAAAAAGAAATAATAATAACATCTACCGCCACTGGGTTCCTGAGAAACACCCTTAACCCTGAGCTGCTCCAGGGGGACTGTCCCTGTAATCAGGAATTGGAAGTCACTCTGGATAAGAGCGTCTGCTAAATGCCGTAAACGTAAATTATTATTATGCTAGGCATGTTTTAGCAACCTTAGTAACCACCGAAAATACCTTAGCAACCACCTAGCTATAATAACTGCATAGCAATCATGTTGAACCACCTGGCAATCTGAAGTAACACACTAACCACACTGACACATAAATATTTTATAATATTTTATGAAACAACCTTCGCCTGTTTTAATTATAATTGAAGCGAATAACAAATAATGATCTGAGTTAAACGAAACAGTGAAATAGTGTCTCAATGCAAAACAGGCTTGTGGTTAGGGACGAGGCACCAGGACGAGGAGGTCATGGGTTCAAATCCCAGACCAGTAGGTTGCCCTGAGGTACCCTTGAGCAAGGTACCGTCCCCGTCACTGCTCCTAGGGCGCTTTAAATAGCTGCCCCCTGCTGGACGTGTGCGGGTGAACAGCAGAGGTCGATTTTCGTTGTGGTTCACTGTGTGTTGTTTCACAATGACAGTCACTTTCTCTTCTCGCTCTAATTTCCTTCCCTTGACCGCCCCCTGGTGGACACACCCAGAGTCTTCAGTGCAACATAATCTGGATAAAGTAACAAAGGAATTCGAATAAATGAAAGAGGATAATATAGAAATAATTTCTAAAGCATTTCAAAAGCTAACAAAGTCCCTATCTCTCTCTCTTTTTATTTCACTCTCTCTCTCCCTCTCTTTATCTCTCTCTCTCTTATTTCACTCTCTCTCTCTCTCTCTCTCTCTCTCTCTCTCTCTCTCTCTCTCTCTCTCAATCTCTCTCTCTCTCTCTCTCTCCTCTGGCTTTTCTCCTCTTTATCTCTCTCTCTCTCTCTCTCTCTCTCTCTCTCTCTCTTTTATCTCTCTCTCTCTTTATCTCTCTCTCTGTCCCTTTCTCTCCCCCTCTCTGTTTCTTTCTCTCTCTCTCTCTCTGTTCCTCTCTCTCTCTCTCTCTTTCTCTCTCTCTCTCTCTCTCTCTCTCTCTCTCTCTCTCTCTCTCTCCCTTTATCTCTCTCTCTCTCCTTTGTCTCTCTCTCTCTCTCTCTCTCTCTCTCTCTCTCTCTCTCTCTCTCCCTTTATCTCCTCTCTCTGTTTCTTTTTCTCTCTCTGTCCCTCTCTCTCTCTCTCTCTCTCTCTCTCTTTCTCTCTCTCTCTCTCTCTCCCTTATCTCTCTCTCCTTATCTCTCTCTCTCTCTCCCTTTATCTCTCTCTCTCTCTCTTCTCTCTCTCTCTCTCTCTCTCTCTCTCTCTCTCTCTCTCTCGCTCTCTCCCCTATTTGGCCACAAGACACTTGACTGTTATAAATGTGTGAAGCTCTGAGTGTCATTGTTAATTAAATTATTATAATTAAAATAATTTTAATTAAAACATTTTGATATGTTTAAATTAAAATTCTAGATGATATATACTTAAAATATATTAATGTTACATATATAGAAATATAATGCATACCGACTGAAGCCATTTTGGGTATGTCTGTGTATAGACAGAGAGATAATTCCAACCTGCTGGTTTGGTAAGATGATCATGTAGCTGTTAACTCCACAGAAAAGTGTCCCCCAGTAATGTGAGTGTAAAGATATTCACTGTAATAATAATAATAATAATAATAATAACACACAGCCTCTTCTCCTCTTGGTGCAGTAGGGCTGGAGGAGGTCAGCAGCTGAAGGATGCAGTGCACAGTGCCGCGTTGTAAAACTGCCTCTGACTCGAGTCGTCTGTGTGCTGCTGTCAGGGCTTCCGGTCAGAGCAGCTCAGGGTTACCATGGTTTTACACTTTACCAAAAAACTGCATGTTCCGCCTCTGAAAAGCAGACAACGGAACACACAGAACACAGACAGAAATATGGGCTGGTTTTATAAATCTCATTTTTGTGGTTCAATTTTTCAAGGATGTTCAAAATATGTTAGTCGTTTCGAGTCCAGGAGCTGGGACAGGATGGGGTGTCACAGGTCACGAGACGTGGAGACACTCCAGGACAGACAGGGTTAGGAACAAGATAATGAGGGGACAGCTCAGGCTGGATGACTTGAAACAAAGCGAGAGAGGCGAGACTGCGGTGGTTTGGACGTGTCCAGAGAAGAGACGAGAGAATATCAGGAGGAGGATGTTGAAGGATGGAGCTGCCAGGAAAGAGGAGAAGAGGAAGGACAAAGAGGAGGTTTATGGATGTGGTGAGAGAGGACATGAGGGGGGACGGTGTGAAAGAGGAAAATGCAGAGGACATGGAGACAGATGATCCACTGTGGAGACCGCTAACCAGCTGAAGAAGATTTAGACTTTTATTAACTTTGCTCCAATGTTACATTAGCAATTTCTCTCTGGATCAAAGAAGATACGAGACTTTTACGAATTCCAAGACAGAACTTCCATCCTCTTGGATCCCACATGAATGATTTCTTAGTGATACCTGTGAGCTGTGAGCACAGTTACTTATGGTAACGGCTCAAGAGTTCTCAGGGACGAGCTTTGAGGACTGTGGCCTCGAGCTCGGGTACAGTAGGAAAAAATAAAACTCAAACAGGCTGGGCTTTAGTTCTGTCCACATGCAGGTGGAGCTTCAGCCACACGTGTACCGGTAGGTGTTTGGCTACAGTGAAAGTGCTATAATTAGTGATAAAAATAGCCCTGCTTTACACACGGATTGGTGGGTTCATTCCAAATTAATCACACAACGATTATTGATGCCCTCGATGCTGAAGCGTTAGAATAAATGGACTCTCTGTCCATACAAAGCCACAGGCTGAGTAGATTTTAATCAGTGTTTTGAGGCTGAAGTTCACTAGGAAGTACATTCAGATTCAATAAAGTGTTAAATTTGATATTAAACTTCCCAGGTTCCATACCTGGTGTGTACAGTGATGTGCTTTCAAAATACTTCTCAAAAGTTTCTTCAAATCAGGCAATGATCTACACATTCTGGATTCAGCTAGTTTGTCCAGCACAGCTCAGGAGGCCACATGATGGAGATGAGAACTGGTTTTTTTTTTTTAACCTTCACACCAAAACACAACAGAGAGTCTCGGCCCTGCTGCTGGTTCACTGGTTTTCCTTGCTTGGAGAACTTTTGGTTGTTGCTGATTACTAAAGGACAGGAACCACACATACCAAGACCTGCCGTGTTGCATAGGTTCTGAGCTCACCATCAGTTTCATCACACGTTCATTTTCTCTCTCTCTCTCTCTCTCTCTCTCTCTCTCTCTCTCTCTCTCTCTCTCTCTCTCTCTCTCTCTCTCTGTTGCTGATCAGAGGTGTAGAGGAAATT
This sequence comes from Hepsetus odoe, assembly GCA_017165825.1. NCBI lineage: Eukaryota > Metazoa > Chordata > Actinopteri > Characiformes > Hepsetidae > Hepsetus > Hepsetus odoe. The sequence continues at coordinate 1,710,745 of CM029379.1, forward strand.
TCACAGGTGGTAAGTCACAGATGTGTTAAAGTCTAAATATAGAGCGAGTGTGTAAACAAACGAGTGTGTGGAGGATGTGTGAAGCAGAGAGACTGACTGCAGAGAGTGACACTGCTGGAGAAATCACTGCCCCCACTGTTCAGATCCAGCAGCGCAGATCCAAAACATCTGCTAATACATAGTCATGATGTGGTCAGATGGAGCCGTACGTCTGCACGCGTGCAGGAAAGGAGGCCTCCCGGGACGTGCATGCGGCCTACCTGCCAGATTTAACTTGCCTTGTGCTGAAGACAGAACCGCCGATATTCTTTTTTTCAGCCTCTGGACCGTGAGGACATTGTGAATGAGACCAGTATTCAAAGTATTTCATTATTCTAAGGTGCCGAAGTTCAGAGGTGGAGAAACATTACATGTAAACTACTGCTTTAGAGGAAGAAAACAGGTATTTATTGGAGATGAATATAGATCAGCCCTGGAGGTACATGACCTGAACATGATTGTTAATGTTCTAACATTATGGATGTGGTGAGAGAGGACATGCAGGGGATATGGTGTGAAAGAAGAAGAGGCAGAGGACATGGAGACAGATGATCCATGTGGAGACCGCTAACCAGCTGATAGAAGATTTAGACTTTTATTAATTTTGCTCTAATGTTACATTAGCAATTTCTCTCTGGATCAAAGAAGATACAAGACTTTTACGACGCATGTTCCACTGGTAAAACACTAAAAGGTGCACAGGATGGTGCTTCCAGGGTTAAAAAAAAAAAAATCTTATTAAAGCAGAAGTACTGATTCAACTACTTTACTCAGTACAAATACAAAGTACAGGCTCTAAAATGTACTCAGAATACAAAAGTAAAAAGTGCAGGCATATATTGAGAGTTGAAAGTAAAAAGTACAGGAATGTACTGAGAGTATAAAGTAAAAAGCAGGAATGTGCTGAGAGTGTAAAGTAAAAGTACAGGAATGTACTGAGAGTGTAAAGTAAAAGTACAGGAATGTACTGAGTGGCAAAAGTACAGGAGTGTACTGAGAGTGTAAAGTAAAAGTACAGGAATGTACTGGAGAGTGTGTAAAGTAAAAGTACAGGGAGGTACTGAGAGTGTAAAGTAAAAGTACACGAATGTACTGAGAGTGTAAAGTAAAAGTACAGGAGTGTACTGAGAGTGTAAAATAAAAGTAGAGGAATGTACTGAGAGTATGAAGTAAAAGTACAGGAATGTACTGAGAGTGTAAAGTAAAAGTACAGGAATGTACTGAGAGTGTAAAGTAAAAGTACAGAAATGTACTGAGAGTGTAAAGTAAAAGTACAGGAATGTACTGAGAGTGTAAAGTACAGGAATGTACTGAGAGTGTAAAGTACAGGAGTGTACTGAGAGGTAAAGTAAAAAGTACAGGAATGTACTGAGAGTGTAAAGTAAAAGTACAGGAATGTACTGAGAGTGTACAGTAAAAGTACAGGAGTGTACTGAGAGTGTAGAGTGAGACGGGTTCCTCTGGAAGGACGTCTGGAGTGTCTGTTCGTGAAAGTGAACTGAATCTCACTCCATATTAATAGAATTAAAGACTATTAAAGCCTCGAACTTCAGCTCCAATAAAAACAATCTACTGAAAATAATCCACATGAACTTCACCGCTTCACTTTCATCACCGTCTCTACTAGTTCTCCATCACGGACACACACCCACACACGCCTTTTATCGCAGACCTCATACTGAAAACTGACACCAAAAAGAAACATAATGCAGCTAATAAGTTTCAAATTGCCCCTTTAACCCCTCAACTTCACCCAGCTTTCAGCAGCCAGTGGAAATGAAAGGAGGGAAAAAGGTGTTTGTGTCGTTACCAAGTGACCAGTGTTCCACAACAGTTTCTCCTGCCGGTGGCCTTGAGGCAGAATAGATGTGCTTCACTCCTCCACAGCTCCAGAAAATACATTTTTTTGTTCACCTGTTGTCCATGGTAACGAGATGTGAGCAGAACGCCAGCGATAACTAATTTTTTATCTTCAGCTGAAAAATCGTCCGTTTGAGCTTTGTGAGGCAGCGAGTACGAAAAGGACTCTCGGATGGAACAAAGGAATCACATTCTTTATCTTACGCCGCTTCTGTCGTTGTTCTTTTCTTTTGTGCTTTTTGCATTTACACTACTGTAATCTAAACAGTCCTTCACTCTGTCAGCGAGACGAGATGCTGGGAAATGTACAAGATTGTTCCCTTTAGAGTTACGCTTTCATCAGCTCATCAATTTCACACACTTCTCCTCTTCTTCACTAGGTGCACTCTACACACCCCTTTATCAAAGATCACTGGAGAGATAAACCCTAGTGTAGAGAATCAGATGCTCATCCCGCCATCTTTACGTTCATACACTGGTGTTGGTGTGAAAACATCATTGGCTCCAGATTCTGCTGATGTTGGAGTTGAAGACTCCGGTCTTCAGGACTGAGCAGGACTGTGTGATTAACACGCACTCATTAATATTATCATTCATTAGTAATATTGGTTGCTAAATAACAGAAATCAATTGCAACAATCAAAACAAATGCAAAAAGCTGGATGAATATTGATTTTTAAATTGATATATTGATTTTTTGTTTTGATATGTGGACCATTTCAGCAATTATAGGGTGAAAGGCAACCTAAACAAATGTCCAGTCCAAGACAAGACACGACATTCTCCAAAAACATCTCCAGTCCACCTCACGTGGACTTTGGGAAACCCCACTGACACGAGGGAGAACATTCAACCCCATGAAAGAACCCAAATCCCGGAATCAGTTCTGCAGCAACTTTTGAAAAAATGAAACCTAAATCTTTTCATTTCTGTGAAGGTGGGCGTTCTCATATGCAGCCGAAGGAACTACAGTCAAGTGTGATCTAATGATGAATGATAAGTGAGTGAGTCTTTCTCTGCGTTTCACTCTGTCCATCCAGCACAGGATAAACCCAACGATGATACAAAGTACAAAAGACCCGTCCTTTCATTCACTTCCTTTTCAATAACGGTTCAGGGAACAATGTACACATTCATGCTTTCATTTATTTTTCTCACAGCAATCAAACAGTTTATTGGACATATAATAGTAGAGTAC
>CM029379.1:1718841-1738841 GCA_017165825.1 Hepsetus odoe
TAAGGACAAGCAGCTCAGAAACGATGGAGGAAGAGAGGCTGAACGTTTACTGAGGCAGAGGTAAAATAGCACTACTGGACTCAGGAAAACTGATATTGTATTGTTATGTAATGAAACAGTTCTATTGCATACTTATAAAACAGTAATAAATTATAAAAACAAAACAGAGGATTCAAATACTTAATCACACATACATCAGATGAAAATGTATCAGAATGTCATAACAGATAAGCACCAGTCAGGCAGACATTAATCAGCGAGTTATTGTAGTCGACTAAACAATGTCACAGTGGCCTTAACTTTAGGGACGCCTTCATTTTTGGGGGCACCAGTGTCCTAAGAGTTAGGGACAAGACCCTATGATCAGAAGGTTGTGGGTTTGAATCCGGGACCAGTAGGTTGTTCTGAGGTTCTCTTGATCAAGGTACCATCCAAAATGAAATTATCCTGATTGTGATTAAAAATTTTTAAGGCTAGATGGCAGCATTACCCAACTCACTGTCTGTTGGAGGAGAAAAATGGCCAGTGATGCATTTCTGCATGAATGTGGCGCAACACATGATCAGATGTCAGATCATGATAAAGTCAGGTCAGTACATAAAGGACCAAGCAAAATATTTTGTCTTTTTTGTTTAATATGCTTCTCATGGTCTACTTTCAGGACTTTTGCTTGAATCCGATGATGTTTGAGGTCACATTATTGCAGAAATAACGACATTTCAAAAGCACTGACACACTTTTAAGCATCACTGTTCTCCATAATTCCTGCTTTTGATATCGGAGCTGTTCTTATTTTGTGCGTTCAGTAGAGTGAAAGGCATTAGAGGGGATGATGCAGTAGGACCAGTGGGGCAGCAGGCCCAGACACAGACTCAACAGCAGGTGGTGATAAACTCACAGCTGTTATTTTGGAGATAAAGGTTCTTCTCAGCAACTGAATTTGTTAGTTGAAACAACAACAACAACAGCATAGCACAAATAATAATATTAATGTTCATCATCATCATCATAACATCTAGTCTTATCTATAATATAATATAATATACTAATATAATATAATATAATATAATATAATGTTATCATTCACTCACTCATTTTCTGAGCCATTTGTCCTGATTTAGGTGAAAGACAGGGACACCCTGGACAGGTTGGCAGTCCATCACCGGACAGACACACACACACACACGGGCTATTTAGCATCTCCAATCCACCTGACATGCATGTCTTTAATATAATATAATATAATATAATACTAGTACTACTACCACAAATAATCAAAAATTTCAAATAAAAAATAAAAATGTCATGTAAGGTCTATTTTATGCTCTTTGATTCCACAATCCTGAATGCTGCAGGCTCCAAGTCCCAGAATGCCATGTGGAACGCCATCACGGCAGGCATAGGGATTAGAGACAAAGACAAAAGAGGGATCCTAATCGACCCCCGCAGTCCTGAGGAGATCCTCGCGGATGAGCTGCCTGCTGTGGACAGTCCTGATGCCATGGAGAAGACGGCCATCAGGTTTGGGAGATGCTTCTGTGTTTCTATGCATAAAGTTCCTTCATTCTCAGCGATGGTCCTTCACGTCATCTTTACCTCACATGCACTGATGGATAAGAGCTGATAAAGTGGGCTTCACTGTGAAGGTCTGGATTCTGTCCCTTATATCTATAAGTGATCTGGGATTTTCAGAACATCGACCTGAGGGTTATGGGTACTGCCTTGTTGGAGCAGGCTGCAAAAAGCCTTTTCTAGGTGTTGCAGGTCAGTGCGCACGATCCAAACACCAGAACGAGGATGATGGCCTTTAAAATGTACTGTATGTGAATTACCTGCATTTCTGTTTACACCTGGTCACTTCTGACTAGTATCAGGACTGTATCCTAATCAGAATTGAGTTGACTTTGGTCAATCAACACAAATCTAATGACGGTGTAGCGTGTGATATGCATATCTGCTCCTCCGCAACTACTATTCACAAACTTACGACAGTCTTTACAAGAAGAGGCTGTTTCTAGTAATTCTCCACCTTATTGCCAATAAGAACCATGTGCTCTAGAGAGGAGAGGAATGAAGTGAGTAGGACAAAGACAGAAACATGAAGGTGGAATGAAAGGGAGGACAGTGGAGTGGTGAGGATGGAGGGAGTGGAGGTAACAAAGGTGGAGGGGCGTAAATACTTCAGATCAACAGTTCAGAGTGACGGAGAGTGTGGAAGAGAGAAAGAGAGGAGAAGAAGAGAGTGCAGGCAGGTTGGAATGGGTGGAGAAGAGTGGCTGGAGTGATTTGTGACAGACTATGCTCTGAGACCAGCACTGGAGACGGTGGCACTGATGAAAAAAGAGAGGAGGTGGAGCTGGAGGTGTCAGAGTTAAAGATGCTGAGATGTTCAAGTTGGGTGATGAGGACGGACAGGATTAGAAACAGGACAGAGGGACAGATCAGGTTAGGAGTTCAGGTTAGCAGGTCTTGGAGTCAAAGTTAGAGAAGCAAGGTTGCGTTAGTTTGACACGTCCAGAGGAGATGGTACGTTTGAAGGAGGAAGATGCAGAGGGCAGGAAGAATGGAAGAATGAATGATTATTCACAGTGGTGACCCCTAAACAGGAGCAGCCAAAAGAAGAAGAAGAAGAAGAAGAAGAAGAAGAAGAAGAAGATTGCCATTAAGAACCATATTCAGTGTATTATAACAAGGTGACTAAAAAAGGTGAAGTTCCACCAAGCAAGAGCTTCACTTCAGCTCATCCACAGTAGATACAGGATTAAAATGTCCCTTTAAGCCAGGAGGAGGAGAGGAGAAAACTCGAATGTGTTCCAACAGCTTTGACACGTGGCTCAAAATGACAGCAGTGCCCAAGAGCCGGGACGAGGCCCAGGATCTGAAGGTTGCGGTCTGAATCTCAGACCAGTAGTTTCCCTTGATCAAGGTACCGTCCACATCACTGAGCCCTTTGCGTGTTCACTTTGTGTCTCCTGAAGTGTTTCAGAATTGATCTGGTTTAAAGTGGTGCATTCACACTTCCTGCTTAGTAGAACATCTGGCAGGTGTTTACTGGAAGGTATTGATTGGTTGGATCAATGGACCAATTGGTTGGATAGATAGATAGATAGATAGATAGATAGATAGATAGATAGATAGATAGATACATAGATTGATGCATCAGGGTTTGTATCTCAGGAGCTCATGCCTATTTTGTCAGGAGTGTGTTCTTTTTATTTATCTTCTTTCAGCTGCTCCTCATGTCTCCACAGAGGTTCATCTGTCTCCATGTCTGCATGTCCCCTCTCACCACATCCATAAACCTCCTCTTTGTCCTTCGTCTTCTCCTCTTTTCTGGCAGCTCCAGCCATCCTTCTCCTGATATACTCCTCGTCTCTCCTCTGGACATGTCCAATCCAAGCTCTCCTTCTGATATACTCCTAATCCTGTCCGTCCTCATCCCTCCTGACTCAGATCTCAGCATCTTTAATGTCTTTTCATCATCATCATCTCCAACCCGTACAACATAGCTGCTCTCACTAGCATCTCCAATCTGTACAACATAGCTGGTCTCACTACTTTCCAGTAAACTTTCCCTTTCACTCTGTTGGTACCCGTCTGTCACAGATCACACCTGCCATTCTTCTCCACCCGTTCCAACCTGTTAGAGTGATTGATCAGTCTTGATATTCAGCGTTTTTTCATGACTGAAGGATAAACATCTAGAAAAATGTATGATCAGAGGTGAAGGCAATCTTTACGCTTTCCATCTTGTAGCTCCATAGACTTCTGAAGACCACAGTGTCTGAGGAAGATCACACAGCTCCATGTCTAGGATCAGCTGGCAATGGCACACTGTCAGTAAAGCCTTCATCAACATGCTCTCCACTCCAGGCAGAAGAAGCTCAGAAGCTGTCACAGTGATGGGTTGTGTGTCTGTTTGTGCTCTATAAAACCCAGAGAGCAGCCTAACCTGAGAGAAGAGAGAGAGAGAGAGAGAGAGAGAGAGAGAGAGAGAGAGAGAGAGAGAGAGAGAGATTTCGATGTTGCCAGGTGGAGGATTGGCACTCAGTATTCTAGTGACTGAGGGTTTCAATGCTGCATTATTTCTCGTGACCTTTTGAAATTTGTGGTGATTAGAGCGAACCGCCTGCTTGAGAAATGCATCCTGAAGTCCTGTTTATGTGCAAATGAGTGAGTGTGTGTGTGTGTCACGCTGCCTCTGTAATTAAATACACATATTGGTTTGAAAAATCGTTTTTTTGATCAACCATTTTTTCCCATAAGCTTACATTATCCCTGCACTCTGCTAGGCTGGGATAGAGTGATAAAGAGCCCGAATGAATAATGGATTGTGTGTAATCCTCTCTCTCATCAATGTTGACAGCCAGAGAGCGCGGGAACTCCCTCACACCAACAGGCATTTTATCACAAACAGCTGGAGATTTGAGGTCCAGGCATATTCGACCTTTTCGATCTTTTTTGGACCGCCCTTTAATGAGCAGCTCAGCTTCATCGTTTGGGAACGTGCTATAATTTGCTTTCATCCACAGTTTCTGGTGGCACAGCGGCACGATCCATAACACCTTCTGTGGAAGGATATGTCGATTCCAGATATGTGTCATTTCAGGTGAATGGAAGGGAGTGAGAGGCTCTTTCTGGTGAAGGGTAACAAGGCCTGTGAATGGTGCTCCAGGCTCTCTGGAAGGCGTCTGTAGAGTCTCCTGCAGACCGCGGTGCAGCAGGGTGGATCCTCATTAATCAGCCTCAGCGAGATGGTAGAAGGCGGAGGGGGCACGCGCGAGGTGGGTTTCCGCCTGCCTGCAACACACGGCATTACCTCTGACGTCAATGTGCCACTCCGCCTGCTATAAATACTCTCCCGTAAACAGCGCTCCAGTGAACTCCCTAATGTTCTATTAGCGCTTCATTGTGAGCGTCAAGACATGCTGGGGAGCGGCCCTGGATTGCTAGAAAGAGTAGAGCGAGAAATGAAAGAAGAGAGAGAGGATAGATGATATCTAAAGCATGGCAGATCCAAGCTGTAGGCTCCATAGGCATCTTAAACCGCCACTGCATGTCTGAGAGGTGCAAATTCTATCTCTACTCCACTACATCAGGTGGACGATATATATTTAAGCATACTGGTACTGATGTCATCTATTGATCGATATTGAAGAAAACATAGGAAACAAGCATTCAGCCACTGCTTTTGTTCTTTTATATGCAATATTGTTTGAAAATACTAATTTCTTTACCTTTTCTAGGAAAATTAGGTCATAGGTGTAGTGATTTATTATAAAATGGGCAAACGCACATTTAAGTAACCAATTAAGTAAACAATTGAGGATAGCGCTCATGATTTTAAGCCTGAAATTAATCCATATTGACATTTAAAAAGAAAACATATTCCAGTATTCGCCCATGTAATCAGACTTTCTTGGATGAAAGGGATGAAAGATGTATCGTGACAATAAACCTTTAAAAAAGTCCTTTATATTTGGTAGGAAAGCAAGACAGAAGGTTCAGTGATTTGTGCACAAACACACAAAGAGAGTTTCAGTCTAACCCGCTTTAAAGTCAATACGACCGCCATTATTCTTCAGCACAGCCTCAGCTCTCTTAGACCAGCTCCTTTCTTTAAGTGGTCTTCAGGAACACTTCTCCAGGCTTCTTGAAGGACGTTCCAAAGCTATTCTTTTGCCTTTCATTTTCTGTGGAGATGATACCACACTGCTTCTATCTCTGAAAGTGAGACACAACAACCTTGTCCTTCTGGAAGTCTGGAGAACTGTTCCTCAAAAATGAGACCTCAGGACTTTTGCACAGAACTGCAAATAATAAAAATTTCTCTTGTGTTGTCAACGCCATGGTCATCATGTAATAATGCTGCAGCGCTCTAGCAGAACGAGTGTTGTCTAACCCCGGTCGATGTAGTGAAAGCCCAGTGTTGCTCGAGCAGAAATCGTTTACAAGGGAAAAGCATCTCGATGAGAACACACACAAATGTCACGTCAGCAGGTACATGGAGCGGCTTGTATTTTAGCAGGATGAAAAGATGAGGTTGGTCATCAGGGGACAGGGCATCTACACATCTGGAGGAGCGAGAGAGAGAGAGCGAGATAGCAAGAGACTGAAAGAAATCACCTGGGGACTGCGCCCCTGAAGATGGTGTCAGAAAGCCAGCTGACCTTTCTCAGAGTGTCCACGTGGAAAAAAGCAGAAGAGGTTGATGCCAGACCAGACTTGCCCGTCTGAGTCAATTAGCACGAACTCATGAAAGTCCTTGAGGACAAATCCATATCTGAGTTTTGAGAATGGGCTACTTATAGAATTTCTGGAATATCAAAGACCGAGACAGGAATATGATCCTTCCTTTGGGGTCGAGTCATGGAATGGGAAGCTCTTTTGTTTGTAGGATCTTTAGTTGCTGTTTTTCAGAATGTAAAAGTATCCCTGCAGTGTTTTTCTTTATGGGGTTATTTCAGTAAGGTGGTGGTGGTCTCGTAATAGTGAAAGTGAAAGTAAACGAAATTACACCTCTGCATATTACCCACACACAGCAGGGGGCAGCTATTGAAAGCAGCCAGGAGCAGTGATGGGGCAATACCTTGCCCAAGGGTACCTCAGGGCAACCTACTGGTCTGGGATTTGAACACACGATCTTCTGATCCTGGGGCCTAGTCCCTAAACACTAGACCAGCACTGCCCTGGGATACTCACCTCTGGACCAAGAGGTCAGAGGTTAGAATTATACTTTCTGCACTACCTCCACTGGGTTCCTGAGCAAAACCCTCCACCTCAAGTTGCTCCAGAGAGAATGTCCCTGTAATCAGGAACTCTATGTCGCTCTGGATAAGAGTGTTTGCTAAATGCTGTAAATGTACATCTTTCTTCAGAGCCACAAGTTCACATCAGCAGTTTTAGGACAGACTAGATTTCAGACTCCTAGAGTGGTCTGAAATGAACATTTTAAGTTTCACTAGACTACAGGCCTGGTATGTGGTACACAAGGTAATAGTCTGAATTTCAGGTGATTTTCAGGTGAAAGTCTGAAGTTCATACAATGTTATTGTCAAAGGCAATTTTTTCAGATCTTCATATGTTTAATGGTCATTCAGAACATCCAGAACTTCACAGTTAAGTGTTCTCAGACTGCTTCTGCCCCTGAATCTGCTCAGGACTGTGCTGTAAATGAGAGACAAAAACCTTGTCCTTCAGGAATATCTGGAGAGCTGTTCCTCAACAAGACACTGAAAACACAAGAAAATCTGGATTTTTGGAAGCAAATTTAGAGAAATGAAGGACTCAAGACTTTTGTACAGCACTGTATATAATTATCAGCACATCCCTGGAGAAACTTCTTCAACCTTTAGGTTAGGTTGGTGACTTCTCCCAGCATTGTGCTCAGAGCAATAAAGACCTAAAGCTTTACAAGACATTTACAGCATTTAGCAGATGCTCTTCTCCAGAGTGACTTCCAATTCCTGATTACATGGACAGTCCCCCCCCTGGGAGCAACTCAGGGTTAAGGGTCTTGCTCAGGAACTCAGTGGTGGTAGTGCTGGAGGCAGGATTTGAACCTGCAACCTCTTTGTCCAGAGGCAAGGGTCCCACCACTAGACCACCACCACATACCTTTAGTTCGTTCCATCTGCCTATTTATTAAGATGGACAGATCCCCCCTCTTTCCAATCTCATGTGGAAATTCCATGACTAAAGGGTCAAAATTAAGCAGTCTGACCTTCACAGATTCAGTTAGCAGCCACATTTAATACACCAATTAAGCAAAAGGTGCCACAGGATTGAAAACCTTCACCTTGATTTTTCCTCCTTGTGATAAATGTGCCATTTTACAGAGTTATTGTAGCAAAAGGCAACTCTATCCAGTAACACTGTGCAGAACTGCATGATTTATGCTTAACTGTTACTACTGAGCACTGAACTTCTTTAAATAACTGTAGGTAATCGGATTTTATCTCGCTGATTGAAGGCTCTGGCAGAAATGGAAACAATTTTAAGATAGGGGAGCGCTCAGGACATAAGCCTGACATTAATTTGCACTGACATTTTTAAAGACTTATTTCAATAATTGTCTAATTTAATTCGATTTTTTTTGGAAGAAATGGATGAAAGTAGCCTTTATGACAATAAAGCTTTAATAATGTTAATGTACAGTATTGTGCAAAAGTCTTGTGCCCCTCATTTCTTCATATTTGGTAGGAAAGGGAGAAGGTAGGTGCAGTGATTTATTGAAACATCTAAATCCAGTATAAACAAAAAAAGAGTTTAATTCTTACCAGCTTTAAAGACAATATTCATCAACAGCACCGTTATTCTATAGCACAGACTCAACTCTCTTAGACCAGCTCCTTTCTTTAAGTCATCAGGAACACTCCTCCAGGCTTCTTGAAGGAGCCAAAAGCTCTTTGGACCCAAAAGCTTTGGACAACTGTTTCCTTTAGGTTTCTCTGTGGAGATAAAGATCTGGAGAACTGCTCAGGTACAGAGACTGGACTGAAAATGAGAGACAACAACACTGTCCTTCAGGAAGATCTGGAGAACTGCTCAGGTACAGAGACTGGACTGAACATGAGAGACAACAACACTGTCCTTCAGGAAGATCTGGAGAACTGCTCAGCAATACACAGAATATACAAGAGAGTCTGGATCTCTGGAAGAAAATATGAAGAAATTCATGTTTTTATCAACTGTTATTAATTATTAGCTCCATTTCAGCTCAGAAAAGACAAGCTGGTATCTAATTAAAGAGATGATTCTTTACTGCATAGCTTAGAAACAAGTCTATCTGGTGCAAAAAACATCAACCCCCAATTTTTCTCTTCTCTGCTTTGTTTAATTAGTATATCAATCCCTTGCACTGACACATTAAACAGGTTTCAGTTTTAGTTGATCAGAAGAGTACTTTTTATACTTCCGGAAGGCTTAACATCGAAACTGCGTGTTATTGAGAGGAACGATTGTTTCCAAAAATGCCAGAAAACCATCTTCACTGATCGCACAAGGTTTCATGCCACCTGAAAGCTTCTTAGGAGCTTTTTGAGATAACGTCTCGGCTGAGGGCTTAGGAAGTGCTGCATTGAAGAATTTGATGCAAGCCTTTGCCCTTGCAGGCTGATCGTACCGCTGTGAGATAAGAGACAGAGCTATTGCACTGGGATTGGTTGGAATTGAGGAGAAAATAAATGTGCCAAAAAGAAAGGCAGAAATCCATCTCTCCTGTATACGGAGATACTAGCAGCGGGGTGGAGCTGAAATGGAGTCAGTATAGTCTTTCCATGTATTAGATCTGCCATTACAGGCCAGCTATAGCTACTGGAGATGGCTTCTGCAAACTTATGAATGATTTGACCTTTGTTTTGTTTGATATTTATTTTTTTCCCCTCTGCCTGATCTTCAGGAGTGCATGAGTGCACACACAGGTCGGTGTAATATTCTCATTTCACCCAAATGGCCCGGCGTTAACGCGCTCGCTCTCCACGGCTTTTCTCTTGATTATCGTCTCTTCCTCACCGGAACATCCGTGACAGGACTGTGCCAAGGCCAAGCTTATTTTAGTGGAGAAACCTAATTTTCCACTTGACTGCCGGGCACCCTGGGGAAAATGAGTAGAGGGTGAGCAGAGGTTTGGTTTGAGTGACTGTGTAAAGGCCAGTGTTAAGCAAAGGGACACAGCTCACCGCTAAAGCCACACCGAGCCATAATGTCCCTCAACCGGTGCACTGAAGTGAGTGAGCTTTCAGTGTGGGTTTAAATCAAGTCACACCACACAGATCACCGTGCTTCACACTAATGGACTGCATGGTGACAGACTCATTTCTCATTGGTGAAGAGTGAAGTAAGATGTTAAGGCAGAAGATACAGATGAGCAGATCAAGATGTTCAACGTTCAGTGCTACAGGACCTCTAAAACACTGTTGAATTCCTATAGGAACAAAAATCTGCTTATGTGGAAGTTCTGAAAAGGGTGAGGAAGGCTTCAGAGGGAAGGTTTCAAGGCTTCAGACTTCGCTCTGAGCTTTAATAGTGTTTCTACACCTTGTAGCATTAAAGTTATAATTCTAAGTTTAAAAATCACAGTGAAGTGGGGTTTTAGAAACATAACCCTTAATATTTGTACTGGAAGTTGGTTTAATTTGTGTGTAGATTTCCACTTTCTTTGTTAAATACTTGGTGAAATCAACAAAAATGAATCATCAGTGAAGAAATCCAATTTCCTACGTTGTAAAAAAAGGATACCATACACACTTAGATCACATAGAGTAAAAAATAAAGTGGTTAAATGCAGTGATGCAAAAACAGCCAGGGCTTCTCAGAACTATAATATTAACTGTGTCACTTTCAGGGACTTAAATGCTGTCTGGGCAGAGGGGAGAATTAAATCAGTGTATCATTTAAGGCATAAAAGGGACTTTTAGGATTGAAACTTTATCTCAGGTCTATTAGAAACTGTCTTGGGTAGTGAAATAACAAAAACTTTTGAGGCATTAAACTTCTGAATAATTCTGACTTTGTACGTTTCTGTAGAACAGGACGATTCACATCCAGAATCTTGGAATTTAACTTTAGTAGAAAAATCTGTGCAATATTTCTTCAGAAAGGCAGTTCCAGCAGATGTAAGCTTCATGTTGGTTTATATCTGTGACAAACCGTCTGCGTAGTTTTAGAGGAACAAAGCCTGTTCAAATGTTCCGTTTTTGTTAAAAATAGCCCAGCAGTGTGGGTTCTTGCTGAAAAAAAACAAAAAAAATACAAACATGGGACTTAACCTACCTGGATTAGAGAAATGTAAATAGAAATCTATTTAACCCAGCCACTAGGGATTCACAAGCCAGTGTATTTCTTCATGCCGGTCCCAAGCCTGGATAAATGGGGAAGGCCAAAGGAGAAGAAGAAGAAGAGGAGGGAAGGATGTCCAGAGAAACTTTGAATGTTGGCAGCATGACTGGTAAAGGTAGAGAATTAGCTGATATGATGGAGAGAAGGAAGGTTGATATTTTGTGTGAGAGACTAGATGGAAGGTCAGGTGTATTGGAGGAGGGTTTAAATTGTTCTACCATGGTGTGGATGGAAGAAGGAATGGGGGCGGTGTTAAAGAAGAGTTGTGGTTTTGTATGAGGAAGTCAGGAGTGGCAGAAAAGTATGTAAGAGTAGTTCATGATATGTATGAGGGCAGTGTGACAGTGGTGAGCTCTGCAGTGAAAGTGAAAGTGACAACCCTTGTCATTGCGAGGTCAAAGCACAGCAGACAGTGAACCACAACAAAATTGGACCTCTGCATTTAACCCATGCACACTCCAACACCGTGCAGCAATTGAAAGCGCCCGGGGAACAGTGACGGCACCTTGCTCAAGAGTACCTTAGGGCAACCTATTGGAAGGGGTTCGAACCCCCAATCCTCCGATCATGCGGCCAACGCCCTAACCACTAGGCCACCGCTGCCCCATTCTGAGAGCGATGGATGCATTTAAGGTAGAGGTTGGATTACATCAAGGATCAGCACTGAGCCCATTCTTGTTTGCAGTAGTAATGGACAGGTTGACGGACGAGGTTAGACAGGAGTCTCCGTGGACGATGATGTTTGCTGATGATAGTGTGATCAGCAGTGAGAGTAGGCAGCAGCTTGAGGAGAACCTGGAGAGATGGAGATCTGCTCTAGAGAGGAGAGGAATGAAAGTGAGTTGGACAAAGACAGAATACATGAGTGTGAATGAAAGGGAGGAAAGTGGAGTGGTGAGGATGGAGGGAGTGGAGGTAACAAAAGTGGAGGAGTTTAAATACTTGGGATCAACAGTTCAGAGTAACGGCGAGTGTGGAAGAGAGGTGAAGAAGAGAGTGCAGGCAGGTTGGAATGGGTGGAGAAGAGTGGCTGGAGTGATTTGTGACAGACGGGTACCAGCAAGAGTGAAAGGGAAGGTTTATAGGACAGTAGTGAGACCAGCTATGTTGCACGGGTTGGAGACGGTGGCACTGTTGAAAAGACAGGAGGTGGAGCTGGAGGTGTCGGAGTTTAAGATGCTGAGATGTTCGTTGGGTGTGACGAGGATGGACAGGAGTAGAAATGAGGATATTAGAGGGACAGCTCTCATTAGATGCTTTGGAGACAAAGTTAGAGAAGCAAGGTTGCGTTGGTTTGGACACGTCCAGAGAAGAGATGAGGATTATATCAGGAGGAGGATGTTGAAGATGGCGCTGCCAGGAAAGAGGAGAAGAGGAAGATCAAACAGGAGGTTTATGGATGTGGGGAGAGAGGACATGCAGGTGGTTGGTTAAAAGGAGAAAGATGCAGAGGACCGTAAGAAATGGAGACAGTTGATTCGCTGTGGCGTCCCCTAAACGGGAGCAGCCAGAGTAAAAGAAGAAGAAATAGAAATCTATTTCTATGAGCTTCAAAATTAGATAAAATATGAACCTGGTATTTACATTCTGTTTGCTTTTCAAGAGCAAAAGAAATGCAAAAAAAATTTCACTCACATTTAGCAAAAGCTTTTATCCAAAGCAATTTACACATGCTCAAGCTACAGTGAAGAACATGAACATTAAATGCAAAATCTAAAAAAAAAACTGTAAAGCATTAAAATGCAGAAGAAGTTTAGCAGGATAAGTGGTGACAGCAGTGTTGGACAGCAATGGGCCACCTCTCCTGAATGTTAAAGGTCTCCTGCCTGGGCCACGCCTAGCTTAGAGAAGTCTCGGGTAAAGACACTCGACTGAGAGATGGAGAGGACTTTGCAAAGTCCTCTGAGCAAAGTGACGAGGTTACCGAGCCTTTTGATTGAACCAAACCATCATCTTCTTCAAGCCTGAACTCCAGATCAGTGGATTACCTGCATGAGCTGCTGCCACAACCAAGACTAATACAAAGTCATGTTTTGGAGCGGCAGTGGTCTAGTGTTTAAGGACTAGGCCCCAGGAACGGACAGTTGTGAGTTAGAATCTTGGACCGGGAGGTTGATATGGCTGCCCCCTGCTGGACAGTGTTTGTGGGTAAAATACAGAGGATGAGTTTGGTTGTGGTTCACTGGGTACTTTTCACAAAAACAAGAAATCCCTTTCACTTTTCTCTACAAACACACTTTACCACCAATAGGATCTGTTGAACTTTCTTTTTTTTTCTTGATTACCTGCTGATGAAAGTGTGAGGTCACAGCACACACAACAAAGTTGAACCTCTGCATTTAATCCATGCACACAAACACTGTGTAGCAGGGGGCAGCTATGAAAGCACCCAAGGAGCAGTGATGGGGACAGTAGCTCGTGGCAACCTACAGGTAATGGGTTTGAACCCACAATTTTCCTATCCTGTGGCCAACTCCCTACCCACTAGGTTGACCAGAGGAGCTGGGTTCCCCTTCTGAGTCTTGTTTCCTCTTGAGGTTCTTCCTCCGGTTTGAGGGATTTCCGCCTCTGTCAGCTGTAGAACGTGCTTTAGAAATAAAAGTGACTTGACTTGACCTTGTGCATTTTTTTGGATCATGACTGTTGCGAATTGGCTCCTGATTTTGCCTTGTTTTTATGGCTGCCTGCCTCCCACGACTCACCTTTCTTCATAAAACTCCTGCATTACCTGCTTCTTGTCTTTCTCTCTTTTCAAGCCTAACAGCATGAGTTAGGTGTGTCAGAGTGAAATGAAGAGCCTTTTTTCAGAAGAGCTTCTTGAAAGTTGAGAGGGACGCCATGTTCTGATAGTATTCACTTGTTCCATCATCGGGGGAACCAAGAATGAGAACATTCTGGGTTAGAATGGACTGGCTTGTGTCAAACATCTGATGTTATTGTGATGCTAATGTTGTATGTTCTAGTCTAAACATATTCAAAATCAATCAATGGAATAGGAGCAATAAGTGGAGAAACATCATGGTATTTTGCATCATGGTAGATTTTGTGCCTGAAGGCTCACACCAGTCTGAGAAGGTTTACACCCGTCTCTCCTCACAGCAGAAAAGCTTGTGAAATCCCATCACTAATGGTCCCCCAGCGACCTCCTGTCACTCCTCTGACCTCAATTAGAGACCAATCTGATATCAGTTTCAGCTGAAGAGTAGAATCCAAAATGGGGCTGAAATCAGGTGTGTGTGTGTGTGTGTGTGTGTGTGTGTGTGTGTGTGTGTGGTGGTGACGAATAGTCTTTGTTGAGGACTAAAAGGGATTTCAGAGCCTGTTTTCCCTTCAGCAGGGGGATGAAAAATCGATCACAGAGACTCCTTTATAGATACTGAACTGAGCTCCTTTTAATTTTTGAGGCTAATTGTCATGATTGGTTATGATGGTAATCAATTTGGATTTTTTCCTATCAAATCTGATTGGTTCAATAAAGGATTGAAAAACAGGCGATGAACTAACTTAAGTCTTTAGGAACTAGGCCCCAGGATTGGAAGGTCTTGGGCCCTGAGGTTCTCTTGATCAAGGTACCATCCCCATCACTGCTCCCTGGGTGCTGGATATGGCTGCCCCCTGTTGGATGGTGTGTGTGGGTTAACACAGAGAAAGCATATTGTTGTGGTTCACTGTGTGTTCACAATGGCAAATAGTCACTTTCATTTTCACATTTTACGGCGTGAGACGGGAACTCTTTTGAACTCTTTTGAAATGTCCATTAGGCCATAAAAATATACATTACTGTGCAAAAGTCTTGAGCCCCTCATTTCTTTTTATTTTCTTCAAAAGAGACAGTTCTCCAGATCTTCCTGAAGGACAGTGTTGTTGTCTCTCATTTTCAGTCCAGTCTCTGTACCTGAGCAGTTCTCCAGATCTTCCTGAAGGACAGTGTTGTTGACTCTCATGTTCAGTCCAGTCTCTGTACCTGAGCAGTTTGATAGTTCTGTGTTGGTTAATCCACACAGTGATCTACGTCTGAACCTTCAAGCAGAACAAAGCATCTCACTTAAGACATGATGCAGAGATGAAACAGGAGCAGATGATTCCAGATGATCAGGGGATTCATTTATCTCTTATTGAATATGATTTGTCACCAACCATAGACAAATTCAATTTTCAGTGATGAGTGTAACTGCATGAGCAACTGAAGTGCTTCCAAATCATAAAAAAGCAAAATAATGTTCTCCTTTCTTTCATTTCATAAACTCGAAATGCTGATTAGAAGACACTTTAACATGCAGGAAAAAAATATTTTTGAACCAACAAGGTGATTCCCTACAAAATATAAAGAAATGAGGGACATTTCCACAGAACTGTATCATTTCACCATATTCGCTGTTTGAGGAAGACAGGAGTAACTGGAGGACACTCATTATAGCCGTGTCCTCGGGCCTTGCACTCAGTACTGCTGATGGATTCCTTGCCGCTCATTAGCATGCTTATGTAGCCCTTGGAGCTTTATTTATGGACCAAAGATTGCCGAGAAAGGACCCACATTCCTCTGGACAAACACGGGGGTTATCGCCAATCCCATCATCCGTTGACAGGTAGGACATGAACAAGGGCAGGCCTGCAGCAACAACCCGACTGAAGCAACACCTCGTACCCCTGTTAGAACCCTTAGCTTGTTTGCAATGCAAATCCAGCAGCTTTTCTGAAGCAAACTAGACAGATGTGGGCAGGTGAGTCCCACCTGCAGTGCTGAAGAAACACCCTAGGGTTATGCATCGAGGAGATGCAGCCAAACAGATGAGGGGCAGTAAAATTACAGGTTCCTCTCTTCTGCCAACATATGTGCACCTGAATGTTATTAGAACTTTATTATGAAATATTAATGTTAGTATAGACAGGAGTCCCCGTGGATGATGAGGTTTGCTGATGATATTGTGAGCTGTAGCGAGAGTAGGGAGCAGCTTGAGGAGAACCTAGAGAGATGGAGGTCTGCTATAGAGAGGAGAGGAATGAAAGTGAGTTGATGAAGAGAAAGGAGGCAGAGCTGGAGGTGTCAGAGTTAAAGATGCTGAGATGTTTGTTGGGTGTGACGAGGATGGACAGGATTAGAAATGAGTATATTAGAGGGACAGCTCAGGTTAGACGTTTTGCAGACAAAGTTAGAGAAGCAAGGTTGCGTTGGTTTGGACACGTCCAGAGGAGCGACAAGGTTTATATTGGGAGGAAGATGTTGAAGATGGAGCTGCCAGGAAAGAGGACAAGAGGAAGGACAAAGAAGAGGTTTATGGACATGGTGAGAGAGGACATGCAGGAGGAAGATGTATAAGGCAGGAAGACACGGAAAAGCTGATGATCTGCTTTGACAACCTCTAAACCAAACTGGCGATGTTGTTGTTTGGTCCTGGTCAGACTTTACAAATTTGGCCGGAGTCGGGAGGTAAGCTACAGGGTCAGGAAGTGGCAGGAAATGGCGAGCTACAGCGTCAGGAAGCTTCAGGAAACAGCAAGCTACAGCGTCAGGAAGCTTCAGGAAACGGCGAGCTACAGTGTCAGGAAGCTTCAGGAAACGGCGAGCTACAGCGTCAGGAAGCTTCAGGAATCGGCAAGCTACAGCATCAGGAAGCGGCAGGAAACGGCAAGCTACAGCGTCAGGAAGCTTCAGGAATCGGCAAGCTACAGTGTCAGGAAGCTTTAGGAAACGGCGAGTTACAGCATCACGAAGCGGCAGTAAGCGGCAGAATTGGTTGTGATTTTCTGAAGATTAGGTTTCTTGAGTAGAGGCTTAATAACTGCTATTTTGAATACTTTTGGCACAAAGCCAGGTTGAGAGAGGAGTTAACTGTTTCTAATAAAGTCCTGATTATCACTGGTGTGACCTCTTTAAGTAGTCTGGTAGGAACTGAATCCAGGATGAAGTAGAAGATCTGGAAGAGGAAATAGCTGAGATGAGGTGGATCTGCAGAACTGGATTAAAGTAGTCTAACCTCTCTGTTGGTATGAGGTTTTGCTCCGTATCTATATCTGTCTCGGGCAGCAGACATGCTGGGTTCAGTGTTTGGTTTTCCAAACTGGATTTCCTGCTGCTATTTCAATCTGATTGTTGAAGAAATCCATAAAATTATCGTTATTGTACATCACAGGTATCTGACCTTCAGCTCCTGCATGGTTCTTCATAAGTGTAGATATTGTGTTAAATAAAAATCTAGGATCATTTTTTATGGACTCTATTAATGTGGATCGAGTGTGCGAATGTAAGCGCCCTCTTATATTGTATGAAGCTCTCCATCCAGGCTGCGAAATGATTCTAGTTTTGTCAGCCGCCATTTGCGTTCTAGTTTCCGCATCTGCTTCAGAGCACTTGTTTGGTTAGTGCACCATGGAACAAGCTTTTTTTGTCAAATCCTTTTACGTTTTAATGGTGCTACATTATCTAATGTGGAACGAAATGTGTTCTCTAAACATTCAATGAGATTATCCAGATCTTCTGGACCAGATGGTGAATTAATAAGTGTTGATAAGTCTGGAAGGCTTTCGATAAAACTAAAGGCTGTGAAGGACGTTACTGTACGGCTACTATAAGTCCACAGCAGTACCCCATCTCCACCTTGCTGGTGTCTGATTGGAAGTAGAGCTCTGTGTCCATTACTGATCCAGCAACAGGTCCAACCATCTGGTCCATCGAGAGTCACTCTCATCTCATCTCCATAAATCCTGAAAAATCTGTGTTGAGATGTTTCTAGGTCCAGTCTTGATGTTTAGGCTGATGTGTCCTGTTCAGTGGTGGCGGGGTTTCAGTCTGACACTGAACACCTTGTTCTTCTAGACACTCCAGCTAGATTCAGTTCTGGAATATGACAGCACTGGAGGATCATGGATTCCTGATAGCTTCAAGTTTATTTCTTCTCAAATCTTTTGCAGTTCAATTGCATCATTTTTCTCATTTCCTACGACTCTGTTGACTGTTTGCAATAAACCGTTTCGGTGATTTCGCTCTGATATCTTCACAATCTGAAGAGTGACGGGTCCCTCTGAA
Organism: Hepsetus odoe; assembly: GCA_017165825.1. Taxonomy (NCBI): domain Eukaryota; kingdom Metazoa; phylum Chordata; class Actinopteri; order Characiformes; family Hepsetidae; genus Hepsetus; species Hepsetus odoe. The sequence continues at coordinate 1,736,705 of CM029379.1, forward strand.
TGACTTTTCACAATGTTGGACTTTTCAGAATCAGTTCTCTCTCTATTTTGTGGCCCATTTTGCTAGAGGAGGAAAAGAAGCTCCTAATAATTCTGCACAACTTGATATAGAGTGTTGATCTCCTTAGGCCACACCCCCTCATTACACAAATACACACCACCTGATCTGCTTCAATCCAAACCGCACTCAAGTTTCTGCAGCTTGGTGTTGGAATATGCGTAAAAATTAGGATTCGGTCAAAGTATTCACTCAGCACTGCGCACACAGTGTACGTTGCCTGAATTAAGAGCTGAGAAAATGAACAAAAACGGTTGATGAGATTAATTAAAAATTTCTTTTTGGTCTTTTTTGGATGTGCTTGTCGTTTTAGGATGTGCGTGTGGGTCGCTGTGTGTACCAGTGTGTTTCCATTGCCATAGCTGGCTGGGATGAGTGTGATGTTTAGCCTGAAGGCTGTAGTTGGTGAGCTGTGTGCTGGCGCTGAATAATCGAGCTGCAGTGTGGAGCTACAGGCCTGACCTCATGAACCGACTGCATTTTCTCAGACTGCCAAGACAAACACAGTCCAAAGGGCCTCAGCTGTAGAGCAGCTCCTTCATGACAGGTCCAAACGCAGAAAAACGATTATTATTCACTGTTGAAGTGGCTAGAAGGCAAGCTTATTATCAAGAGCCCTAAAAGAGCTTTTTTTAACAAGTGCTCAGATGAATCTCAGTGTCATTGTGGGGCTTTAGGATTATCAAGCGTTGTCTTTTCAGACCCATTCATAATTTTCACATGATGTTTCAGCCTTAAAGCTCCGCCCACCTGGAGGGCAAAACAGACCTTCCTCCTCCTGCCCTCCACTGATCTTTAGCAGGGTTGCTTCTCCAAAATGCCTGATAGTCGTTGTGTAATTGGATGCACTAACCAGATGATGATGAACACAAAGTCTGGAGGAGACGGTGGACTTGGATGATGTTGGACGTGTTACTGTCTCTGGAGAGGGAATGAAAGACTGGACACCAGTCCTTCATATGTCTTCGCAGCAAAACATCCAGCGTTTTAACGATTGTGTTCTTTTACTTTTGCCACGTCCTTCTGTTTCAGATGGGCTGCGTCCCAAACCACACACTTCTACACTTGACACACTGCATTACTGAGTGTGTGTCCAGTCCTAGTACAGATTGGGACGCAGTTAACAGTGATCTAACGAGAAATAAATAATAGGTTCTCCAATTAAAACGAAGCTTCATATTCAGTCTAAAAGCTGATTTTCGGAAAGAAGAGGGACACTAGTTAACACTAGCTAAATATCACCCCCTTTACTTTGACGGTGAAGAGCTTCTTGCCCTCTGTCTCCGGATTGGCAGCATTATTGACCCAAGACATACAGTTTATTCTCATATCTTTGTTTTTCTTTTGATCGGTGTCGATATTCGATAGTTTGTAAACGTGTTCAGTATTGATCTTTGCTCTTCAGTGCTCCGTGCTTGTGATGGAAAGCTTTAAATAGCTGGATCGGCTTGTTTACAGCTAAACATTCCCATTTCTTTCATTAAATTTCTTCAGTATCCCCAAGATAAGACACTTTGACAGACATAAGACTATCAACAAGGAGGCTCCCCTGGAAAATCCAAAGAAATGAGAGTTGGCTGAAGACTTTTTCACACTGCTGTATGTAAAAATCTGAAAAATGAATTTATATTTAGTGAAAAATAGGTTTTATTTGCATCTGTTTACAGATAGATGTTGGCTCTCTGCTTGGGCTTTTCCATGATCTGCCAAATCTGTCAACCGAAAAGCATCCGAGAGCAATTAATCACCTGTAAGAGATATCGTCCTTTCTTTTCCACGCTTTGTTCGTCTCACCTTTGTCTCGTACAGGGAACCCCGGAGAGTATTCATTTCCCATGAGCTTCGAACGAGGCTGTGGTTGCTTGAGAGGTGGGTTTTGTCACTCAATACGACCGTGTCCCTTTTATCCACCCGGACCAAGCTGAGGGCGGGATTAAAAATTCAATTATACATGAGCCTCCTGAACGTTGATTGGTCTGTTTCTTTACTCTTACCTTCAGGTTCTGCCATGTCCATGGGTTCTGTATCGTGGCACCGGGTGGCACAAATCCAGCCTCCTGTCAGAACTGCATCCACAAAG
>CM029379.1:1741341-1833841 GCA_017165825.1 Hepsetus odoe
TGAGGATTTAGGTACCTCGTGGCTGTAAGGTTATTTGGTGTTAAAACCCTTCGGATTAGACGTAAGCTGTGCTTTGATCCTCTGATGAAGACGAGCAGGCCGAGCTTAAGGAGCTGGAGCTGATTTGTTTGGCAGTAAGTGTCAGGCTGCCCGAGCCGAGTTGCGGGCCGTTGGCCTGCCTCTGTCAGGATCTATTTGAGGAGCACATGCTGCAAACACGGCGCGTGTCTCCTGCGGTTAATTGAATTGCTCACGGCTCAGTCTTCGATCTGAATCTCATTTCAATTGATTTCCCTGAACCCCTCCCCACCCCTCGGATAAGCCCCAAGGACTCCACACACTCGCATTCACAAATAAACACACGTTCTCTCGGCTGAAGGAGTGCGGATGGCAATCCAGGAGCCAGAAGCCAAAATGGAGCATCTGTGATGGAGATCTGGGTGGTTTTCCCACCTCCTTCAATTCAGAGCATGAAGACAGATCACCTTGAAGCAGCCCTGAGTGGGACTGAAAAATAATCCTCAACATTTACGTCAACATTCATATCAGTATTTCTAACAGTAGTCGTATGATATGTATTTCTTTAAAACTTTATTTTTCCCTTATTTTTAATATCCATTTGAAAATATCTTTAGTTTCAATGAACTAGAAATGAAAAAATAAAGTGGTGCCATATTTCTTTCTGAGATTTTCAGGCTGGCAGTGGTCTAGCGTTTAGGGACAAGACGACATGATCGGAAGGTTGTGGGTTTGAATCCCCAACTAGTAGGTTGCCCCGGTACACTGAGCAAGGTACCATCACCATTACTGCTCCCTGGGTGCTGGAAATGGTGCTGGAAATGTACATTTACATTACATAAAAATCTGGAACATTACTTTCCTGGAAAGTTAAGAGATACCAGGTAAAAGTTGATTATTTTTTTTTAACTAAATGACATGCATTTCATTCAGTACGGATTATTGTCTATAAATAAAAGAAATCCAATTTTCCAGTCTATAAATTATGTGCTGCATGTGCTTTGCTGTCCTGTCTGAGATTCAGGAGCCGATTTAGTGAGACAGATGGAAGGAATGAAAAAGAAGAAAGTGACATGATGGTATGATGGCAGCAGGGGGGTCACACTTGAAAGAGATGGGACAGAGGGCTGCTCTCTTTGTGATAGACCCAAAGCTGCATCCATCTCTCCACATCAGCTAATGAAAAAAGGGGCCAGAGTGAGTCACACAGAGAGAGAGAAAAAAAGAAAGAATGAAAGAAAGAAAGAGAGAAGTGTGGTGTTCATGGGGGGCTGGGGGGGTTGACCTTCCGGGGTTACTTGTCACTTTCAGTGTTCAATTTACACACAGACAGTTCTGCCACCAGCTGCACTGCTTTCACTTCGTCAAGTCAGGTTTTGTTTTAGGTGTGAAGGGTTGAGAGACACAGTCGTTAAACGTGTAAAACCATCAAACCACACTCGAGAAATCCCCCAAATTCTATCTATCTATCTATCTGTCTGTCTGTCTGTCTATCTATCTATCTATCTGTCTTTTTAATGAATTTAATTGTGACTAATGCAGAGGTGCATTAGAGGTGAGAACACACAGTGAACCTCTGCATTTAACCTATGCATACACCGTGCAGCGGGGGCAGCTATGAATGAAAGCGAGCAGTGATGGGAACAGTACCTTGCTCAAGGGCAACCTACCGGTAAGGGATTTTAACCCCTTCTGATCCTGTGGCCAACTCCCTAACCACTAGGCCACCGTTGCCCCTTGAGATCTATCTATCTATCTATCTATCTATCTATCTATCTATCTATCTATCTATCTATCGGTCCCCACTGCCGCTAAAGATCAGTTCATTTCTGTCAATGAAGTGAACACTGCCATTTTCAGAACCCCAGAAAGCTCAAAGACTCATATTGTTAATCACCCATGAAGGTCCTCGTTCATGGACATTAGTATGGAACCTGCACAGCTGAGGATGATGCAGACAAGAAGGAAACTGGAGAAATTTCAAGTCTTTTGCTACTGAGGATCCCGTGTTTCTCACTCCACCAGGCCGGAGGTGCAGCAAAAGCATTTCTCACCTTAGTGCGGATGAAGTGAGAGAGAAGCTATTCTTGTGTGATCTTTTTAAAAACACATCATCAACAACTCTCCCTCTCTTCGCGTTTCAGACACATCACCCTCACTGAGCTCTGGAGGGCAAAACCCCTAGAACTTCAACATGGACGGGTACATGTTCCCTCTGAACACACACGTCTTACACTGATCAACAGAACCATCGATGAACTGAAGTTCAGAACAAACTGTAAGTTTCAGGATCCTGTCCAGCAGTATCTCAGTCCCTAAAACAGAGACGTCCCTGCCGGAGCTCCACTTTGGGGACATCTGCATGTGTCTTGTGGAGAATCCCTCCCCGCACACTGCCGTCAGGATGAAAGTTTACAGAAGGACAGACGGCTGTGTTTGTCCTCCATGTGGACGGTAAAGAACGCTGTGAACGACTGGTGTCCATTCTTTAATTTCCTCCCCAGAGACAGTGTCCACCGTCTCCTCTATACTTTGTGTCTCTGTTGGGATTCTGTAGAAGTTCAGCATCATCAGCTTGGGTGTCCAATTACACAACAAATATCCAGGGTTTTGGAGAAACAACCCTGATAAAGATCTGGTTTGTCAAGTGGGTGGTCCTTTTACGGTCTCTCTTACCAGCCTTTGAACCCAAATATCTGTCCCTTCTCCTCCTTCCATCTCCAGAACACACTCCTTTCTTAAGTCTGAGATGTTCTGGATGTTGGGAAGGTGATGGAGGATAAAAATAATGGAGGATCAACTCAGTAATAATAATAATAATAGTTGATCCTCCATTATTTTTATCCTCCATCACCTTCCCAACATCCAGAACGTCTCAGACTAAATGGACACAAAGACACTGAAAAGACGTCCCTCTGTGTGTCCATCGGTGCAGGACGGAGTGAAGGAGACGTGAGAGAGAGGACAGGGAGAGTGTACGGTGGAGTTCAGGGTGTGTTGAGTGTGTGTCCGTGACGGGAGAACTAGTAGAGACGTTGAAGTTTGAGGCTTTAATTTGAATTATATGGCGTGAGATCCAGGTGACAGTGAGGAGAACTCCAGCTAAAGGAGAGTCCACACGTCCAGAAAGCCCAGCAGACCCTCCTCCTCTTCCAGCCTCGAAATAAACTGTCTGGATCAGCCCGAGTAACATGTTTTGATTCCCGTTAATACTGATAAGGCCGTCCAATTTCCTGACAGAGGAGAATCGTAACAAAGCGCTGCTCTGTGCTCGGAAACCGGGGCCGAGCACGTGACTCTAATGGAGCCTCGTTGGTTTATTTAATTCATTTCGAGTCATCACACTGACATGTAAGTGCCTCCGTCTGATGCGATTACTGAGCCATTCAGAGCAGCTCGTCTTGTTTCAGCCACTTTTAAACGAGCAAATCAACTTTATTGGTTTATTTTCTGTTCTCTGAAAGAAAGTGCTTTTCATAGCAATCGGAAAAGTTTTGAATACTTTTAGGATCTGATCTATCCCGTGGTCCATCGCTGCTGTCCCAAAGCTTTGGGTGCCCAAAGTAGAACATTATGGGAATGAAATAAAGCTCCATTTAAATCCCAGGGTTTATGATTGTGTACAGAGATCATTTCCCTCAAATCCACTGGGAAAGTGGGAATCTGAGTGTTAGTTTCCTTTGTAACAGTGATGAAGCAGAGTAGAAGGAAGCACTGGCTTCAGGTCTATGAAATAAAAACATCTCAACACACACACACACACACACACACACACACACACACACACACACACACACACACACACACACACACACAACACACATGCGCTCGTGCTGCAGATGCTGCTCCTATGCACAGTCTCTTCCTCGTTCCAACACACACTGCCTCTCTCTTTCTTTCTCTCTCTCTCTCTCTCTCTCTCTCTCTCTCTCTCTCTCTCTCTCTCTCTCTGTTTCTCTCTCTCTCTCTCCGCTCTCTCTCTCTCTCTCTCTCTCTCTCTCTCCCCTCTCTCTCTCCGTCTCTCTCTCTCTCTCTCTCCGTCTCTCTCTCTCTCTCTCTCTCCGTCTCTCTCTCTCTCTCTCTCTCTCTCCGTCTCTCTCTGTCTCTCTCTCTGAGCTGTAGGTCATCTGCAGGCATATAGTGTATTGATTGTGTCACTCCTCTGGGCATACAGCTGTGGACTGATGCGTTGATCTTTTCCCCTCTCTCTCTCTCTCTCTCTCTCTCTCTCTCTCTCTCTCTCTCGCTCTCTCTCGCTCTCTCTCGCTCTCTCTCGCTCTTTCTCTCCTCCCTTCTTCTCGTATGCCATTGTCTGGCCCCCCTGCAGCCCTTCACCTCTCTTGCAGAGCACCTGAACACAGAACTGGTGACACAGGCACTCCCTCAGCACGAGGGGGCTACCCTACCCTTCTGAAAAGAGAGAGAGAGGGAGAGAGAGAGGGAGGGAGGGAGAAAGGGAAAGGCAGAGGGAGGGAGGGAGAGAGGGAAAGGGAGAGGGGGAGCGAGAGAGAGAGAGAGAGAGGGATGAGGGAGAGGGGGATGAGGGACAGGCTCCAGCTGTCACGCTGATACACTCCGGGCTCACTCAGGGACTGCAGCCCGCACTCTGCTGCACAACTTCACACCACTTCTGCTGCAGCTGGTCGCCGGATAATCCACGTTCATGTCGTTTTGCCTGGTCGACTTTTTTGACATGGAATCACCAACCAAGGAGATCGAGGATTTCGAGAACAACTCGCTGAAATACCTGCAGCCGGAGCAGATCGAGAAGATCTGGCTGAGACTGCGAGGACTGTGAGTAGAGTTCCTCTTGCACTTTCCCATGACTCTGTGTGTGTATGTGTGTGTGGGTGTCTTCTGCCTTTTGGAGGGATATATATATATATATATTATACATACAATGTAGTTACAATGTAGTTACAATGTAGTTACTATATATATAATATTTATAAACATGATTCAAAAGACAACAAAATAAAATAAACATTTTGGTTACTGTGGTATCTAATCAGGTTTAGGACTCAACTAACATATATATTTATACATGTATAAGCACAAGTCTTCACGTTTCATAAACAAAATTGTGTGTGTGTGTGTGTGTGTGTGTGTGTGTGTGTGTGTGTGTGTGTGTGTGTGTGTTTTGGTTTGTTTTCATACTTTTTGAAGAGGGAAAAAATGGTGCCCTTCATTTGAGAAGTGAACAAAACCAGGACATGCTATAGCTAAAACAACACTAGTAAAAAGTAAAAAGACTCAAAAAATGAACAAACGATCCAGATAAAACCAAAAAAGGTAATAATAAAATGAACCTTTAGTTCTGGTAACTAAGGATCGAGTCACATTCAGGACTGGGCTTAAACATGAGCATGTGTGTAAATGTCTAAACGTAAATATGTCCCCAAATCCCGACATTTTATGAAGAGCAACGTGTGACGGCGTAGAGTTTCTTCATTCTGACCCTCGTCTTTGAAGCAAAAACATTGTTTTTTGAGTTTTATTTGAAAGCTGCTTCATTTTCAGGGGATTAAACCTTCTCCCATGAAATAAAAATAACAGGATGGATTTTCAACAGGATGCACAGTGAACACCTGCTGATTCGACGTACTGGTTAAAGTTTTTTGGCATTTTCTGGAGAAAAATGAGTTCTGTGAGGAGCGGCTGCTGAGACATGACTCTGCAAGAGCATTTAGTGCTTTAAGGAGAAATTCTGGCTCATTTTATCTTCAGGTGATAAAGTTCAGGTGCTGATCTGGCTAATGAGGCAGAAGAGAGCAAACAGTGGAGAGGGAGAGATGTTCCTCGCACTGGGAAAACCGATACCAGGCTCTAGTAAAACCAGAGCTTTGTCACTTTCTGCTGAAGTGGATCAGAAGAGAGCCGAGTTCCCATTATACCTGCATTCACACCTGCCATGCTGATACGTGTTTTTGTTTTGCACCCTTGAACATTTTGCTTGCATTGCATTTTCCTCCTCTACCCTGTCCTGAAACTTTCTATGTAACCTCTTCGTTGAATTTTCTGTCTCCATGTCTTTCTGTCCTCTGCAGCTTCCTCTTTAACACCTGCATGTCCTCTCTCATCTCATCCTTCCTCTTCTCCTCTTTCCTGGCAGCTCCATCCTCAACATCCTTCTCCTGATATAGTCCTCGTCTCTCCTCTGGACACGTCCAAACCAACGCTGTCTCACTTCTCTCACTTTGTCTCCAAACCTGATCCAACCTGAGCTGTCCCTCTAATAAACTCCTTCTTTTCCATCATCGATCCTTCAGCAGACGTTTCAACATCTTTAACTCTGACACTTCCAGCTCCAGCCTCTTCATCATTATCTCCAACCCGTATAACATAGCTGGACTCACTACCATCCTTCCCTTTCACTCTTGCTGGTACCCGTCTGTCACAAATCCCTCCAGCCACTCTCCAACCTGGCTGCACTCTCTTCTTCTCCTCTCTTCCACACTCGCCGTTACTCTGAACTGTTGATCCCAAGTATTTAAACTCCTCCACCTTCCTCTCCTCTACTCCCTCCATCCTCACCACTCCATCCATCCATCCATCCATTATCTGCCGCTTGTCCCAAACCGGGTCGCGGGGGAGTGCTGGCGTCCAACCCAGTGCACACAGGGCGAGGACGGGGGACGCACCCTGGACAGGTCGCCAGCCCATCGCAGCCTCACCACTCCACTTTCCTCCATTTCATTCACACTCAAGTATTCTGTCTTTGTCCTACTCACTTTCATTCCTCTCCTCTCTAGAGCAGATCTCCATCTCTCCAGGTTCTACTCAAGCTGCTCCCCACTCTCACTGCAGATCACAATATCATCTGCAAAGTCAGGTTTTCTATTTTATTGCTCTGCCTCAAAGCAGTAGGAGACAAATATGTCCTCTTTTTCACATAAAAACCACAATGAATGTACAAAACTAAACCTCAAGGGCCTTTAGGAGCACATGTACACTGTTTGTACGTGGATAAAACCAAAATATGGACCTGAAAAGCTGCACTTTGGAGATGCAAGGTGTTGTTTCAGTGGTGACGATGTGATAGCCCTTGAAAAAATCACATTCAAGAAGCGACTTACACAAGCAGAAGCCTAAATCCTCCAATTTGCATGCGCTGATCTGTGTGCAGGTGTAGTGTGTCTATTTTTATGAGTGTGTGCTTTGTTAGGCTGCATTGTGAGCATGTGTTTGTGTCGTGACTGATCCCCGTCCGGCAGTACGGCATTCCAGGCTCGTGCGCTAATCCTTCTGTTATAACTAAAGATATCTGCCTGTCAAAGACAACGCGGCAGCTTGGCTCGGCCTGACTGCTAACCGACCCCAGCGGCAGTCGGCCGAGTGCGCAGGTGCTCGAGGCGGCTACCGTTCGCCGCAATCTCCACATCCATCAGCGCCGGCGTGGAGCACAGCTGACTCTGATGGAGCGCTAAAAACGTAGTCCATCATCCGTGCCTCACCAAATTGCTTTCCCGGCCTTGCACTCGTCGAGCCCTGTCACGGGACGAGGAAGTCGCGTCGTGCTCGACTTTATCCGCCTTTCCAAACGCTTTTATTGGGCTTTTGGGGATTTTATGGTGCAGGTGGAGGGAAATGGACCTGCTGCTGACACTCAGGGTGAAAGGAACCCGGCTGTAAACATTTAAGTGTGATGAGGGCAGTTATGAGAAGGAGAAATGCACATTAAGGGTTTTTTTAGGTCTTTGTGTGTGTGTGTGTGTGTGTGTGTGTGTGTGTGTGTGTTAAAGGTTACAGAGATCAGGTGGTGAGGACTGAGAGATTGCTGGCCCTCATGATGAGGGTGACAAGGGCAAAAAGGACATTTTAAAATCTTCAGGTGCACGCTAGAGTGAATAGTGTCCCACAGAAGAAGAGGTTCAGCTTTTACACTAAATATAATAACAATCTGTCAAAGTGTCTCCACTGCAGTGTGGAGCAACGGCACGGTAATATTAACAGAACTGTAGGGGTGATGATGGGCTTCTAAAAGAGAGAGAGGGGGAGAGAGAGAGAGAGAGAGAGAGAGAGAGAGGAGGGGGGAAAAGTGAGAGGAAAGAGGGGGTAGAGAGAGAGAGAGAGAAAGAGAGGTTAGAGAGAGAGAGAGAGAGAGGGAGAGAGGGGGGTAAGGATAGAGAGAGAGTGAGAGAAGAGGAAACAAACAGAAAGGAGAGAGGAAGAAAAGAGAGAAACAATAGAGAGACAGAGAGGAAGAGAAGAAAATGAAGAAGAAGAATGAGAAAAAGACAAAAGAGAAAGAGGGAGAGGAAGAAAAAGAGGAACAATAACAACCAAATAAGAAAAGAGATAGAGTGGCAAAGAGAGGACGAAACGGCAGGAAATAGAGAAACAATCGAGAGACTGAGAGAGAGAATAAGAAGAGGAAGAACACTGACCAAAAAAACAGAAAAAGAGAGAGCAAGAAATGAAGAAAAAAGGGGAGCGACAAGAAGAAGAAAGAAAAGAAAGACAGGAAGACAGAAAGGAGTCAGAGACAGGAAGTCTCTGTCCTCGACCAAAGTGTTGTGTGTTTGAGTTAAATACTCCTGTGCTTGTTTTGTTTGTCTTGGCCTTTGCTGATTATTTCACACTGGTTTGCTCCGTCCCAGCCTCGTCCCTGCCTCGCCCAGCCTCGTCTCCTGCCTCTCGCCCCAGCCTTCGCCCTGCCTCATCCTGCCTCGTCCCCGCCTCGCCCTGCCTCGGCCCCAGCCCCGCCCTCGCTTTGGCCCCTGCCTCTGCCCCAGTCAGGTCCCTGCCTCGTCCCTGCCTCGTCCCAGCCTCGTCCCTGCCTCGTCCCAGCCTCGTCCCTGCCTCGTCCCTGCCTCGTCCCAGCCTCGTCCCAGCCTCGTCCCTACCTCGTCCCTGCCTCGTCCCTGCCTAGTCCCTGCCTTGTCCCAGCCTCGTCCCAGCCTCGTCCCTGCCTCGTCCCTGCCTCGTCCCTGCCTCCTTTTTAAAGTGACCATTCTTGTTATTGTGAAACACAACATAGCACACAGTGAAACAATGAAATTACACCTCTGCATTTAACCCACACACACATGCAGCAGGGGGCAGCTATTGAAAGTGCCCGGGGAGCACTGATGGGGACGATACCTAGCTCAAGGGTAACTCAGGGCATCCTAGGTAAGGGATTCGAACCTATGATCTTCTGATCCAGGGGAATAGTCCCTAACCAATAGGCCAACACTGCCTCATCCCTGCATCACCCCTGCTTCATCCCTACCTCATCCCTGCCTCGCCCCTGTCTCATCCCTACCTCATCCCTGCCTTGTACCTACCTCATCTCTGCCTCATCCTTACCTCATCCCTGCCTTGTACCTACCTCATCCCTGCCTCGTACCTACCTCATCCCTGCCTCACCCCTGCCTCATCCCTACCTCATCTCTGCCTCGTCCTTACCTCATCAGTAGGTTGCCCTGAGTTACCCTTGAGCAAGGTACCATCCCCGTCCCTGCTCCCTGGGCGCTTTCATAGCTGCCCACTGCTGCACAGTGTTTGCATGGGTTAAATGCAGAGTTCCAGTTTCGTTGTGGTTCACTGTGTGCGGTGCTGAGACCTCGCAATGACAAGAATAGTCACTTTCACTTTCACTGATTAATAAAATTGACCCTGATCTTCCTTTTCTAAAAGTTAAATCTAGAATCAAAATATTTTCCAAAATAATTACTCAACAATTTGCACATATAAAGTGTAGAGTGTCACACTGTAGTCTATGAGTAACGAGTAGAACATTGAGGAGATCAGCAATTAGGACAGTTTAAAGCTGTAGAAGATCCTGAATTGTTTTCCTGATGTCTCGGTTCATGGTGCCCGTGGAAAAGCCCCATAAATGACAGTACGTGATTTGCCTGTCAGTGCCCATCTTTCCACACATGAAGGTGCACACATTGATGTTTGCCCCTTTTTTGTTTTATTATCCAGTCCAATTTGTCTTAAGTAATGACATCATGCAATATGCTTTATCCATCTTCTAAATGAGATGCTGTAAATCTTCTGAGACTCAGAGGAATGCGTATAAAAATAGCTTTATGATGAATGCGTGTAGCGCCAATAGGATGTAAACACAATCACTTTGAAAATTGGTTTGCAGCTTTTAAGAATTTATATCCATTTCTGGGACGATTACATTGCGTTATAATAAGGGTTCCATATCATTTAATCAAGCACATCATTCATTTTCCTACTCGATAATGGATTTTAAAAACAGCGCCATTAAGTTGATGTATATTTCAGGCTCTTATTTGACTGCTGGTTTGTTTGCTTCCTCATTGCCAGACTGAAGCCTTCACTAGATCTGCAGTATGTCAGTCTGACGATCAGGGTCAAAATCAGTGAAAACATGTTATTAAAGTCCCAGTTTTATCCCTAAAAACTGATTTCTAGTTCTACGACTTGAGGAAGAATGAATGATGTAGACGTTTTGGTCCCTCACAAAACTGACCTCAGAGATGCGGCACTGTGCAAAAGTCTTGAGACCCTCATTTCTCCAGATTTTGCTTCCAGACTTTTGTGTATTTTTAATGTTGAGGAGCAGTTCTCCAGATCTTCCTAAAGGACAGTGTTGTTGTCTCTCGTTTTCAGTCCAGTCTCTGTACCTGAGCAGTTCTCCAGATCTTCCTGAAGGACAGTGTTGTTGTCTCTCATGTTCAGTCCAGTCTCTGTACCTGAGCAGTTTGATAGTTCTGTGTTGGTTAATCCACACAGTGATCTACGTCTGAACCTTCAAGCAGAACAAAGCGTCTCACTTAAGACATGAAGCAGAGAAGAAACAGGTGCAGATGATTCCAGATGATCAGGTGATGCGTTTACTGCTGATGCCTAACGCTGAGTGGAACCCTTTTATAAAGAACCTTGTATCTTTATGCACTTTGCAGCCTGGAGCACTAAACCTTTTGTTCCTGTTTCTTTCATTTAATCCACAATTTGACCAAAATAAGAGTCTGACAGGCAGAAAATAGCACAAATTCCCTACAAAATATAAAGGAATGAGGGGCTCAAGACTTTTGCACAGAACTGTGTGTGCCAACCACAAACATTAGAGCACAGCTTTATGAAAATGAGTATTGACCAGTGCAAAGTAACCTGCCTTATCTCTATTATTCCAGTGATAATAGAGGACTGCTTGATCAACAGGGTCTCAGCTCTTCATTGGACTGTCCTGTGAAGCATGCTGAGAACTTGTCTAGTCACAGTTTTCCACAGAGAGCTTTTTTGGATTGTTCCTGGAGGATAAGCATTAATAGAGCAAAAAATCAATCAGGAATTGAAATATTAACTCTTCCCCACTTGCTTACAGAGAAACAAACTGAAGATGTCAGGCTTACACTCTTCTTTTCTTTGTTTTCAGGAGGAAATACAAGAAGACATCACAGAGGTAAGATCTGTGCCAGTGCACTTTGGGAAGCCAGTGGAGATAGTGTGATGCTCTGGGTAATGATCTGCTGGGAAACTTTGCATTCATGTGGACGTTACTCCGATACCTAAACTTTGCTGCAGACCAAGTTCACCCTTTGATGGTGAAGGTGACTCCTAATGGCAGCGACCTCTCTCAGCAGGACAGCACTCCCTGCCACTCTGCAAACACTGCTCAGGAACAATTTGAGATAGGAAGAGTCGAAGTTGTTCCTTCAAATTCCCCACATCTCAATCTGATCATCGGTGGGATGTGCTGGACTAGTCTGATCCATGGAGGCACCACCTCCCAACTAACTGTTGCTGGTGCAGAAGCCACAGCTCACCTTCAGAGGTCTAAACCTGTTTTGGGGGGTGTGAAGGGGACCTACACAATATTAGGCAGGTGGTTTTAATGTTCTGGCTGATTTAGTGTCTGCAGACCCATAATCTTGCATTAGTGAATAATTAGTTCATAAAGGTTTTTCAAAGCTGGGGTTGGATAAGTGTATCTCTGCATCTTGTCTCAGATAATCTGGCTTCGTGCTCTTTGATGTTCCCTCATTCAGATTAACTGAACCTGTTGTACATTTACTACATTTATCTAAAGTGACAATAAAACGTCCTGAAGTGGAAAGTGTGGTCTTGTTAAGTGATTTTTTAATAGAAAGTGAAAGTGAAAGTGCACATTACCCATATAGAAGTGGGCAGCCATATTTGGTACCCAGAGAGCAGTGATGGGAACGGTACCTTGCTCCAGGGAACCTCAGGGCAACCTATTGATCTGGGATTCGAACCCATGGCCTTCTGATTATGGGGCCTCATCCTTAAACACAGACATATAAAGGTATTTTTCTACTTAATTAATAAATAGATTTTTTTTTGCTTTTGGCATTAAAGAGGTCATGTATAGGAATGCATTCATGCTCATGTACTGTGTGTGTGTGTGTGTGTGTGTGTGTGTGTGTGTGTGTGTGTGTGTGGCAATACATAGGAATGAGATGTGAGAGGGGCTAGAGGGTAGCACAGGATTAGTAGCCAAGCTGATACCCCTACTGCGTCATCTCTGACCTTGGTGGTGGCCTATCATTCTCATAGCAAGTAACACACACACACACACACACACACACACACGGTCACAAACTACAAAAAAAGTCAGATCTCCTGCTGACATTCCCCAGAAACCAAACAAAGGAAGTGCGTTGACCACAGCTGAACGCTGTCCAGCCACCGAGCTGACATGCAGACATAAACAGCCAGGAGCAGCTTCTGCCTTTACTGCCCTTCTTCACGTGTTGTGGCTCACGGGCGTGTTTGGAGCTCGTTCAGAGTTTGATGAGATGACAGGAGAAGCGAGAAGGACACGAGAGTGAGAAACAGAGTGAAATTTGTTTAGAGATCAAAGGAACAGGAGAAATCACCTGATCACAGCTGGATTATAAAGCAGAAAAAGGGCTGTTTTTGCCTCAGAATCAGTGCATAGGAATAACAGTGTGTGTGTGTGAGTGTGTGTGTGTGTGTGTGTGTGTGTGTGTGTGTGTGTGTGTGTGTGTGTGTGTGAGTGGCGGAAGGTTTATTTTTGAAAGAGTACCATTTTTTGGCCAAACCTTTAACTCCAAAATGGTAACTTTACAGAAATCTAAATCATCCCTGCCTGTGAAGTTCTTTAATCAAACAAGAGTTTGTTCCACAGTGAGAAGGTTCTGGGTTAAATTACGGGTTCTTTCTGTATGCATTTCCTCTGGGAGCTCTGGTTTCCTCCTGCAGTTGAAAGCCACGACTGGTGGACAGGAGATGAAAAACTGCCTCCTCTCTCTCTCTCTCTCTCTCTCTCTCTCTCTCTCTCTCTCTCTGTGTGTGTGTGTGTGGCCTTGTGTCACCCGTTAGGATTAGCAGTTGATGGATTTGATCTGGGGTCGTTTTTATTGACACGCTGTAAAGGATGACTGCTCTTTCCAAACCATCCTGTAAAAACTGAACAAAAAACTATTTTGAATTTATTTATTCTTTTACAGCTTTAATATAAAACACCCGAGCCCTAGATTAACATCCTGGACCCTGCTCTAGTTTTTAGCACCCTAGAAAAAAAGCTGGTGTACTGGGTGGTACCTCTTGTGTCACCCGGGTTCCTAGAACCTTTAGAGAACAGAACACCTCCATATTCCTGAAGTTTCTTTTGTGAATATATATGAAACCCCAGGCTTTCTATTTTACTGCAGCATTATTTTATTATCTGCTAAATACACACTGAGCAAAATATCGTTCCGATATCACAAGGCTTAAAAAAATTATTTGTTATTTTTTCACAGAAAAAATTAAATTCATTTAAAAAAAATAATTTAAACTCATAAGAAGATCAGCTTTGCAATATGGAGTCTGCATTTGTTTTCCAAAGTGTGAATTAGTGATTGAGTGGACTGGACAAGTTCATGGGAGTGTGGTGGTGACAGAAAAATAAACAACAAACAAACAAACAAACAAACAATAAATAAATAGTAAATGTTAAATCACTCAGATATTTACGTGTTGATTTGTTTTTTTTATTTGTGCATTTATTTATGTATGTGTTTGTTTCATTTTTAATGAAATGAAATTTCATTATGTTTGTTTCATAATTAAACAATTCAATTTATTAACTAATTAATTTGATTAATTAATCAAGTTTCTTAATTAGTTCATTTTCTGATCGATTGATCTATTTGTTTATATTTCTGTTACGTTCACACTCCCGTGAACTTGTCCAGTCCCAGACCTCGTGGACGCGCTCGCTCCTTGTGGACTCAACACTCTCCTTTCCTTCACGTCCTCACGTGCTCGTTGAAAACATCCTTTCCTTGCTAACAGTTTGAATCCAGGCAAAGTAGCCGTCATGCAGTTACAGTGGACCATATGGGACGTCCCATCAGGGGCTCCAGGATGAGCAGGATGACTCATCCAGGCTGATGACAGTTTGGTTGAGGTGCAGGTTGGTCCATCATCGCCACGAGAAGGTGTGGATGCTGAGAAATGGAAACCCAGTAACAGTGTGCACAGCTCCAGCGCTGACATAAACAGGACGGGAACGTTTCCCGTGTCATTGGAAAAAATCTCGTCCCGTTTTTTGGACACTGTTCCCGTCCGTGGCCCTTAAGAAGAGCGAATAGTGGTGGAAAACTTTCAGGAATGCTAATTGGTTTCCTTGCTGCCGCAGATCAGTCACACCTCACAGAAGAATTTCAAGAACACGTGTGTTTTAATGACGTCCCCAGTGAAGTCTGGAGCCCGGTCTTTCTGAACGCAGATAAAGCCTGATGATGGAACAGGGAGAACCTTTGTTTCTAGGCCTGGGTTTTATGTGGATCCAAGAACTGTCTAATTAGTCGTTTGCCAGTTTATTGCCTGGCATTATACTGGTGAGGGGGGTTAAACGGCAGTAGGAAGGCTTCCATCTGAACGCCAGGCCTTTTAGTTTGTTATGTGAGTCATTCTGATTTCGTGCTACAGCGAATGACGACACACACCGGCAGCCGATCCTTTGAGGACTCGGCCAAACTCATCAAAGCAAGGACTTTTCTCATGTCCACTCTGCTAATGTGGTCTTATGGGACTCTCTGTTGGAGTCATGTGCTGTCTGGCTGCTTCCTTTTGTGCACTGAAATGAGTTTTGGGTAAAATTGAACCCTGCACAGTGTCTTCCCTGCTTTCCTAGCAGCTCTGAGGGCTTTTGCAGGACCACTTCAAGTTCCCCTGTTTGTTTTCTTTCAGGCGATGCTATACAGTCCCCTGGAAGAGCCAAGCATTTAGGTTTGAGGTCAAAACATGAATTTAGGATTTTATTTCCTGGTATTTAGGTCCAGATCTGCTCAGTTACGTGCAGCACCTTTTGTATCTGATCAACCAGCAGGCTGTTCATGCTGGCGGATTCATGATACTTGTAACTGTATCATGATTGTTTCATCGTTTTAATCGATTAGGATCTCAAAAAAAATTCAGTGGTAGGATACTCAACTATGGACCAAAAGTTCAAATCCCACCTCCAGCACCCCCATCACTGGGTTCATGAGCAAAACCCTCAACTCCAAGGTGCTCCTGGGAGACTGTCCCTGCATTAGGACGTGGAAGTCGCTCTGAGCATCTGATAAATCATGAAAATGTAAATGAGTTTCTCAGAAATCTTTGGAACTGAATTTTCGGAAGGACCCTTCTTTTCTTGGGTCATTTCTATAACTAATCGTTTTCAAGGTCAGATCTTTTGAAGACCCATGTTCTACGTTCTAGATGCTGGACTGGTGGTGAAGTTGCTCAAGTGTTCTGTTTCTCTGAACATTTGGAGAAAGCGCAAATAGAACACGATAAAAATCGGATTTTTTTTTTAAAGATGCAGTTCTCTTAACCCATTCCTGCAATCAGAACCAATATCCAGCTCTATGTTCTCATTAGTTAATCATCATTTTGTTCAAAGTTCACTTTTGTGTCCACAGTTTACTTTTTTATTTTTTTCATGTTCTTCCAGATCAGCTTCGGTGAAGGAGATACAAAATGCAAAACTTTAAACACTTTGAATCTCACTGCTTAGGCTAGAATTGTTACAAATAGTAGTGAACGTGCACCACATTTTGATGCTTATTTAACAGTGAAAGTTTGGATGTGCTACACCTTTAGTATGACACTGTAAAGCAGCAGATTAAGGTGTTTGATACAATATAATCGGTCTGTAATCCGTGAAACTGTAATATTTTAGGACCGAATTTTGAATCTGAAGACATGAATATGCCCAGCAATGGACTGGCGACCTTTCCAGGGTGTTTCCTCCCCTTTCGCCCTATGAGAGCTGGGATAGACTCCAGCACCCCCCGCAACTCTAATCGGGACAACGGCTCAGAAATTAAGTGAGTGAGTGAAATGAACGAGATGAATATGGTGTAGCAGGGCAGCGGTGGCCTGGTGGTTAGTGATTAGGGAGTTTGCTCCAAGATCGGAAGGTCATGGGTTTGAATCCCAAACCTGTAGGTTGCCCTGAGGTTCCCTTGAGCAAGGTACCATCCCCGTCACTGCTCCCCGGGTGCTTTAAATAGCTGCCCTCAGCTCTGAAAAGCAGAGGATGTATTTCGTCACGGCTGGCTAGATATGCCTGATGACCTGCAATGAAAAGAATACGGACAGATATTTTGGTTCAAAAGGGAAGAATCAAATAACTGGGAGAAGCCTCTAAAAACTGCTACCCCATTGCCAGTGCAAAGCTTTTAATCCTTTAAAATTCCGTTGGATTCACACCCAGAAACTTAGCGGCAGCCTGTTCCCTCGTCCTTTTCCAGATTTTAGAGAAACCATATGCTGATCGGGTCTCCGTGCTTTCTAATTGTGCTTGGCATGCTCAGGGTCTCAGCTGTCACACTAGAACTGCTGCTTTTACACAACTTGTCTCTTGACCCAAGCTCATTTCCAAGCCATTGAGAATCAGCTCACAGAGTGCATGGCTGATTTAATGGACATCAGTGTGGCCTTTTCTGATAATCTAATTAAGGCTGGCTGCCCAGTTGGAGGCAGCTCATATCCACACAGTCCTGAACCCATCGCCATCTCAATCTGCTTTTCACACATGGCATGATCAACATGAAGCTGGAAGCCAACAGAAACCCGTCCAGATGGGTTTCGTTTCCGTATCCTTGTCAGGTTTTCGCGTTTGCACTTTTGGTTTGACCCCTCTTGACTGGCTGGATAAAATGTCCATTTTTAACACCCCTCTTCTTGATGTTTGCTCTGTTATTTTGGAAAAATGTGAGACTATGAAGTGAGAGATGGTCATCCAGATGGGTTTCAATGCATTTCCTCGTCAGGTTTTCGGTTTTGCATGTTTGGTTTGTTCTGAGCTGACATGCTGGGTAAAATCTGTCTATTTTTAAGCCTCCCCCTCTTCGATTAGAGAGAATCTATTGCGGGGGATGTGTGGCGGATGTGTCATCCAGAGTTCCACCAGGTCTCTTGGTTTGTCATGAATTGCCTGACTGGGTAAACATTTTCAAGGCCCCTTCGTTACATTTGCCTGATGGCTATTTTGGAAAAAAATCGAGTATAATGTGGCGAATGGGTCATCCAGATGGCTTTCATTTGCGTTTCCTTGACAGGTTTTCGCTCTCACACTTTTGATTTGTCCTGAATTGACAGGCTGGGTATAAAATTCTCAAGGCTCTTCAGTTTGATGTTTGCCTGGTGGATATTTTGGAAAAAGTCAAATTGAACGTAAATGAGAATGAGCTCATAATTTGGGGGGATAAATATTTAGCAACCACTGACAGAGACTGAGTTCCCTTATGCATCTTCATGGGTGTAAACAATATTATCACGAAGCAGCCCTGCCCTTTCCAGAGCGGAGCTGCTGGAATTTCTGCAGAACTCGCCTCGTCCTGCCTCTCTGCTCACTGGTTTTAGTGCGTTAATTGATTCATTAATCTCCGACTACACACCTGATAATTAAAGGAGATAATTACTCAGGCAAAAAGTGACATATTTACCAACTGATTGCGCCTTTCAACACGACAGTCCCTCCCTGGCGGACTCGTGTCTCTGCTGCTGCGCGTGAGACGAATATAAAGCAGAATGAGTCAAGCAGCTCGGAAATGGAGGGTCCCTGTCATTGACATTGCCATTTAGTACACTTCACGCATCATTTCTTCGCTCCATCAAAGACCCCGAATGGTCCCCACTCCCTCCCACACCTCACACATCTTCAGAGCTGACGAGCTTCTGCGGGTTTCCCTCACAAACGCCTGGAGCTGGTGGGGATTAGAAGTGTGGTAATTGCGGAACAGAGTGAAGGTGATTGTGGAGAGACTCCTCTCTGATCTGTCCCTCTCTTCGTCTCCTACTCCGCCTGCAGAAAAGAGTGAGAGCAGAAATGAGCTTGGCTTTATCTCGCAGAGCAGAGAGAGCGCTCGTCTCAGCCCAGGCCTCTTCCCTCTCGGCAGGTGTTTTTCTCACAACTTGAGAACGAGACACGAGTACCAACGAGCCTCCATTCGTGACAGATTCTATTCAAGTTGCCACCTGTCAAGCACACAGGGACTCGCCAAGTTTGAGCTTTCGAATGATGCCGTTTTAATGGACACGCTTGAAGCAAGCCATGAAGCTGAATGCAAATCAGAAACAAGCTGAGGAGTGTGAGAAAGGGCCTGAATGTTTATATGTTACCTGATCAATGACTTCTGCTTCCTGAGATGGGAAGTATCAAGTCAAGTCAAGTCAAGTAGGATTTTATTGTCATTTCAGCTATATACACAGAACACAGAGAAACGAAATAATGTTCCTCCAGGACCCTGGTGCTACACACAAGACACAAGACAACATAAGACACAACATAATACACAAAATACACAAAACGGAGCAACAAGTGCAGACAAGACAAACAACAACAGACGGCACGACAGACAGTACATTCATCCGTAGTGTTCGGAACAAAGCAGCCCAGGTAGATTATAGTGTAGCAGTGTGGTGGAGCAGTGTTATTGATAAAGTGCAGAGTGCAACATGAGATAAATAAATAAATACAAGATGATAATGGAGGACTGGGTAGATATTGGCGGTTTAAGAGTTCAAGAGTCTGATGGCCAGGGGGAAGAAACTTTCCCATCCTGGAAGTGGAGGCCCGTATGCTGCGGAACCTTTTCCCGGATGGTAGGAGGGAGAAGAGAGTGTGGGACGGGTGGGAGGGATCATCCACAATGCTGGTTGCTTTGCGGATGCAGCGAGTGGTGAAGATGTCCTGTACAGAGGGCAGAGAGACCCCGATGATCTTCTCAGCTGTTCTCACTACCCGTTGTAGGGACTTGCGGTCTAAGATGTTGCAGTTCCCATACCAGGCAGTAATGCAGCCGCTCAGGATGCTCTCAATGGTTCCTCTGTAAAAGACTTTCCTCAGTCTGCGCAGGAAGTAGAGGCGCTGTTGGGCTTTCTTTGTGATGGAGTTGGTGTTGAGGGACCATGTGAGGTTGTCAGTGATGTGAACACCAAGAAACTTGGTGCTCTGGACCATCTCCACAGGTGAGGTGTTGATGATAAGTGGAGTGTGGTTCCGACGTGGTCTTCTGAAGTCAACAACCATCTCTTTAGTCTTGTCGACGTTCAGAGACAGGTTGTTGGTTCTGCACCAGTCCGTCAGCTCTTGTATCTCCTCTCTGTAAGCTGCCTCGTCTCCACCGTTGATCAGACCCACCACGGTTGTATCATCAGCGAATTTGATGATGTGGTTGGAGCTGTGCTTGGCTGCACAGTCGTGGGTCATCAGTGTGAACAGCAGTGGGCTGAGCACACAGCCCTGGGGGGCTCCTGTGCTCAGTGTGATGGTGTTGGAGGTGCTGCTACTGATCCTGACTGACTGGGGTCTCCCAGTCAGGAAGTCCAGGATCCAGTTACAGAGGGAGGTGTTCAGGCCCAGCAGCCTCAGCTTCTCACTCAGGTGCTGAGGGATGATGGTGTTGAATGCTGAACTGTAGTCGATGAACAGCATTCTGACATAACTGTCCTTTCTGTCCAGATGAGAAAGGGCCAGGTGGAGGGTGGTGGAGATTGCATCATCTGTTGAGCGGTTGGGACGATACGCAAACTGCAGGAGGTCCAGTTAGGAGGGGATCTGAGACTTGATGTGCCTCATGACCAGCCTCTCGAAGCACTTCATGATGATGGGTGTGAGTGCGACGGGACGATAGTCGTTGAGGCAGGAGATGGATGGTTTCTTTGGCACTGGAATGATGCTGGTGGTCTTGAAGCACCTTGGAACAACAGTGGTGCTCAGAGAGGTGTTGAAGATGTCAGTGAGAACATCTGCCAGCTGTTCTGCACATCCTCTGAGCACACGACCTTGAATATTGTCTGGACCTGCAGCTTTCCGTGGGTTGACTCCGAGAAGAGCTCTTCTCACCTCGGCTGTGGTCAGACGGAGAATCTGGTAGTTCGGAGGAGGGGTGGTCTTCCTCATTCTCGTGTCGTTCACTGCATCAAACCGTGCTTAGAAGTGGTTCAGCGCATCTGGGAGGGAGGGGTCACTGTCACAGGCAGGTGGAGATGTCCTGTAGTTGGTGAGGGCCTGGATGCCCTGCCACATGCGCTGCGTGTCACCAGTGTTCTTGTGTTCAAGTATCAAAGTATCTTTTTCCTTTTCTCCCCTACATTTTAACCCAAATATTTAAACACTCTACTCCCTCTTCAGGACAGACTCTTCACTTTAGTCTGAACCTCTGAGTTGATCCTCCATTATCTTTATCCTCCATCTATAAGATTCATCCTTCCCAACATCCAGACCATCTCACACTAAATGGACACGAACACAGAAGAGACGTCCCTCTGTGTGTCCATCGGTGCAGGACAGAGTGGAGGAGAGTGAGAGAGAGGACAGGGAGAGTGGACGGTGGAGTTCAGGGTGTGTGGAGTGTGTGTCCGTGATGGAGAACTAGTAGAGACGGTGATGAAAGTGAAGCGGTGAAGTTCATGTGGATTATTTTCAGTAGATTGTTTTTATTGGAGTTGAAGTTCGAGGCTTTAATAGTCTTTAATTCTATTAATATGGAGTGAGATTCAGTTCACTTTCAGCACAGACAGACGCTCCAGACGTCCTTCAGAGGAGACACGTCTCACTTTACACTCTCACTACATTCCTGTACTTTTACTTTACACTCTCAGTACATTCCTGTACTTTTACTTTACACTCTCAGTACATTCCTGTACTTTTACTTTACACTCTCAGTACATTCCTATACTTTTTACTTTACACTCTCAGTACATTCCTGTACTTTTTACTTTACACTCTCAGTACATTCCTGTACTTTTTACTTTACACTATCAGTACATTCCTGTACTTTTTACTTAGTATCTGATCCTGTACTTCTACTGGAGGAAAGAAGGTGAGAACTTCTGCCACCTCTGATCCTTCACGAGCAAAATTGGAACAGCTTTTATTCACAATTTCTAAAGTCCAGCTCCTTTACTAAGCTCTGGTGATGAGCAGAAATGCAATGCTGTTAACATTCTAAGGGCAGAGCAGACTGTGAGCTCAGCAGGCGGCAGCACCTTACTCAATCTTTTCTAAATGTCCCAAATGAAGACTTATGAAGGACAGTTTAGTGAGAGGTTTTTATGGAGCTAAAAGCTGAAACCATTAATCCTGTATAAGCGAACATTGATTTCAAGAAAAGTTTTTTAATGTCTAATGATATCATCTAAGTACATGATTTCATTTCACTCACACACTCCTAAACCTGTATTAATCTGAGCACTCAACCTCAGTAAGGTCATGGGTGGTGCTGATGCCCATCCCTGCTCTCAAAGCAGCAGAGAAAGCACCCCGTGCAGGTCTGATTTCAGTTAGTTTCAGCTACAGCATGATGTTTATGCAACATGTCGGAAACGGTAATGCTCATCACTCTCACATGGTTAAAAACTAGCTGAACGCTGCAGGCTTTTGTATTTGTCTAAACTTTCATTTATACCTTAACCCCCCCTCCTTCCACCTTCTTGTTTTGCTCCTGGTCATTGCTTGGACCTGATGGAGAGTCCATGACCCTGCTGCACATTACGATGCGAATGGTTGGAGGAAATGCAGACTTGACCTTCTGAAAGCTCCAAAACACTGTTGCTGGAGGAAAGCAATATGCGTTTCTCTTGTGGGAGAAGTGGAAGATCTGCTCTTGGCAGAGAAGCTGAAGAGCTGCTGCATTGCAACTGGGCTGGAATTTGGACACAGTTGACTGATTGTACACAATACGGCACATCAAGGGCGCAGGTCGTGGGAGCGCAGCAGGGCAACGTGAACATGCTTTATTTGTGACAGCACTGCAGCCCCAGAGCCAACAACCACAACATCGCTCACAGGAAGCTATCTCAACTTTTGGCCTTTGTTCTCCACAGAGGTTTGCACTCTCTAGCTTATTTGACACTTGGATTTCTGCAAATGCATCGTTAGTACCGTTGTTATCCATAATTATCACACATTACATTCATAACACCATGTTTAAATCCTCAGGATGGACAAGTTCAGAGTAATGGAGCTTTTGGAAGAAAAGAGTTGGAATGGGTGGAGAAGAGGGACAGGAGTAATCTGATGGGTACCAGGAAAAGTGAACGAAAAGGTATACAGGACAGTAGTGAGACCAGCTATGTTATGGGGGTTGAAAATGGTGGCAAAGAAAAGCAGTGGAGCTTGAGGTAGAGTTAAAGGTGCTAAGATTTGCATCAGGAGGGACGAGGATGGACAAGATTAAGAATGAGGATATTAGAGGGACGGCTCAGGTTGGGCAGTTTGGAGACAAAGTGAGAGAAGCGAGAATGTGTTGGTTAGGACGTGTCCAGAGGAGAGATGAGGAGTATATCAGGAGAAGGATGTTGAGGATGGAGCTGCAGGAAAGAGGAGAAGAGGAAGGACAAAGAGGAGGATTGTGGATGTGGTGAGAGAGGACATGCAGGTGTGAATGAGGACAGGAAGACATGGAGTCGGATGATCCGCTACTGTGATCCCGGACAGGAGCATCTAAAAGAAGACGAACTTATTTCTGTGCACCATATTACAGTGCTAAGCAATGCAGCCAATTAATTTTTTTAACTTCATGTGGTGAAAGGACTGCATGTGGAAAATGATTCTTATAGATATTAATGCCATTCCAGCTAAATCTGGGAGTCTTCCTGTCCCCCTCAGGGAGGGAGGTGGAGACATTTTTGCTGCGACCTATGCCAAACCATCATTCCAACAATCTGAAAGCTTCTGCATGGAAACAGAAGCTTTATCCCTCTCTGCCACTGCAGTGTCTCCTGCATCATCTCTCAAAAATGACCCAGAGAGGCAAACAGTGTTACTACAACCCTCGTTCAGCACTAAACCTGTTACACGTGACGGCTTCGTTTCGGCAGCAGATGCCAATTGAGGAGCCCCATTCCCTCAGTCATGTGCCGTCCCCTGGGGAAATGATGTCAATATCGGAGGCAAGGCACAAGGATGTCATGCAGACCCTTTGAACACGTTGCCGTGCTGCCGAAATGTCATGTTGTGAAGAATAAATTCTTTCCCCGGTCGACACGATGTCACCCAGTTGCATTCTAAGCACGTTCAGCTTCTGGTTTTTCTGTTTACCCTCTTTGCTTGTTTGTGTGCATGCTGTAGCCAGTCCAAGGCTTCTCCAGAACACTTACAATCATGCACACACACACACACACACACACACACACACACACACACACACACACACACTCCTGCCTTTTAGTCACTGGTTGACTCAGTGGTTGAGTTGAGGAAGTGTGGCTGATGTCACACCAGGTTCTGGGCACTGGCTATCGTTGCTTTACATTGTACTTCTTTCTCAAAACAGATCTTGGATACTCTCTCTGGGCACTCCAGCTTCATAGCAATAAGATCCTGAGATTTATTCCCAGATGGGACGGTCCAGGTCCTTTCTGTGTGGATTGGATGTTCTCCATGTCTGTGTGCGTTTCCTGCAGGAGCGGGATCTGGTTCAGCCTGCACGTTTTTGGCCGGGGACGTGTTTGAGGACGGGCACTCGGTAATGTGTAAAAGTTTAAGGCACCTGAGAGTTTAAAAAGCTTTTTTCTTTGAGCTGCAAGCTTGAAGGTCTTGTTTGCACTTTTCTCTTTCAATCTCAGTATAATCAGTTCCTGACCAACACCTGCTTTGGTGAAGTGAAAAGTGAAAAAAAGTGAAAGTGACAAAACTTGTCATTGCAAGGTCACAGCACACAGTGAAACTGGACCTTTGCATTTAACCCATACACTCAACACCATGCAGCAGTGGGCAGCTATTGAAAGCACCCAGGGAGCAGTGATGGGAACAGTACCTTGCTCAAGGGTACCTACTGGTAAGGGGTTTGAACCCACAATCTTCTGAGCCACTGCTGCCCCGTTAATGATACTTCATTAAGTTCAATCAGCAGCTGCTGATGGAAGTGAACAGTTTATGGTCTGACAGAACATCTGGAATTAAACCTGTGCTCTTAAAACCAGCTCATAAGAGATCAACTACTTAAAATTATAACATTATGGAATTTAACTTAACTTGATTTTATCCCAATAATGTGGTCTGTTATTGGAATACAAGCTTTTTGCAAAGGTAAACCTTTTTAAACAATTTCCTGGACCTCCTGATTTAATGAGCGGCTTGCGCATAGAGACCTGAAGGCAACATGCAAGGAGTGGGACGGGCTTGACTTCCTGGAAGGGCTGCAGATGGACCTGCCCCAACCATACAGGCAGTCCTGCATATTTAGATGTCTCCCACCATGTCCAATCCCTCGCAATCCCTTTTAGTTTTCATTAATCACCGATGGGCTGTAATTGGTGTGCTGTTACGCCCATTAAACTTTTCACCCATGGTTACAATCACTGCCTTTTCTCCTACGCATTGCAGCTGCTCCTGTCACCACGGTTACAGAGCACCTCCATCCATGCTGACCTCATAAGTGATGCTGTGTGTATCTCCAGCCAAGCGCTCATCACCAGGCCTGCTGGCCTTCTCCTGCCCCTATAAACAGACACACCCTCTGACTCAGCGTCAGAGCTCTTCAAGGCCTGGTCAGTTTCTGGCTCCAAGTGCTTCTCACAGACTGTTAAAAATGAAGGTTCCTTAATGGTTCTTGCACTGCTGGAGGGCCAGTTTGGGACTTTCTAAGCTCAAATACACTTCACATCTGTTCAGCTGAATGTGCTTGAAGCGCTGGACACTGGAATGGGCTCTAAGATATACAGTTTTGGGGAAACATCATTGTAATTAGTAAAGAAAAGGTTGTTTATGGATGAGAGGAGAACAAGAAAGAAAAAAGAGAAATCAATCTATCTGCTGCGGTTATCTGCGGTGCTTCATCATGAAGGAAGATCCTGACTCCAATTTCTGTGATTGGAAGTAGAGATGGTCTAAACAGATGGTGCTTAACGCTTTTCTGAAGGTTCTGGGTTCGATTCCTTGCTGGGTTGTTTCTGTGCGGAGTTTGCATGTTCTGGAGGACTGGACAATCCAGTTTCCTCCTACATGTCAGCTGGACTGGAGATGATAAATGGTCACCTAGGTGGGTGGGTGATGGATTGGTGACCTGCCCTGGATGCTCCTCCACCTTTCACCCTGTGAGTAATGAGACCGGTCCTGTGACCCTTATTGGGATAAGCGGTCTAGATAATGGATGGATGAACAGATAACTGGAAAAATGCATTGGTTATTTTTCAGCGTTTTGTATTTGGTATGATAACATCCATCCTTTTAAGAAAACATCCAAACGGTTGTGGGGTGTATGTGCAAGTAGATAGATGATAAAAATAAGATCAAAAAAAGTAAAACAAACATTAAATTAAACGAGGAAACAGTCACTGTCCCTGTCTCTCATGTCACTGTTTGCTCCGCTCATGCTGTAATCACTTATCTCCTGTCCAGTCTTCTTTCAAGCCTCAGTCTTATGTCCTGCCCCATGTCCAATCACCTTGGTTAGTTTCACTTGATCTCTCTTCTGGGATGACCGATGGTTTTTTTCTTCCCTAATGGCACAGAAATATTCATTTACAGC
The DNA here is from genome assembly GCA_017165825.1 of Hepsetus odoe. Lineage (NCBI taxonomy): Eukaryota > Metazoa > Chordata > Actinopteri > Characiformes > Hepsetidae > Hepsetus > Hepsetus odoe. The sequence goes on from CM029379.1 coordinate 1,767,264, forward strand.
TTTTAGCAAATCTTATCCAGAGCAAATTCTATGCCACATTACAGGGACAGTCTCCTGGAGCAGACTGGGGTTGAGAGTTTTGCTCAGGAACCCAATGGTGGTGCTTGAGGATGGATTTGAACCTGTGACTGCATGGTTCATAGACGAGCATCCTACTACTAGACCACCAGCATTATAATGAAAACGTCAGGATTCAGGTTGTGACATAGTGGCTCAGGGAATACATAAAGTTCAGGCAAGACAGGAATCTTCATGGATGCGCTGGAGAAACTTTACTCAGCAGTCCTGCTCTTCCATCATCAATAAAGCATCTGGACCAAAACCATTAAATCTGGAGAGAAATACATGTGATATTGCATAATCTTATTGAAGGGATCCCAGGGCACCTCAACTCCTCCTACATTTCATTACCAAAGTATCCATATTTCTACTCACCAGAGAAATGCAGTATATTGCATTTTGCATTTAAATTAGGCTGTCAAATTAAAATCCAAACGATTAATGCCTGTTTTTGAGCCGTTAACACATTCTTCAACTTGAGAGCATCCTTAGCGGAGCCCTTATTATTTTACATACAGCTCCTAAATGGCTTTTAAAAAACACTTCTGGGACCTTAAGCAGACCAGGCCGGGCATTCCCCCGACAAAGTAATCAATTGTGACCGTTTGATGGCTGTAATTGAAACAGAGGGGTGTGAGTCTGATCTGTAATCGGCTTTCCTTTTGAAAAGTAAAGGCGTTTTAGGTCTTCACATTACAGCTGGCATTTTGACTCTGTGCATGAGCTCAGCTGAATACGTCACTACCCCGAGAGTGGCTGTCATCATTAATCCTCCATGAAAACTGATCTGTCATGTACGATGAAGTCCCGGGACACTCAGAAGCTCCAGCTGACCATCAGCCCTCCTCCGCCCCACCCCGTGTACACTCACACTTCATTGCACATTTGTCAGATTGCCCAGCGTGTGTGTGTGCTCATGTGTGTGTATATTTATGTCTACAGGCTTCCTTTACAGGCTGTGATGATTGGATGGCAGGAGGTGAGGGAGGGTAAGATGGAAAAATGATAACAGTGCCTCTCCAGTTGCTGTTTAGAGCTGAGCAGTATCCCACTGATGAAGAGAGGAGCGATTGACACATGAAAGCTGCCTCGTGAAACGTCCAAGGAGAAGTGGCAGGAGGGGGGTTAGACAAACAGACTCCATTTAAATCCCAGTCATACAGGAAATGGAATCAGAATAATGTTGGGTCCGTTTTCACTGTGAGAGCGTTTGCCATGATAACCTTGAGCAGAGCCGAGGGGGGTCCCGTTAAGCGTGCTGTGTAGGGGGGGAAGGGGGTGCCATGGCTGTATGGCGTTCTTTTCATTCAGTCAGTCACTTTTGACCTGCCGCTGCTTGTTTTTGGGGGGAGGGCAGGAGCACAACAGGAGGTAAAACGTGATCCTTCATGCAGTTGAAGAGGTTTGAGGGTGAATCTTGTAGGTCGGCAGCACTGGGATGATATCGCTGTGTAGTGAGATATTAAAAAGAAAGATACTGAATAATAGAGGGAAATGTAAAATAAGGGCCATTTAAAGGATCTCAGCAAAGCAAGGGTTACAATTAGGCCAGAAGAATAGACATTGTCTCTATTCATCCAAGCACCTGGTAACATTAACCTGGAGCTGTGACTGATCATCTGGTCAGTCTGACTGAGGTGCATTTTCATATTGCAGTACTGAGAGACTATTAACGGACGCATTTTTTTTGAGGTGCACCAAGCGTTTCAGTCACATTATTTTATTTGTACATTTTTTGGCTTTCTATATAAATTCTTGCATATAAGCATTTAAATGCTTCATTTTTGCCACCTTTCCGTTGCTTACCTTAAGTCAGACAAGCACTGACGAGAAGACGGGAGGCGGAGCTGGAGGTGTCAGAGTTGAAGATGCTGAGATGTTTGTTGGGTGTGACGAGGATGGACAGGATTAGAAAGGAGAATATTAGAGGGACAGCTCAGGTTAGACGATTTGGAGACAAAGTTAGAGAAGCAAGGTTGCGTTGGTTGGGACATGTCCAGAGGAGGGACGAGGATCATATCAGGAGAAGGATGTTCTGATAGGAAAAAGGAGAAGAGGAAGACCAAAGAGGAGGTTTATGGACGTGAGAGAGGACATGCAGGTCGGTCGGTTTGAAGGAGGAAGATGCAGAAGACAGCAACGGGAGTGGCTGAAAGAAGAAGGAAAGGAGATAAAGCTGCAAAGCTGTTCCAGCTTAAATGAGGCTGCGGTTCCACGCTATGCTGGTTCCAGAACATCTCATCTGCACAAAGCCCCGCCCACTGAGAACACGAAACACTACAGAGAGATTATTAACAGACGGGTATGGTTTCTTTGCTTCTGGAGTCTAAATGAGCATTTGGAAGGGCTGCGTCATGCATGTGGTCAGACTGGGTTTTGATTGCCTAATGTGGCATGAAGAGATGGGTGTATAATTAAATGCTTAACATCTGGCTTTAACGACTTCCAGGCCTTCAGGGAACTGTTGGAATACAGAAAGGTTCCAATATTGATTCACCCTAAGAATATTTCTAAAAAGTACCCCTAGGTATCAGTCCCTAGGTATGTGAGGACAATGTGACCCCTGTTTGATAATTTGAGTGATAAAGGAAACTCAAGGGGAGGACTAAGAACCATTTCCATAAATTAGGTGATGGTGATGGTGTGGTTGACTGGGCACATAGCATTTCCTAAACCAGTATCAATTAGAAGCATTCGATCTATTTTCACAAAGCACCAGTCAGGTATTACAGTGCCAAATGGGGAGGTGAATATTTAATGTATTTGTCTCTCTCCCTCCTCCCCTCATTGCGGGAGACATTCAGAAATAGCGAGAGCCGAGAAGGACAGAGTCAAAGTCATCATTAGAGCTGTAATCTGTAGAATGCATGACTCACCCCATTCATTACCAGGCGTGGCCTTCAGTTTGAGCAGTTCTGATTAGGAAAATAACTCATTCTGTGAAACGGGTCAGGAACTCGGTCACCAGGTACATGATCGGATCGGTTCTAGATCACTGTATGAAAGTGAAAGTGACTAGGTCATTGTGAACACAGTGAAACACAACCAGATACACCCTCTGTATTTAACTCACACACACCGTCCAGCGGGGGGCAGCCATGTCCATTGCCCGGGGAGAAGTGGATACCTCCAGGATACCTTGGGCCAACCTACTGGGCTGGGACTCGAACCCATGACCTTCCGACCTCGTGACCTCGTCCCTAAACTTTAAGACATCACTGCCCAAGACATCTAAGAGACTCACCAACATGTTCTAGAAGGTTAAATATCCAACCCTGTGGCAAGAAGTGTCAAAGCTACGCCCAGTGAGAACTCAGGACACAGATTAATGTTTTTAATTTCTTTTCTTTTGCTTTTTTCTTCTTGCTGCACAAATAGATCACATCTTTCACCTCTTGCCGATGCAAATTTCTCTAAAAAATGAAGCCCTAAGGTATCATCCTTTACATGAGAAGGATATTACGGTCAAGATGAAATAAAATTGAGGATCTTTGGTAAGAAAACTGCATTTAGGCTGCATCTCTAATCCAGTGTCCTAGGCTTAGTCTCTGAAAGCCCAGCCTAGTGGAGAGCTAGGTGGCTTTGGCTCAGTGAAACATGGCCTACATTCCCCCTGTTACCCATCCTCTCTGGCTGAAGGACATGACCACAGGATGTGAAGGGAACTGGGGGTGGAGAGACAAAGTCAGAATTGGTCTACCCAGCATGTCCTAGAGGTCTCCTGGGGCAGATTTGCTCATTTTGGGTTTCATTTTGAGGTCAGCAGAGGCTGAGAAAGTCCATCACAGAACAGCCTGGTCTTCGATCCTCAGATGATAAAAACTGTTTTCTGCCCACCTGAGCTTTCTGAGCTCTCTTCCACACTCATGCTGAGCAGGAGCTTCCCACACTGTCCGCCAGCGGCTGGTCTGGACACAGTAGATATGTTTCATATGGTGATTTTTAAGGAACGATCTCTTTATAATGATAAGGCCGACTGCTGCGGTGTAATTTTACAGTTTTTAGGCTTGACTGTATACTTGAGCACATGAATCTTCCAACACCTATGGCTGCAGTGAAGACTCAAGCTGTTTTATAGTATTTAGTATTTATGTCTGTATTCCAGCAGTGGCCTAGTGGTGAGGGAGTTGCCCCGGATCAGAAGATTGTGGGTTCGATTCCCTCCCCAGGAGGTTCGATTCCCTCCCCCTGGATCAGAAGGGCATGGGTACAAATCCCAGACCAGTAGGTTGCCCTGAGGTACCCTTGAGCAAGGTACTGTCCCTGTCACTGCTCCCCGGGCGCTTTCATAGCTGCCCCCTGCTGCACGGTGTGTGTCTGTGTGTGCAGAGATCCAATTTCGTTGTGGTTCACTGTGTGTTCTCACAATGGCGAGAAAAGTCACTTTCACTTTCATTAGGAAGCAAACGGGCCCTTTTTTATAAGGAATTTCTAGAATAATCTTCAATAAAAGTGCGTTACGTGTTTTTTGTGCATATCCTTTGCAGAAAATGGCTTTTTGCGGTCAGTCATGGTCAGTGCCATGAGCTGATGCTAAAGCCCTGGGTCAGAGCTGGAGGTTAAGCTTTAATGAAACCTCCACTGCGTCCCTGAAACACCTAATGCCTGAGATTGATTTATTTGGATTTTCAGCCTCTACATATCATAATTTGTCACTGACATGTCCTTGTCGAGAGATTAAACTCCTCACACCAATGCTGTCTATAATTATTTATAATCTACAGTCACCTCCAGACCTTTAGTGAGCTTTCTGGCCAAGATCAGCCTGATCTTAAAAGAATCCTTTCCCAGCACAAAACGTTGTCTTATCTCATCACGACTTCCAAGTCAAGAGGTGATACATAGTAGACGGTGAGCAAACACTCTGTGTTCAAAGACAAGATGTGGGGCGTGAATGAAATGAGCAGAAATGGAGGCCAGAGAAGAAGAGAAGCCATCAAGAGTGTGTGATGCTCAATGTTCTGCTGGGAAACCTTGGGTCAAAGTTCATTGGATGGCACTGAACACTAAATGTCTGCACTAAATGTCTTTTTAAAAACACTTCCTCCCAAACCAAGGTGGCTGGAACAACAGGGAGGCTATACCTCATCTTAATCGAATTTGAATTTGTTGACAAATTGGTGCTAGATACCACAAGGAACCTTCTGAACTCCCTTTGGGAGCTCCTGCAGGACTAGCAACAAATTGTGTAGATGATCTTACTAATGTCTGGACGATGTCAGAAAATGGTACGGTGGAGGTATTATTTTTTTGCCTCATTAAGGCAGAAAGAGTTTACAGGTACCTTTAAATATGCATTTGGTCCTTCAGACCAAAAGGTACAAGTTTGTACCTTTTAAAAGTTTTTCCAAGAAGAAATGGGGCGGATTTGTATCTTTTAATTAGTTTTTTAAAGCAGAAGAGCGGAACAGAAAGCCTGGAGTCGAGTTAGGGTATGTGTCCTTAATACAAGTACCGAAGGCGAACCCTTGAGGCCGAGGCCTTTTTTCGGAAAGTGTATGATAGAGAAGGGTTTTTTTAATTTTACTTTCTTTTTGTACTTTGATCCCACCACAGGCTAGCTTTGTGTTCCGCCGTTAATCTCCACATCGACCGTTTTGGGAATGTTTGCCAAATTAATCCAGGCAAATCCCATGTTAACAAATTAGGAGTTAGGGGCTTAGACTTTCCCTCTGAAAAGCCTGTTTCACCCTCAAACCACACTGACACTCCGTTCTGCCTTTTTCACCATTTTTCCTCTTTTTTTTGCAAAAGTGTGATATTCCGAACAATAGCTGACATTCAGCCCTGGCATTTACACAGCGATGAACACCGTTGTGACCATGGCTTTATTCTGCACTCTGGGATTGTCAGTAGTGTCATACTGTAATATCACGTCTCACAGAGGTGCTCCGGTTATAACGCAGACGACGGCGGGTGCCTTGAAGGACTGTTGATGTGATTAATGATAAAGGGGTGTAATGAATAAATGTTGCACTAATGGTTTGTGTTAGCGCGTGTGGGGGTGGGTGTGTGGGAGGGCTATTAAGCCTGATTTGACTGGATTAGGATGTAGTAAGACTGTGCTAAGGGACCGGTAAGCCTGCAGTTAAGCCATGGCATTACATGTGGGCTCCAGAAAGGCACACTGGGGGAAAAACGCTGCATTTCGGTGCAGAGGTCAGTGCTAGAGGTCGGATTCGAATCACACCCCCGCAATGTCCTTGAGTGCACAAACTGGCATGAATTAGAATCGGCGTTCAGCTTGTACGCTGTTCGGTACTTAAACAGGATTCGTGTTACAATTCTCCCCGCGCGCGATGCTTGGAGCAGTAGAGATTATTAGAATAAAATTGTGGTTTTAACTGCAGTGACATTTGTTATTGTGAACAGCACACAGTGGAACAACCCAAAGATTCTCTGCTTTTAACCCGCACACACCATCCAGCAGTGGGCAGCCATATCCAGAGCCCTGGGAGCAGTGATGGGGATGGTACCTCGCTCGATGGGGATGGCACCTCGCTCGATGGGGCAGCGGTGGCCTAGTGTTTGGGAGTTGGCAATTGGATTGGAAAATTGTGGGTTCAAACCCCTTACCAGTTGGTTGTCCTGAGGTACCCTTGAGCAAGGTACCATCCCCGTCACTGCTCCCCAGGCGCATTCATAGCTGCCCCCTGCTGCATGGTGTTTGCATGGGTTAAATGCAGAGGTCCAATTTTGTTGTGGTTCGCCGTGCTGTGACCTCGCAAGGACAAGAATAGTCGCTTTCACTTTTTTCCACTTTCACTCATGGCAACCTACTGGTGTGGGATTCAAACCTACAACCTTCTAAAACACTAGGCTACTGCTGCCCGAGTGCGGATACTGCTGAAATCATTTTGCTCTTCAATAAAACCATGGTGTTTCTTCAGCTTGTCTTTAATTTGAAACAATTTATTTGTCAAAAATAGACAAAATCATGAACACAGAAATGTTAATTCCTATTAAGATTTCTATAAAGTATTTTTTTAAGTCTGAGGGTGTACATTTCTGGCCATATGTTAGTGTGCGAAGTCTTTCTCTTCATTCATTTTACTCCTCTAAGAGCACAGATGTCATTTTGCCCAGCCAACTCCTCCTTTCTCTCATTCCTCTCTCCTTCTCCCTCCCTATCTCAGACTTTCTCTGGCATTTGCAGTCTCTCGCTCCTTTCATCAGCTTGTTATCTCACTAATGGAGTGCTTAAATGAATCAGGGAGCTGTTGATGAGAGTGGGGAGAAAGAATGGTGACTGTTCGCTCAGCAGTGACACCATTTAAACAGCAGCAGCTTTACTGCTGGCGAAATCAAGTGAAGAGCACAAACTTCCCTCGTTAGAGAACAGGGTTCACGCTCCGCAAGGAACGCTTATGTATGATGAGTGCAGAAGGAAGGAACTTTTAGTTTTTAAGCTCAAAACAAACGTGCCACAAAGAGTTCTAGAGCAACAATCCAGCACTCTGCAAAAGCAGCTCATTTCTTCATCTTGCATCCAAAGAGCCAAACTTCATCCTTGAAAGAAGACCTGCATCAAGATTGTTCTCAGTCCTGGCTCCTCAGTGGTGGAAAGTGTTGGAATTAACTTCCTCTTGTAGTCAGAACTGCTGAGTTCCTTCCTTCTTCAAACATCATCTGAAGACAAAGCTCTACACCTTTCTACACTTTCTTCTTTTCTATCAAAAAAATAAACTTAAGTTAAAATTTTTGCGCTAAGTTGATGTAGAAATGGACTTTTTTGGACTTTGGATAACAGCACATGCTAAATGCTGTAAATGTAAATGTATTTTACTGTATTGTTGAGGAGCAGTTCTCCAGATCTTCCTGAAGGACAGTGTTGTTGTCTCTCATGCTCAGTCCAGTCTCTGTACCTGAGCTGATGATCAGGTGATCCACTTACTGCTGATGCTGAATCCCGAGTGGTTGGAACCCCTTTATCTAGAACCTTGTATCTTTAAACACTGCAGTCTGGAGCACTACAACACTTGTTCCAGTCCTTCATTTAATCCTCTATGTGATGAGGACAGGAAATAATAATTTTGTGTGATTTTTTAACCTTCCTGTTGCAGGCACCGCCCTGTGAATGCACCAGGTACCACCCCAGTGACCTTTTTGTTTTTTCAGAGGAGCTTAATTTCAGCCTAGTGGATGAATATGCCAACTCAAACTTATCCATTTACTTTTGGGTGATGAGTGGAGTGACCTGAGTGTCAGAGTGGTATTAGAGGATGGTTTTGTAAGTCATTGATGGCCGTTCCTGCCTTTATTTGCACACGAGTAATTCTGCTAGAATCCAATTAGGCTGGACTTAAAGGGGATTATTGCAGCACTTAGGCCAGCTCTCAGGAGCCTGATTAAAGGGTTTATAGAGCTTTTACATGCTGTGTTGTGCTTCACGGACAGGTTTAAAGCCAATGAGCTTATGGAAACCTAGCCTACATGTAATTTGTCTTCCTGCTTCATTTTCCACTGATTTTTGATGCCAGGTTGTAGAGCTGGGAAAAAAAAAACTAGCACGTCTCACACCCAGTACTCTCCACTAGCAGGCCAACAGTTTAAAATGACGTAGTTATGATTTAGTGCTAGTCATAGCTTGCAGATGCTTCAACAATTGGCATGAGTTTGCTGGCACTGAAGATCTGAACCTATACATTTTAAACAGAAATCTGTTTTTTTCTATAAGTATGGCTTCAAACCAATAGACAGAGTACAGTGCTGCCTCCCAGACAGCTTCTGATGCTGATCAAAAGTTCATAAAGTGTCATTTTAGACTAAATCTGGGGCTATTTTTGCAAAATAGACCCCGAAAACCCATTACAAACTCTCAGCACCACAGCGGCTGCCACTGAAGAAGATCTAGTCTGTTACATGAAGAAGATGATGCAGCGATGATGCAATGATTTACGTCAGGGGCGCATGTTTGGTCCCACGATGGGGGAATGTTCTGCTGTCCAGACCTCTTCTTCCCCTCTGGCCCAATTTAGTCTTGCTCCCTCTGGGCTCCCTGTGGGATCGGCAATGAGGTAAAGCAACAGAAGTGATTTCATCTCATCTTTCCTGTACTGTCAACATCCGGCTGGAGCTTTAAGCCCCGTATGTTCAGAACCTGCCTCCCAGCATGCCCTTGTGATCCTGGACCCCCTTCTAAGAGGAAGGAAGGTGTTTTGCCCCTTCCCCACAGATCGCACATATGTCCCGGCCTACATGTGCCAGTCGTCTGACGCATTCCATTTCCCTCATTGCCATAGCGATGGAATATAATGGGACGTATGCCGTTTGACGAAACACCAGCTCAGGCAAGGTCAACGCAAACAGCCCAGTCAGCACTAACACAGCTTCATGCACAGCATCGCGCTGGCACCAGGTTAGACCCTCAGAGTACAGAGCGCTGCCAGATTTCTCTCCACAGTAATGGCCTGACATTTCCATTCTCGTTTCTCAGCATCAAAGGCGGCATCTGACAAAGCCGAATCTGGAGTTCATCACTTTACTGGCCCCACAGTGGAGCTGCGTCCCTGCTGTTCTACATGTAATGGAGCTGATGGAGCCTTGGCGTGCAATCGGAGGCTTGTCTGAAATAAATAGTGTTGTGTTTACCCTGGAAAATGAGCAAGGCCAGTGTGATCCTTTGTACTGAAATGCATCCCTGGACATGGCTCATCTAGAATCAGGAATCACAACTATTTTGCCACATGAAATATTTCCAAATGGCATCATTTGGAGGCAGGAGGGGGCATGATAGCAATGCTTAAACATTTTTGCCAATACTGAATGTTCTTGGTGCCAAACATGTTGACTAAAAGTAGATTACAGTTTAATGGAAGATTGTTAAAGTGTGAAAGTGAAAGTGTGAAAGGGACATTTGTTATGACAACAAAAAGATTCTCTGCATTTAAGCAGCATCCAGCAGGGGGCAGCGGTGTTAGGGTGTTGGCCGCATGATCGGTGGATCGGGGGTTCGAACCCCTTCCCAATAGGTTGCCCTGAGGTACCCTTGAGCAAGGTACCGTCCCCGTCACGCTCCTGGGCTGGGTGTGTCCCCCACCCTTTGCCCTGTGTGAGCTGGGATGGACTCCAGCATGCCCCCGCGACCCCGTTTGGGACAAGCGGCAGAAAATGACTGACTGACCATCCAGCAGGGGGCAGCTATATCCAAGCAGCAGTGATGGGGATGGTGCCTTGCTCAAGGGAACCTCAGGGCCTGGGATTTGAACCCACGACTTACCAATTCTGGGACCTAGTTCCTAAACACATGACCCACGTTGCCCCATTTTATGCAAAAACCACAAAAATTTGGTTAAAGAACCCAGAACAGCGGCATCATTCCCGCTACACTGGAAAAGGTTCAGTGCAGTGCTGGCGATGGTGATGAAAAATACTGCATTCGTTTTTTGCGGTACTTTGATCAAGTTTTCAAACAAAATAATCATGACATATAAAAAAGATTTCTTCTGTTGAGATATTATGTTTCTCCCATATCGATCACCCCTAATGGGAAGATTAAGCAGGTCAGTTTTGAGCGCTACTTGCTGACCTCGCACTGCAGAGGATGAAAATAAGTGGGAAGACGAGGAAGACGTGGGAAGACTAAGGAAGACGAGGAGGAAGAGAAAGGGAGGCAGTGAAATGGCTAAGCAGCGTGCAAGTGAGATGGGAGATTGGACATGAAGGCATGGATTAAAAGTGACCTTGCAATGTTACGAAGGTGAAAGAGGTGGGAAAGGGGACAAGGGCTCTCACGTGTCTCTCTTTCTCCAGGGGCTCCGGAATGGCGTTCCCTTGTTCTCGCTGTAGTTTGAGACTCGGAGAGGTTTAGCTGCACCCACGGCCACTCTCTCAGACACACTGCACACATGTCCACGCTCACACCTCCCGGAAAAAGGAAGTGCACTGGTTTTACTTGAAAATGTGTTCACATGGATAAAACACATCACAACACAAGCTCTGCTGAAGGGAAGGAAATTTGATGCTCCATAGTTTTTTTAGGGCTCAAAAACTAAAAAAAAAAAAAGTCCCATAAACTTTCGGCCACATGATTTAGCAAATTATTGCTAAAATATTTTCATTGCTGCTGTAAATATCGGGTAGGGGCAACAGTGTATTAATAGTCACCTGCGATATGTTGCTATAGAGGCTGAAATTGTGTCTCTCGTTCAAATGCAGCCACTTGATTAATAAAGGTGTATTTCAACAAATAAGATTATTTATTGGCATCAGGGCAGGGGTTTCCCTCCTCATCCATTCCCAGAAACAGTTTGTTTGAGCTTCCCCTCACGACTCTCTCAGCAAAACACACTGGACAGATCACTAATCCAACTCCAGACAGAAACACAGACACAAATAATCACACCTAGAAGGCAATTAAGCACCTCTAGTCCATCTGATGTTTATGTCTTTGGACATGAAACTGCAGCATCCAAGGCAAAAATCATTAACATGCGAGGCAATTTAGCTTGATTATATATATATATATATACATATACAGTACTGTGCAAAAGTTTTAGGCAGGTGTGAAAAAATGCTGTAAACAAAGAACGCTTTCAGAAATATCAATAATGATTGTTTATTTTGATCAATTTACAAAATGCAAAGTGAGCGAACAAAAGAAAAATCTAAATCAGATCAATATCTGGTGTTTCTACCTTTTGCCTTCAGAGCAGCATCAGTTCTTCTAGGTACACTTGCACACAGTCAGGGATTCTGTAGGATTATAGTCGGAGTCTGATCAACCAGTTTTACCAAACAGGTACCGATGACCATCAATGTCACACGGAGGAGAAACACAGTCATGTTTGGAACAACCGACCGGCCGAGTTCCATCAGAAACTGTGTGAGTGTACCTAGAAGAACTGATGCTGTTTTGAAGGCAAAGGGTGGTCACACCAAATATTGATCTGATTTAGATTCTCTTTTGTTCATTCACTGCATTTTGTTGATTGATGAAAATAAATGATGAAAACTTCCATTTCTGAAAGCGTTCTGTTTACAGCATTTCACACCTGCCTAAAACTTTTGCACAGTGCTGTAAATATATATATATATATAGCAAAAGGCTGGATACAATAAAGGCTGGATCGGCCTCAATCCTTCCGGGTTCACTTCCAGGTTGACTTGACTTGTTTATGGGCCGGATCCCCCCACAATGTAACTATTATCTTCTTAAATGCTAATTCAGTGTTTCATAGCAGCATAGACAACGCTGACGCTAATGAATACGTGGATTTGAATGTGAAAAAGCATCTAACTTTATTTTTATTGACATTACGAACAGTGCATCTTGAAATCCAGTGCACCACTTCATTGAAGTCTCAGTGTGGGAAATGAGTTGGAGCTGTAATTTATTCTTCAGTTTATTTAGAGTGTGCGCAATGACGTCAGCAGATATTTAACATGGCTTATATTTCAAACTGATGTTTAGTGATGCATTTATGCGGCTCTGGAAGGACCCAGTGGAATACCAGGCTAAAAACTTTTATTTTAAAATGTGATTTTAGTCGCTGTAATGGAGTCCATCATGACATTTCCCCTTCAGGCCTCTTATTCATCCAAATGCAATCGTGCCTGGAAAGACTTTTATTGAGCTGCTGGCACGGCGGAGCCGTTCTCATCTGAGCAGAGACACGCTTCCTTGCGTTTTACAGCACAATGCAGCGTGACTGCACCTGTCAAGTTTTGCGTAGTCAATACGAATGAAAGGCAATTGGGTGTCTCATCAAAGACAAGAACACCTCCATTCTGAGAGAAAGACTTTGTGCTCTCCAGAAAGATCAATACTGAGAGAAGTCATCTCTCACGCTGCGACAGTAGTTCCGTACGTCCACGTTTTCAATCAACAATCTCGCCACCTTTCAGGCCTTCTAAACCACAGGTTTCTGTCTGAAATGATAAGAGTTCTGTGCGCTGAATACCCCTCCCTATCTAATCATAGTCCAGAGAACAGCTGAAGTCTAATCATAACTATCTAACAGAGCTTCTCTCCGTCTGTCTCTCCATCTGAAAGGTCATACATTGTGCAGTTGTGGCGGAGTCTGTGTGCAGCTAAAGACTTTCTCTCTTATCATTCCTGCTCTGGCTGGATTCTGGGAAGCGCTAATCCTCTAAAGGGATGACATTGACTTGCAGCATTGATTGTGTGTTTGTCCGGGGGAAGGGAATTCCTCCGGGATGATGGGGGGGGGGGTAACGATTATGTTGTTCAAAAGCTGCATCTTCAACCTGCCGCTTCCGTCTTTCTGTTTTTCAGCCACTCGTGCTCCTTTTACAAGCTAGAAAAGCAGGTGAATGAGCCAAGCAGGGTGAAGAGATGACTTAGGAAAGCCTGAAAATGACCCGACCTTCATAACAGCACTGGGAAACATAAAAGCCCGGGACACAAACCTTAAACCTTTAAGCTCCTTAACATTGAAGATATTGCTATCGTGATTAATTATGGCCTTGTAGACTTTCCTAGGTGAAGCACAAGAGCAGGTACAGCTTCTCATGGCTTCAGATTTTGCTTCTGTGTTGTTGAGGAGCAGTTCTCCAGATCTTCCTGAAGGACAGTGCTGTTGTCTCTCATGTTCAGTCCAGTCTCTGTACCTGAGCAGTTCTCCAGATCTTCCTGAAGGACAGTGTTGTTGTCTCTCATGTTCAGTCCAGTCTCTGTACCTGAGCAGTTTGATAGTTCTGTGTTGGTTAATCCACACAGTGATCTACGTCTGAACCTTCAAGCAGAACAAAGCGTCTCACTTAAGACATGAAGCAGTGAAAAACCAGGAGCAGATGATTCCAGATGATCAGGAGAATCATTTACTGCTGATGTTGGACCCTGAATGGTGGGAACCCCTTTATCTAGAACATTGTATCTTTAGACACTTTAAGCTGCCCTAAAACATTTGTTCACATTTCTTTCATTTAATCCTCAGCACGACCAAGATAAGACAAGATAAGTTTGACAGGCTTTAAATAGTATGTTTTGCACCAACAAGATGATTTGCTATATAAATGGTTAATTAAGTGAGGCTTTAAACCTGCCCTTTATATTTTATCTCATCTTTTTTGCTGCTCTGATGTGTAGTTGCTCAACATAACGAAATCCTGACTCAGATTTCTGCACAGTGGTGACAGGAATCAGGGATGGTGATGTCTACACCACAGATATTGGTTTGCATTACTGATGTGAAGGTTGTGGGTTTGATGTCTGTGTGGAGTTTTTGTTTCTCTCATGTCTGCATGGGTTTCTTCTAGGAGCTTCCCACAGTTCCCACAGTCCAAACGCAAGTCAGGAGGATTAGAGAGGCTAATTTGGCCCTTCATGGGACTGTGCGTTTGCCCTGCCATGGATTGGCACGTTTTCCCTAATTTTTTCCAATGAGTGCTTTGATAGGAACCAGTACTCCCCTGCCTCCCTGGTTAATGGAGGATGGCGGTCTCCAGAACATCAAATGAACCTGCACAAGACTTCTGACTTTCATATGCAATGATGAAAATGGTTAATGAACAGTAATTCTGTTCACAGTTAATAGGTTTCAGTCTGAAGAGCCTGGTTTATGCAGCTCCAGCTCATCCCCGACATGCTGCTGGAATCGCACAGCCCAAGCAGCTGCGGCGGGAATTAGGTCAAACGTGTCTCCCATGTGTGGCTCTTACACTCGCGAGCACATGCTCACACACACACAAGCGCTGCTCATCACATGGGTCAGCTAGTTGGCCTCCCTCTCTTTCGAGGGGCCTGCAACGCTGCCGTGATCCAACCTCCATCAGCAAAGACGTCAGGTCTGGGAGGTCCATAAACAAGAGCACAGCGGTCACAGATACAGCAACAACACACACTTCGGCTGTCAGCATAGACGAGCCGTCCATCCGGCCAGAGCCACGACGGCTCCAAGATGTTTATCCGACACCAAATGGACCACAAAAGTAGTGACGACGTCACCATAGAGACCAGATTATGTTTTGCTGTTTTCTGCACAACTAAAGTGTGAGAGTTACATTACTAAATTAAATTAAATTACTAAATGCTGTTTACATTTACAGCATTTAGCAGGTGCTCTGATCCAGAGCGACTTATAGCAGTGCTCTGTCTCCACATCTGATCTTCATATTATTAACCAGCTGTGATCAACAGCTGCTGATTGATTATTACAACCAAGTAACAAACTTATTAACCTGCAACTACAGCAAAAAAATGCCTCTAGTTTTTTTGTTTTTGTTTTTTGTATGAAATGAGCAGAGGTAAAAGAGAGGGACTGTTTGGGAAGATTATTCCCTGAGAAATTCCTTGAACAGTCTTTAACTGAAGCTTGAAGACAGCAAGGGATTCTGCAGTTCTGGCCATCAGGGGAAGTTTGTTCCACCACTGAGGAGCCAGGACTGAGGAAGTCTCGATGCATGTCTTCCTCTTCTCTTCAGAAGTGGAGGTTCAGGGCGAGCAGTGCTTGAAGGTCTGAGAGGACGAGAAGAGACCCGTTGCTTGATAAGAGCAGTCAGGTAAGAGGGTGCAGGACTGGTTTTAGTCTTGTAGGTTACATGTGGTTTGTGGCTGCTGATTCACAGTACTGTGCAAAAATCCTAAATCACGAGTTTTAGAGAACTTGGTGCAAAAATACAATTTTAGGCCGATCACAGTGTTCTTTTTCTTCAGCATTGAGTGGATTAAATGAAAGAAACTGGAACAAAGGTTTGAGTGCTCCAGGCTGCAAAGTGTCTAAAATACAAGGTTCTAGATAAAGGGGTTCCAACCACTCAGCGTTCAGCATCAGCAGTAAACTAACCCCCTGATCATCTGGAATCATCTGCGCCTGTTTCTTCACTGCTTCATTTCTTAAGTGAGACGATTTGTTCTGCTTGAAGGTTCAGACGTAGATCACTGTGTGGATTAACCAACACAGAACTATCAAACTGCTCAGGTACAGAGACTGGACTGAACATGAGAGACAACAACACTGTCCTTCAGGAAGATCTGGAGAACTGTCCCTCAGCAGCACATTAAACATACAAGAAAGTCTGGCTTTTTGGAAGCAAGTGATGAAAAAAATGAGTGGCTCAAGATGAGGGCTGCAGAGCAATAGCAGGAGAGTTCAGTTTCGGTGAAGCTGTAGACCTTCGTTTAACATTGTGTTAATGATAATGAAAGTGAAAGTGACAAATTTTTGTCATTGTGAAACACAGCACACAGTGAACCACAACGAAACCCAACCTCTGCTTTTTATCCACACACATAAAGCTGCCCGGGGAACAGTAGCAGGGACGGTACCTTGCTCAAGGGTACCTCAGGGCAACCTACTGGTCTGGGATTTGTACCCATGCCCTTCTGATCCTGGGGCCAATGCCCTAAACACTAGACCACCGCTGTCCTAGTATAAATACACTGAGTGGACACTTGTTGGACCCTTTTGTCCCCTCATGTTTATGTCAAGACTCAAATATGTATAGCTGATCATTAATCATGGGTCATAAACATTTACTCGAGGCATCAGTCCACAATACCCCGGCGGGCAATGTTTATTATGCCTCGATGCAAATAAACTTTTGGCAACAGACTATAATTCATCCCGAAAATGTGTCTGTTAAAGTCCTTTATGTCCATTTTATGTGACGTTTTGTTTGAAATGACAACAGCAGCTGGAAAGCATCACTTCCCTTCATGCAATCTCCTGCTCTTGTGTGTCTCAGATTGCGATGTCTCGTGAAGCAGCTGGAGCGGGGCGAGGCCTCCGTGGTGGACCTGAAGAAGAACCTGGAGTACGCGGCTTCTGTGCTGGAGTCGGTGTATATCGAGGAGACACGGTAACACCAGCTCCTGATCTCTCCGTTTACGATTCGATAAGAGCTCTTGTGTGAAATGAATGCATCGTCTGACGCCCTCGCTCCACCTCCAGCTTTGTGGAAATGTTCTCAGACAGGGCTGAGGGCCAGAGGCTTGAGGCCAAACGTAAATGTTATTGAGCGCTCTAAACAAAGCCGTGGGCCAGCCATGCTCTGAGCCTCGATGTTATGAGATGGAGGGAAGACAAGCGAATGACTGCATGTGTTCAGTGTCCTACGCTGACCACACATCACTTGTTGTTTCCTTTGAATGTCTTTGCCACTTGTGTGATCTCCGTGCTCAGAGCCATCCCGTCTTGGAGGGCCCTGGATGTGATTTAAGGTGACATGGGTTGTCTGGTCACTCCCTGCAGACACTCATCACCTCCTGTCCTCTGTGTGTATGTGTGTGTGTGTGTGTGTCCTCCTGCAGGCGACTGGTTGACACAGAGGATGAGCTCAGTGACATCCAGTCAGACTCGGTGCCTTCGGAGGTGCGGGACTGGCTGGCCTCCACCTTCACGCGGCAAATGGGGCTGATGCTGAGAAGGTCCGAGGAGAAGCCACGCTTCCGCAGCATCGTCCACGCCGTGCAGGCTGGGATATTTGTGGAGAGGTTTGTGGAAGATCATTTGGCCCTAATATACACAAGCATTTGAGAATGGATGCAAATAATCCATAATATCTGCTAAAATTCTTTTTTTTTAATGTAAAAAGGACGTACATTGTGTATTCCACCAGCTTTGCATCTCATCACTGTACAAAACCTGAATGGAAAATGTACGTCCACAGAGGATTGATCAGATCATCAGATAATAAACCGATAATCTAAACGGGATTAGTTGTTTTATTATCACATTATTATTTGAATTTTAAGTGTATCCTATTTTTGCCAATAATTAAAAGATCAAAGAGCTTTTAAACTGGCAGACTGACACATTGCATTCTGGGCTCAGGCCTCAAGGCCAAAAAAACCTAGTGGTGATGAATGGTAATACAAGTGATTAGATTTTCTCACCTGTAAATTTAGCAGCAGCCAGTTTTGGGTGAAAAAGTCTAAACTCAGGCCTAAAGCACCTGTAATGTCTTGAGCTGGTGTTGCTGCGTTTCGTCTACGGCAGCAAACATCATGGCCTCCAAAACGTAATGAGAGAATATGTGCCAGAGCCCAATCACATCATTTCTCCTCAGAGTCTGAGGTGCAGCATGATAATGTGAATGGATGAAGCTGCAATAAACAAACCAGACCTCATTTTGGTTTTGTCCCAAGTTTGTTTGATTCCCAAACTCTGAGAGCCAAAGCCAGAGGTGGGAAATTAAAATCCCGAAATCCTTCCTATTATGTTGTTCCAGCTTCCTACCAGACCATCAGCGGAGGTCTGAAAACCTCTTACCCACAGGTTTTTAGTTACCTGAAACAGAATATTAGCTTTTCACCCACGTACGTTCCTGTGCATAAGTGTTGATCCCCCTCGTTTATTTCTGTTCTGTATGAAAGTGACACAGTAGATCAGGGATTTGTGTACAAACACATGTAACTCCAGTCGAAACACAAAGAGAGTTTCGTTCTAACCAGCTTAAAAGTCAACATTCACTACCACCACCATTATTCTTCAGCACAGCCTCAACTCTCTTAGACCAGCTTCTTTCTTTAAGTCAGGAACACTTCTCCACGCTTCTTGAAGGGCGTTCCAAAGCTCTTCTTTGGATGTCGGCTGCTTTTTGTTCTCAGTGGAGATGATCCCACACTGGTTCTGAAACTGCTCAAGTACAGAGACTGGACTGAAAATGAGAGACAACAACACTGTCCTTCAGGAAGATCTGGAGAACTGTTCTATACATTATAGAGATTACATTTCTGTCAATGATATTTCTTTGTTAGTCACTTTGAATAAAAACATCTACTAACTGAGCTACCGTACATAGAAAATTCAAGAAAGCAAGCTCAGAGTCCGAGTATCAAAAAGGCAACAGTTTCCTACATCCTGACAGATTATCTCCTGCTTTTTCTCAGCCTCCATGTCTCCCAACGTGTCCACCATCTTTCTGACTGGTCTGTGTTATCTTTCTCTGGCAGGATGTACCGTCGAACGTCCAACATGGTGGGATTAAGCTATCCGCCCAGTGTGATCACAGTGCTGAAGGTGGGTTTGAGCTGAATGACCAGGCATTAAATAATTTCCTTTTCATGACCCAGTTAAGCTCTTAAACTCACATTTGAGCCCGTATTTCAGTTTCGAACCGTGTTAACTTGGGCAGATACATACTAACCCATATTAGTTACTGACTTCAAAGGGTTAACAGGTTCAAAGAGCGATAAACCAAAGCTGTGCATAGTCTGCTCAGGTGGAAAATAGACGCTCACCTGGGAGATGACAGCCTCTGCCATGCAAACAAACCTGTTTAATCAAGCAAAGTGCAAAATTGATCTTTCCCTTTACCACCTTTGGTTATGGGACACGAGGACGGGCCGGGGGAAGTCCAGCTGCATTATAGATAAATAAGAGACATCAGTTAGACAGTGTGCCCTGCGATAGGCTGGCGACCTGTCCAGGGTGTGTCCCCCTGCAAAGTCCTGCTTTTGAATGGTGGACATAACTCAGCAGTCCAGCTCCCTCCACGGGGTGCTCTAAAGCCCGAGACGTCCGATTTGTATATTTAAATCTTTAATGTTTTCCGGCGTTCGCTGTGCGAGCCCTGTCAAAAGTAGACAGAACTTTATTTCCGAGCGATGAGAGAAAGCGAGAGAGGGAGGGAAAGGAAAATAGTTCAATAAATTAGCCACAGGCACACGCTGCTCTCCTCCATTATGACTGCAATCGATTTAACGAGTCCAGCAGCTCCTGCAGGGCGATCCCGCTCTCTTTCCCTCATCTTGACTGTTATGACGATGAGCAAGAATGCTGCTCTTTTTTGATGTAACAACCTTTATAGCCGAAAACATGCACATTCTTAACACGTATAGATTAAAATCACATCTTTTTTTGTGATTTAGGAGCGATCTGACTTATTATTCAAGGTTTTTTTGATGACGGTGACGAGATTTTGAGCTGAAATCAATAAAGGTGTTTTTGAACCATTACTCATCACTCATTTCACAATCATATCTTAGGTTTCATCCATGCTGACGGTGCTATTTTTATACTTAACACACACCGGGTCACTGTTTTAAGTGCTTTAATGTGCTTTTCTTTCAGCATGTGGATACCTGGTCGTTTGATGTGTTTGCGCTGAACGACTCAAGTGGAGAACACGCACTGAAATTCATATTTTATGAACTTCTCACCAGATATGACATAATCAGTCGCTTCAAGGTGGGGTATTCTATATCATGTCCTACAGCACATCAGCCTTGAAACCATTTGCTGCTATAACCCCAATTATGCATTTTTTCTTGCATGTTTTATGTTATCGGTGAAAATAATCAGAGATTTTCTTGAGTTTTTAAAATGAATTTACTACTAGCTCTTGATCTGTTTCTGCACATACGATAATAGGGTTTGAATGGGAGCAGTGTCAGAAGAAATGGTACGAGATGTTCACTGGGGTGGTTCCTTCAGTAGCTTTAATGAAGGAACATAATTTCATTTTCCACTGCAGGTATATTTTTTTAAGGTGGACTGACTCTGTTCACCCCAGGCTTCCAATTTTGCTGCTCAGCTTTAAAACAGTAGGTTATGAAAAAGTATAAATCTGCCCTCTTTCCTCAAACATATTTTAGGTGCTCTGCTGGACCACAAGGACCATATTGCACCTTTGGGAGAACATTAACATCGATCAAAACATGGAGGTGCAAAGCACCTTTTTCGCACATTGTAGGATTCCTTCAAATGAAATTGTGTTTTGGGCAGAAACAGCTTAGCTTGTGACATGGTTTTACATTCAAATCTGTAATATTTGTAGGTTTGTTCTATCGGATTATCATCCTGGATGCTGGGATTTGTTATAGTCATAAAATAACAGTCCCTTCCAAAAGTATTAGAACAGCAAGGATGATTCATTTGTTGTTGTTTGTTGGGTTTGAGATCAAAAAATGAATATATCAGCTTTCATTTCCTGGTATTTACATCTGGTTGTGTTACATCACCGAAAATATTGTGTATCTCATCGTCCATTATTATCCAGGCGTAAATGGATATTATATAATGTAATATGTGGATGTTTTTTTCCTGTTCAGTTTCCTGTTCAGTTTTTTTCCTGTTCAGTATCCGTTCTGCTTTAAATTCTCCCCAGATTCCCATTTCCGCATTGGTGTCGTTCGTGGAGGCTCTGGAAGTGGGTTATGGCAAACACAAAAACCCTTATCATAACCTCGTCCACGCAGCAGACGTCACCCAAACTGTTCATTACCTGCTGCTGAAGTCCGGCATGGTGGTGAGTAGACCTACCTGTGGAACTTCGGCTTAAAAGCCAACATTCCCTAATTTCTTTTGTCTTTTTTGTATGTGAAGGAAACAAAAAAGGGAAAAGGGACCACTCAAGTGGCTCTCCCGCAGCACTTCTCCAAAAGAAACCCTTCGGAATGTCTCCATTAGAGAACGAGCTTGTGTTTGGAGGTGAAACTCCTGCTGTTTTTCATTAAAGCTGAATTCAGTTGAATGTAAGGGATGTGATGGGTTCCTCAGTGGGGTAGAGCTCTCCAAACTCATCTCACTACTGAGACATCTGTCGATTCAGAGTTCCTTTCCTTCTGCCTCCCTCCAAATCAGTCCCGGCACAGCTACTCATTAACCCCTCGATGGCCATGGTCACGTTCATTTTTGTTTTGGACGATCCGGTCAAGAGCAGACAGCTAAATACAACATTCCCTGTTCATTAGATGCAAGTGAAAGTGACTACTCTTGTCATTGTGAAACGCAGCACAGCACAACATAACGAAATTCAACCTCTGCGTTTCACCCAAAGCGCCCGGGGAGCAGTGACAGGGATGGTACCTTGCTCGAGGGTACCTCAGGGCAACCTACTGGTGAGGGGAATCGAACCCACAATCTTCCAATCCGGGGAGAACTCCCTAATCAGTAGACCACCGCTGCCCCCACAACGCTGATCCCCACTCTGTATGCAAATGAACGTAGACATCACTTCCATGCGTTGTTGTTTAACCCAGAAGGAGGCCGCCATGCATGTCTGCTGGAAATGAAACGATTGATGATGATATTTCATAAATTAATGAACACGATTCAGCAGGTGTCCGAATGAGAACACACTTAAGCTTAATCAGGACGGTTGACAGATGGTCCATTAATACCGTCCTACTGCACCACATCCCTTAGTGCGTCCCAGGACTCATTCATGTTTACAGTGCTAAAAGAATGAGAAACGTGAACATTTTCAGATCTCAGTGCATCATGGGTGTCTTCACACTTGTACTCAGAGTCATACTTTCTGATCGGATCACGCAGGATGCATGATGATGTCAGATGTGAACGGGTGTGAATGATGAGTTTGATCATTTACTGATGCACTGAAGATGATGTAATATTATTTAGGTTTAATATGGTGGAACCTGCTCTATTGCAAGATAGTCATATACACTGAGAAATGCATTATTATTTTTATTATTATTATTATTATTATTAGGAGTAGTAGTAGTATAATATTCATTAATGAAATAAATGAATAGATGTATTTTAATCCTATGACAACTACTACAAATACTACTACTACAAATACTACTACTACTACTACTAATAATAATAATAATAATAGCAAATATTCTTATTATTATTTGTTTATCTTAATAAACATTGTTTTTATGGTGATGTTTTATTCTTGGTAATAAAATTGATTTATAAACAATAAGTTAATAATATACTGATTTGTATGCTGTCATCATCTGTCAGTCGGTCTGAATTTTTTCCCAACATGCTGAGAGACACCGAGCGACCGTTTCTTGAGTTTACTGTGCTGTTCAAAAGAGTTTCATCAAAGCTCAGCCGTAAAAGCAAATGTACATCAAAAGAGAGAAAAGCCATGAACAGGAACAAACAAAAGAAAAGAAAAAGAAGGTCCCCGCCTCGTGTTCACTTATTAACGACTTTTTGATGAAAGATGTATTTTTATAGCTGTGATTCTTCGCTTTAAGCTGCTGTGCTTCTTCTCTTGCAGCACTGGCTGACAGAGTTAGAAATCTTCGCTATGATTTTTGCTGCCGCCGTACACGATTACGAGCACACTGGGACCACTAACAACTTCCACATACAAACCAGGTAACGTTTCACTGTTGCTAATGGCAACCATTATAAAATGAGTTGTTCCTTCTGTGTTAATATGTTGTAATGTCTGTTATGATGTTTGGAGAAGAGGTGGTCTAGTGTTAGGGAATAGCCCCCAGGATCAGAAGGTCGTTAGTTTGCCCTGAGGTTCTTTTGAGCAATGTACCGTCCCCATCACTGCTCCCAGGATTATGGCTGCCCCCTGCTGGATGGTGTGTGTGGGTTGAATGCAGAGGATGCAGTGTTTTACTGTGTGCTGTGTGCTGACAATGGCAAATAGTCGCTTTCACTTTCACTTTCTTTAGGTCAGACGCAGCCATATTGTATAACGACCGTGCTGTTCAGGAGAACCACCATGTGAGTGCTGCTTATCGACTCCTACAGGAGGACGATGAGATGAACATCCTCTATAACTTATCAAAGGATGACTGGAGGTGAGAGGACACAGCTGGACGTTTGGTTGGTTTATGCACTACCTACAGCAGTTTAACAAAAAGGGGACAAAAATCCATAAATTCTTACTTAAGTATAAGTACAGATGTTACTATTAAAAAAAGACTGGGAAAAGGAAAAATACTGATTTCTTTACTCAGTACAAGTGATAAAGTACAGGAATGTACTGAGAGTATAAAAGTAAAAAGTACAGGAATGTATTGAGAGTATAAAGTAAAGCATATAGGAATGTAATCAGAGCATAAAAGTGAAAAAATACAGGAATGTACTGACAGTATAAAGTAAAAAGTACAGGAATGTATTGAGAGTTCACAAGTAGAAAAGTAAAGAAATGTACTGAGAATATAAAGTAAAAAGTACAGGAATGTACTGAGAGTGTAAAGTAAAAAGTACAGGAGTGTACTGAGAGTTTAAAGTAAAAAAGTACAGGAATGTACTGAGAATATAAAGTAAAAAGCACAGGAATGTACTGACAGTATAAAGTAAAAAGTACAGGAATGTACTGAGAGTATAAAAGTAAAAAGTACATGAATGGAGTAGAAAAGCAAGACGTGTCTCCTCTGAAGGACGTTTCTAAAACAACGTGCTGAAAAGTTGATTAAGTTGCATCTCTGCTCTTTAGAGAGTTCCGGGCTCTGGTGATTGAGATGGTCTTGGCCACTGATATGTCGTGTCACTTCCAGCAAATCAAGGCCATGAAAAACTTTCTTCAGCAACCGGAGGCGTGAGTGTGCCACCACTAATATCAGAACAATGTGTGGAAAACTGTATGGAGGTCATTCATCCTGGCTGTCTTCTGTAGGATTGACAAGCCCAAGGCCTTATCCCTGTTACTGCACACGGCAGACATTAGCCATCCCGCCAAAAAATGGGATCTGCACCATCACTGGACCACTTCTCTGCTGGAAGAGTTCTTCAGGCAGGTCAGTGTTCGTTTATTCCTCCTTACCTCTGGGACTTAAACGTACTGTGACCCAATGGGGAACCAAATGCTGATTTACGACTGCTCACTCATTTTCTGAGCCACTCGTCCTGATTCGGGTCACAGGTCTATCCCAGCTCTCACAGGGCAAAAGGTGGGGACACCCTGGACAGGTCACGAGACCCTCAAAGGGCAGACACACGGACAAACACTTACACTCACCTTGGAGACATTTTATTATCTCAAATCCATGTGACGTATAAGCCTCGTTCGGAGGAAACACACAGACACGGGGAGAACCTACAAACCACACAAGAGGACCCAGACCGTCCTGCCTGCGAATCAAACCCAGGACCTTCTCACTGTGAAACGATACTGCTACCCACATCCTCACCACTCCACTTTCCTCCCTCTCGTTCACACTCGTGTATTCTGTCTTTGTCCTACTCACTTTCATTCCACTCCTCTCTAAAGCAGATCTCCATCTCTCCAGGTTCTCCTCAAGCTGCTCCCTACTCTCACTGCAGATCACAATATCATCAGCAAACATCATCGTCCACGGGGACTCTTGTCTAACCTCGTCCGTCAACCTGTCCATTGCCATGGCAAACAAGAACGGGCTCAGCACTGTTCCTTGATGTATTCCAACCTCTACTTTAAATGCATCCGTCACTCCAACCACAATCCCTCATACGTTTATTGAGGAGATGAATATTGCTATAATGTGATTCACTCTCTCTCTCGCTCACTCTCATTTTCTGAGCAAGAAAATGTCTAATTAGGGTGGAGAGGAGTGATGGAGTCTATTCCAGCGCTAACACAGCAGACTAACACACACTATTAGAGGACAATTTATCATCCAAACCATGGGGAGAACATGTCCACACAGAAAGGACCCAGAATGTCCTGCCTGGAAATCAAACCCAGGACCTTCTCACTGTGAGCAACAGCGCTACACACCGCCCTTCTATGATTCGATATTACTATAATATCTGGAAGGGGCAAAAGTATGTGAACTCTTCCATTTCTGATAGCAATCTCAGCTAAACACTTGCAGGAACTATTGACTTTTTTTCTTTTTTTTTTTATTTAATTGAAATTTTTGGATTAATTTATGCAGTAAAGTGATGTACTCAATCAGTTTGAATTGCTACCTGATTTGGGCTTAAAAAATAGAGTTCCCTGCGGTTCTGATTGAAATGTGTGGCGTCTGGCAGGCTTCTGATTACTCTTATTGCCAGCAACATAGAAAAATGACGTTTTTTTTTTTTTTTTTACGTGATACGACTTCCAAATGAACCAAAAACACTTACCTTATTTGGTCTAATTACAGAAAATGGAAATAAGGAAAAATGTTCATCGTTCTCAGGCCAAGAAGCATGAGTTGCATTTTTCACAACATGACACGAATTTGACAGTCTGCTGGATCGTAAATGGAAAGGCAAATCCAGACATGCAGCCCTGCACCAGCCTAATCCTGCAGAGTTTCCAAATATCAGTGCAGACCAGTTATTATTCAGTCACAGGCCCAGCACATACTGCCTCATTCCCCTTCCCCATCATAATCCCACCCCACTGCTCTGCAATCCTTTTACTTAATATTCACCAGTTTACTTCCAGCAGCCTCATCTGATCTCGCTCCGTTCTGTCCAAAGACCTTATTACTCTGAAACAGAGACTAAAGATCTTCTCTGTGGCTGTCAAAGCCATTAACCTTTGCTCCAAAGCAAACCATTTCTAATCTTTTCATTATTATTTTATTTAATTAAAAAATGAACTCTGCCTTACTTTCACTCTTCTGAAATGCTTTCTTTCCGAACCTCATGACTGCACCAGGCTTTTAATTTTTTTTTTCCTTTATGGATTAGAGGAAATAGACAATGGAGGAAAATGCAACTTGGGCAATCTTTCTTCCGGATCAATGAACTTTTTTCTTTTTATTTTGAAGATTAACGTTTCTCCTTTAAAAAAAAGTTTCCCGAAGGTTTTAGGTCTCGCACCTTTTACATTCTGATGTGATGAACCCACAAACCACACCCCCAAAAAGGGCACAAGATCTCAAAATGTATTGACCTGCAACCAAGTTTTCTGTTTTTTTGGGGGGGGGGGATTTTTGCATCTTTTTGGTCTTTTACTCTTTAAGGGATTACTGCTGAAACCCAGAGAAGATCCAATATAAAACCAGCTTCACTTAAAACCAACTTCACTCTAGCTGCTCGAGAGAGAGACAAACAGAGAGAGAGAGAGAGAGAGTCTGTACACCTACAGGTGATTATTAGCCAGTATTCCCACTAATATCACTGGATAAGTGCTGGTCTAGTGGTGGGATCCTTGCCTATGGACCTCCAGCACTACCACCACTGGGTCCCTGAGCAAGACCCTTAACCCCGAGTGTCTCCAGGGGGGACTGTCCCTGTAATCAGGACATGGACGTCGCTCTGGATAAAAGCGTCTGTTAAAATGTAAACGATAAATGCAGCGGTGGCCTGGTGGTGAGGGAGTCGCCCCGGATCAGAAGATTGTGGGTTCGATTCCCTCACCAGTGGGTTGCCCTGAGGTACCCTTGAGCCAGGTACCGTCCCTGTCACTTCTCCCCGGGTGCTTTCAATAGCTGCCCCCTTCTGCACGTGTGTGTGTGGGTGAAACGCAGAGGTTGAGTTTCATTGTGTTGTTCTGTGCTGCGTTTCACAATGACAAGGATAGTCACTTTCACTTCACTTTCACTAAATGGCAGCGCTGGCCCATGTTAATTTGAAGGGGGTGCACGCATTTCTGCGCAGTGTTCCACTGCAGAAAGTTTAATCCTCATATCTTTCTCAACCTGAGAGTCCAGCCTGGAACTCGAACTAGTCTGACCTGAAGTCAAATCAGAAAAAACTTCCTCCAGCAAACAACAGCACAAACTAAAAAGTCTTTTAGTCGCTTTGAATAGGTTTTTAGTTTTCGCCATTACGGTTCTTATTTTGAGAGAGTGCATCACATTTTGGGTAGTACTGCCCCATCATACACTAAACCATGTTTGATAACGTCTTCTCTAGAAGAATATCCACCAGCCTAAGCTTTGTCTGAAGCCCCACATAGAAGTGAATTCCCTTAAAGATCACAGGCCAGTTTTATTAAACTTCATCTCCAACCAAATCAATGGCAGTTCATTTTTGGCCCTCGCTCTGTGTGATTCCAGCGCTGGGTATCTACACAGCAAACTAATTAAACTAATTAAACTCATTTCATTGCCTGGAATGGACTAGCTTTTCATTCCTGCTGTTTAAGCAGAAATGAAAGGTACTATCTAATCAGTCCGTTCCGAGGTACACTGCCACTAATCATATTAATAGAAATGTCAGCAGCGATAAATGAAAGTGCTAAACAAATCATTTCCAGCATGAGAACATTTATCTCTCCAGCCTGCCAGCTTCAAGCTATCCACCCTGAAGGTCATCAGCCTGTCAGCAAAATCTCGTACAAGGAATTAGAACATATTTGTTCACAGTCAGCTTTGGTTTGAAGCAACAACGTTACGACTGAGAGGAGAACACATTAGAACTATTGATTCATGTGTGGCTGAATTTTGAAAGAGTGCAGCGATAAGGTATAAAGTGAGGGTTTTTAAAAAGAAATTAGAAATGAAGAGTTCAGATACAACTCAAACAATCCCTTCGAGCTATTATCATAACCAGGGTCACAGGAGAATTTCCGTACACCCTAGACAAGTCCATCACAGGTCGATCAAATCGAGAAGATCAATAAACATATCCAGCAACTTCAACATGCAAACTACACCCATAAACCAAGAGGTCAGGTTCAAATCGTACTCGCACCACCATTGGGTTCCTCAGCAAAACCCCGAAACCCAAGTTGCTCCAGGGTGATACGGATGGAAGTCGCCCTGGATAAGAGTGAAAGTGAAGTGAAAGTGACTGTTCTTGTCATTGTGAGAACACACAGGGAACCACAATGAAACTGGACTTCTGGATTTAACCCAGCTTAACACCGTGCACCCGGGGAGCAGTGATAGGGTACCAGTACCTTGCTCAAGGGTACCTCAGGGCAACCTACCGGTGAGGGAACCGAACCCTCAATCTTCCGATTGGAGGGCAAACTCCTATAACAGGACTTTAACAGAACTGATTGTTTCTCCTTTAACATCCTGTTGGTTGGTCTTCTAGAAGCCCTGGCAATTTCCTTGACATCCTCCATGAAAAAAATTACATAATTTAATAACTGACAATAATTCATTTTGCCCAGCTCTGATGAACAGTCTGTTTCAGGGGGATAAAGAAGCAGATCTCGGCCTGCCCTTCTCTCCTCTCTGCGACCGCAAGTCCACCATGGTGGCCCAGTCTCAGATCGGTGAGTGAGACTATGGACGTCCTCTTTAGCGTTTGTCCCGTCTGTGACAGCTAGACTCACAGCCCTCTGTCTTATCTCTCCGACCCACAGGCTTCATCGATTTCATTGTGGAGCCCACCTTTACCGTCCTCACAGACATGATCGAGAAAATAGTGACGCCACTTATTGACGAGGCGTCGCGCACAGGCCTGGCCGGCTTCAGGCGCTCCAGGTGAGCTGAACTAGTGCATGACACCATCTATGAGCCCCGGTCTCAATCCTATCAATCAACTATGAGAAGATCTGAAAAATGTAGGGTGTAGCTGGTCCAAGAGGTCGCAGGTGTGAGTTCCACCTCATCACCATAGATTTCCTGAGCAGAACCCTTCACCCCAGGTAGCTTCAGGGAGACTGTCCCTGTGATCAGGAAATGGAAGGTCTGGAAGGTCCAGAGTGGAAAATCCAGTTAGTTCCCAAAGTGGCCCTTGGTTAGGCCATAGTTAGGCCATAGGCCACAGTCCATGCCATTCAATCATGCATACGTCATGTTCACCCAATGTGGAAATGCTTGGAGTGATGAGAATGGAGTGATACGTATCATCATTTACTGTATGGTCATGTGTGGGTCTCCCTGAGCTGTGGTGGAGCACTTGTGCAGCTGCCTCTGAGATGAATGAAGCTGGATGTGCTTCAATACGAACAGCACCTTCACTTGTGTACCTGGGCCGTCTGGTGGCTGTTTGCATTGCTGTCCTATATAATGGAGGATGTTTTTGTTCTTATCTGGTTTTATCCAGGGGGTCATTAATCACCCCCATCTACACACACTTACTTTTCCTGCACTTTAACACATCTGTCTTGGGCAGCCTCTGAAAAGACGTCCACACTGACAAATAAAATAAAACCCACCTCATGTTCTCCACCTCCAAGTCTTCAGAGGATCTTGCGATCATCATCATCCATGTGAAAAGGTATTTTCTTTAAGGGAGTAATTACTTTTTCACATGGGTCATAGGTGTTGGTGAGTTTTCGTCCCTCAGTTGATCATTTGAAATGTAGCTGTTTGGTTTATTCAGGGTTTCTTTTGAATTATGCTACTTTTTTTTGAAGATCAGGAACAATTCAGCTATAAATACACTCAATGGAGAAAATCAGGAACTATAAATAGACTGCAGGGTTAAAGTGTGTGCAGGGCAAAGGGGCCTCCAAGACCAGACTTGGGAAACTCTCTTTAAGGGAATAAAGCCCCCCACATTCTCAGGCTCAGGGAGACACCCGTCTCCCCAGCAAGGGGGAGACACAGGGTGAGTCATGCCGTGGTGACAGTATTCTCCACCACATGCTTTTAATCACACTTGTTTACGCAGTGCATTAAAATGTTTTGTGTCTGTCTCTAAATAAAAACTCAAATGTGTCCCCAGCGGGACCAGAGGGGGTCCAGTATTGTTTTTTTTCACATAGAAACCACATCAACACACACATTGTTTTGGATTTACTTCTGTAAACAGCATTTCTCAGCGATCACTGTTGGACGCATTCATCTACCCAGAGTTCAAGAGACCACATGGTTTAGGGATAACTCCATCCTGTCCTCTTTTTTTTTTGTTTCATCTCGTCCTCCTAATATATGTACAGTGCTGTGAAAAAGTATTAGCTGATTTGCTGTTCTGATTTCTTCTAATTGTGTTTTTACCACTAAACACTTGCTGATCTATGGATCTATGGATCTAAGGTTTCAGGGGGCAGTGGTGGTCAAGTGCTTAGGGACCAGGGACCATATTCGGAAGGTCTTGGATGGGAATCGCAAAAAAGTAGGTTGCCGTGAGCCCTTGAGTGAGGTGATGTCCCCATCACTGCTCCCCGGGTGCTGGATATGGCTGCCCCCTGCTGGACGGTGTGTGTGTGTGTGTGTTGAATCCAGAGGATGTATTTGGTTGTTGTTCCTGGTGTGTTCACAATGGAAATTAGTCACTTTCACTTTCACAAATAAAGTAGACATTTTTGGAAAGCATGGTTCCCCATTCATTTGGAATAAAGCTATTTCAGCTTTCCAAAACAAAAACATTGTGCTCACAGTCAAACATGGTGGTGGTAGTGTGATGGTGTGGGAAAGCTTTGCTGCTTCAGGGCCATAATAGAGGGAAGGACGACGTAGGTGTCCAGACTGTCCAGAATGTCCAGACACCAGTCTGTGATCTGAAGCTCAAGATGGAACACTGATTCTGTGTTTTCACCTTCTGTCTAACTTTCCAACCAAAGATAAAGAGAAAGTGACAACTTGTCATTGTGAAAAGCAGCGCAACACGCAATGAACCACAATGAAATGCAGCCACTGTATTTAATGCACACTCACCGTCCAGAAGGGGGCAGCAATTTAAAGTGCCCGAGGAGCAGTGATGGAGACGGTACCTTCCTTAAATGTACTTCAGGGCAACCTACTAGTCTGGGATTCAAAGCCACAACCTTTCTGATCCTGAGGCGTCGTCCCTAAACACTAGGTCCCCGCTGCCCCAGAGTGAAATGGGCAAAGAATTGAGGTGCAAGGCAGTACTGTATACTGTAAGTGTTCAAGTACAGTGTACAAGTGTACAAGTGTACACGTTAGTGTGTAGGTGCACAAGTGGCACAAGGCCATAAGGACACTGGAGCCAGCTCCAAGGTTGGAAGTTCTGTCATGATAGTTGATGGAGAGATACTGGGAACTGGAGATAAAACAGTTGCCTATAAATAAACTGTTTACCAAAAAATGATTTAATACATTTTTCTGCTTTTCGTGCACAGTTTGAATAACATCCCATCCGATGGCAAGCGTGCCAGCGTGAAGAGCACAGGCTCCGAGGGCAGCACCTCCCTTCTTAGTGTCGACTTCAAGAACTTCAAATCCACCTGGAACGAGGAGGTGCAGCAGAACCGAGACAAGTGGAAAGCTCAGGCAACCAAAGGTGACCTAAAGTCCAGGCTAGTGGGGACTCACTCAACATAAACACTCAACACTCACAACACTCAACAGGTGCCCATCTAAACTGGGCTGGACTTCTCCATCCACAGGAAGTCTTCAATGCAGACCTTTTGAGAGACTTGATCATGCGCTAGAAGCAAGTTTGTTGGCTTATATGTATTTTTTTCCTCGCTCTTGCAGACCTGGAAGAGAAGGCCAAAAAGGAGGCAGAAGAGAAGGCCAAGGAGGAGGAAGCTGAGGGGACACGGAACAACAGCGAGGAACGTGGAGACACAGAAAATGCACAAGACAAAATTGGGAAAGAGGTGAAATCGCAAGGCAAAGACGCATCCTCCGCAGAACTAGTCAGGGACAGCAAATCGGAGCCGACGGTTTCCACCAGGGCCAAAACGGACAAGAAAGAGCCTGCAGAGAAGCAGCCCAAAGAGGCAGAGGGCAATAAGGACCCGGGGGGGGTGAATGGAACAAAAGCAGGCTCTGCTGATGAAGAAGTGGATGAAAAAGAGCATGACACCAGCAGCGATACAGACAACAGCCAGCAAGTACAAAACGGTACGTGTAGCTGATGTTTTTCTTGTTTTCCATTAACAAAGTGAGCGCATATGTGGTTTTTACTCACAAAACCCTGTAACTCCCTTTAAACCCCTGGGCACGATGAGAGGACCAGTAGAAATGGTCCAAAAACTGCATGAAACTAGTTTTCTTATGCCAGCAATGTTAAAGCATGTTAACACACTTACTTCTGATATGACTAATGGCGTTTACCCTGCCTCTTCGTTCACACTTCATAATACAGTGAAATAAAGCAGGATTCAGGTGGATCTGGTGACGGCTGGTTCATGCCAAGGTCGTTTGTCTCAGAGGCAGGAACAGCAGTGTCAAAGTGAGGACAGTGTACAGTGTTCAGTGTTCTGTAGTGACCCATGTCTTATCTATATGTCAGGGGAGATGCCAGAAGAGCTGAACTCACCTGACAGTGACGACAGTGACACAAAGAGCTCAGACGGTAACACTACCACATCCCTTATCCCCTGAGTCAGGTGACCAGATAGTCTGTGGTCCAATTTGGGGCAAAGATGGGAAGATGATGGGGATCATAACT
Organism: Hepsetus odoe; assembly: GCA_017165825.1. NCBI lineage: Eukaryota > Metazoa > Chordata > Actinopteri > Characiformes > Hepsetidae > Hepsetus > Hepsetus odoe. The sequence goes on from CM029379.1 coordinate 1,800,083, forward strand.
ACATTTAGGAGACTTTCATCCATTTTTACACTCAGAAAAAATCTACTACATCACCGTGGTGGTCCCATCAAGGCTAGACCTTTAGGGCCTTTAGCTCAAGAACTTATCTTCCTCCGCAGGTCAATTTTTGAGGTGGATAGATTCCATATACTTGGTTCCAGTTCTAGATTTCTATTTAAAACATTATTAAAATGGGACAAATCTGTCCCTTTCCCCTGGACAAGGCACACCATTGGACGTGAAAGCTGTATTTCTGAGGGTATGTTTACACTGTTTGTCCCTCGATGAGCCGAAGACGTCCGGGCTCTTGTCTGAAAGTGTTGGGAAAGTGCCGTTCATGGCCTAAGCGGGCTATTCTAACATAGACCTAGTTTTGAAAGTATGTCGAGCTTTTAACAGGACTTAAAATATTTTTCTGAAGCTCTTCATTAACTTTCCGACCCTCACAAAGCTTCGCTGTGTTTCACTGTAATGGCTGTAATTTAGCGAGGCGAATTCTGACAGAAAACAGAACTATGGTGACCTTTGTCACAAGTTTAGATGTTTCCATAGTTAGACAACGCTTCCATGGTCTGTTCAGCTGATTTACTGAATGGAAAGATGAGCTGGTGGTCTTTTAATTCAAGCTCAGTTCAAATAATGAGTCATGCCCAGGTTTTACAACCAGCGTATACAATTTTGGTGATTTTAGTGGAGATTAACGTGTTAAAATGAGCAAAAAGCCTCTGTTAACCTGCCAGGGCCTTCAAGTCCATAGAGCAGTTTGAGGGATCATTGAGCCACCGGTGGATCTGCAGTCAAAAATAGATAAATAGCAGCCTTTAAATTCATATAAGTGAAAGTGACAACCCTTGTAATTGTGAGGTCACAGCACAGCAGACAGTGAACCACAACGAAATTGGACCTCTGCACACTCAAACCCGTGCAGCAGTGGGCAGCTATTGAAAGCGCCCGGGGAGCAGTGACAGGGACAGTACCTTGCTCACGGGTACCTCAGGGCAACCTAATGGGAAGAGGCTCGAACCCACAATCTTCCAATCCGGGGGCCAACTCCCTAACCACTAGGCCACCGCTGCCCTTATATGTATTTGCCTTTAAATTAAAGCGCTGGCTTATGCTTCTGATCAATGTATGTTTCCATCAGTCAGGATAGAAACTTCAGTTTCTTTGCATTACAAAAAGACGGTTGCATTTACATAAACGCACTGATTGCATTAATATGCACAGAGCATATTCTGACACTGATTCTCCGAACAAATGATTTGGAGAGCCATCCAGAAAACGCAACACAAAGCTGAAATAATGAATTTTCCCAGAGACATATAGGGCATCTGGTCACCCTACCAATCACACACATCTCCAGACCTTCCAGATCCCATTCATCTAAGCATATAAAGCATGTTGTACTTGCGACCACTGTAATGGCATGTTCTGTCCGATCATCCTCCCCCTTCCATTTACACGCATAAAGGTATTTAAGGTCAATTTCATTGACTCATTGTAAGCTAGTCATCATCTAAAAGCAAGATCCATTGTCTGTGAAAGCGCTTGTAATACAATAACATCTCAATTTGCCATTAGGTTCATCATGGCATGTCACTCACAGCCTCCTAATTCCATCTCCATCTCACTTCCTCACCTCAGGAGGCTCAGGAGCAGGAGCCCATGCTATTAAACATGCCATGTATCTCCCTGTTTTCCGCAGATGCAGACGAGGAGCACAGCAGTCACGAAAGCTCATCCGCCTCTCTAGCAGCCAGTGCTGCGGCTGCTGCCTCAACGCCTGATGCACACTAACCACTCTTTACTTTCTCAACAAGGACTCCATCCTCTGAGCAAGCCTCGCACCGCTGCGCCATGGCCCCATCTGGTGGATGCTCTGATCAGTTTTTTGGAACCCATTTTCCCTCTTTTTTTCCTTCCTGCTTGGGTAAAAAAAAAAAAGTGGATTTCATTTGCAAATGGACTCTTTCTTTTCACCTTTATAGTATTTTTCTTTTTGCTTTTCCTGCTTTTACCAATGTGTCTTCATGGCATCGTGGTTGGGCCTTGCGATGAGGGCACAGCATGGAGACTTCTTCCTGCAGTTGACCTGGTACTGGGTCGTGTTAGCCAGCATGTGTTGCCATAGATGCAGGAAGAGTCTGTTAGTGCTGCAGCCAGAAGGGAGCATATGGCAGCATGGCCATCACAGTCTCCGCCCCAGCTGAGCTCTCCCTGGAGATCACACACACGCACACACACACACACACACACACACACACACACACACACACACACACACACACATATAGCCTTCAGCTTCATGGCTGCATGAGCTCTGTAGACACTGGCCAGAGAAGGGGGACAGACAGAGAGCCTGGATGAGACACACAGCCAGCCCAACTGGGCTTCAGTCCCCACTGTCAGCCTCTTTTCATGGCAGAACCCACAGCTGAATGTTAATATTCATGTGGTAGAACAAGATGAAGAATGTGTGTTTGATTTTGCATTATTATTATTATCATTATTATTATTATTATTATTATTGTGGTGGTGGTGTCTCTATATAACTACCGGGTAACATGCATTGTAAAAACGCTGATCAAGACTAGTTTACATTTTACACGACAGTGATTTTTCTTATTTGTCAGTTCGACAGATGCCATTCAGTTGACGTTACCTTTTCTGTTTTGCCAAAATATTCTAGATTCAGGTGGTGCCATCTGCGAACACAGGACGTTTAAGAGCGCGAGAGATATTTTAATATATTCAGCAGGGCGATCTGACCTCAAAATCGAACGTTTCCGATAAGCTGCGGTGCCGTCGTACAGGCCTTCTGCTCCACCCGGATCTCCGGGACGTGTAAGAGAACAGACGCACCTTCTGACTTTAACAGCTGGGTGTGTTTTCTGGAACATTCTGTATGTATTTATTGTACATAAAGGAGGAATTATTATTTATAAACCACTGTGTACAGCTATAGTCATAGTTGCAATCAGCCATGACCGCTAGACTTTTTATGGGATGGACGGTTTGCATCCTTGCAAATCTCTTCTTTCTTTTTCGCCAGGTCTGAATTGATTGGGGGATGAGGAGGATTTTCTTTTCAGATGAGGGATTCTACTGCAGACTGTTTTGTTTTGTCATGAAAAAACTGTATGAAGCAGTTCTACAACTCTTCTCCTTGCCCATTACTCCCAAGCCATATGAGAAATGACTTTTAAAAATGCTACTTAATCTGATGAATAGCAAACATTCGAACGCTTAAGCAGAGTCTGATTACTGCACTGACTAAACGAGTGCGCTGTCTAGTTGCTACTAAAGTAGCTGTAATTAAAAGCACATGGTAGCGGTGCTGGATATAAACGTCTACCAGAATGAAATGGGTAAAATCTGCAAATCCGAACAGCACAAATTCCATTTCCCGTGTTTTTAATTGATTTTATGGTGAGGTATTTTGAATAGCTAACACTGTGTAACTGATCGTTGCCTTGACCAAAGAGATAGATTGTTATTTTGATTATGTCATTGTTTCTAAATTAGCACAAACCACGAAGGTGAATCAGACATACTGTGCGAGTCTTTATTTTTATGACCTTTATTATGCTTAAAGATAATTGTTGCCTTAAATTCATTTGCACCACTGACACGTGATCCGTCTGGACCTCAGCATAGCTTCAGGTTTTTCTTTTTTTTTGCTTTTACTGATTGTCACCCTTTGTTTCTATCGTGGCTCGTTCTTATTTGTCGGCGTGCTCAGTGCTGAACTGAATTAGCAGGTGATCATCCATCAAAACAGCCTTTGAATATCTATCTGTGAGTCTGTAAAATGGTCTAAATGTCTTTTGGAAGCTATGTGGTAAGTAAAGTCTCATTCTATGCCCATTTACAGTTGCCATGTCCGTATCCCGTCACCAGCAAGGCCGACAACATTGGCCGGGACTATCGGTCCACAGTTTACTGTAGATTTCAGTTTATAAGACTGACATTAACCTGCATAGTCATCTATAAAGGCTTATTCCAGCTGGCGTCCACCATTCGCCTCTATGGAAAGTGAATAAACCCATATAGCTGTCCGTTTGGGTCAGTTGTTATAAGGCTTATGCAGATGTGATGTGGCCTTATGAAAGCTACAGTAAATTGGACATTTTATCGAAATGCTCCCTGTTTTCCCTAAGGTGTATTCGTTTGCTTACAAAGCCAGGGGTCAGTGTTGATGTGCATGCATAGTCATGAAGCAAGTGTACATCGTTAAAGTCTAGATATGGTGAAATATTGCCTTAACGAACTTCTGTCCTTAGTTCTGCTTTGTACCTGCAAACCGCCTGCTGTTTAGGTCAGTTTTCTATTCACGTGTGTGTCATGAGTCACCCTCCACAGTAGATCCTCTCCAACTACGGCAAACGGGGACAAACTGCGCTTTGTGTCCAAACTTGATCGAGGTCGGGGACGTTTTATAGCTCAGTGCCATAATCCACCGGCTGTCTCTCATCAACACGCACCACACCAAACTGTATTTTTTTGCCTCGATTTTATTTTTGTCTCTGATTTAAAGATGTATTATGCATTCATGTGTAAAGTTGACACCCCGTCATACATTTGGACTCTTCCCTGATGTCTTCTTTCATTTTGTTTTGCTATTAAGGGAGGAAAATGATCACAAACCAAGTGAGACACGTGGTGGCGTGATCCTGTTTGTTCTGATCCATTATTGCACTGTTGTGACAATAAATCTGAACTCAAAGGGCTCAGATGATGACTCTGTGTCTTTATTTAGCGAATTTAGGGTCATGTGATATGGGGAGAACAGAAGAGGGTCTCTGTCCTATCAAAAGCTCTAATTTTAAAGTCAAAAATGCAGTGAGCGAGCGAGTGAGTCAGTGAGTGAGTGAGCGAGCGAGTGAGTGAGTGCAGACAGAGTTGAAAAAATGCATTGTGTGGACAAGAACGAAATGAGAAATGCATTCAAATGTTTCTGATGAAGGTATGACGCTTGCATTTTATTTTAACCCTGAGCTCTTTTGTGTTGCAGGTGTGAGGAAAAGGTACCTGATCCGTTACACTAAGAGACCCAGTTACTGTGCCGGTTCCTACCCACCACCCAGGCAAAAGGGGCACGAGAACAGCCTCGTCGATGCTCGGAGCAAAGTCTTACATCTACAGTGCATCTCACTGAGACGCTGGAGGTGACCAGGCACCATCGGCGGGACCCACACACTCTTACAGTGCTGATATTGTCACTTCAACCTCTAACAAAGAATAGCACTGGAATATACTGCCTAGACGTTGCATTAGTTAAAATCTCAGCTGCCCTGTAGATTTTGTGAGCATTTCATGACAAAGGAAGCGAAGGAGTGACGTGCTGAGTTCATTTAAAAGATATTCACCACCTTCTATAAAGGCCAAAGGTTTGGCGACAGAAGTGATTCATCGCTGATAATAAAAACACTTCCAACAAAGCAGCTTTGCAGAATTTTGTATTTCTAAATCTGTAAAACATGGAACATTAGGCACAAAGTTTCACTGGGACAAGACTGAGCACATGCACAAGGTTATAGATTAAAAAAGCATTATTTCTTTGCCTCCTTCTCTTCATCCTCCAAGTGAATCAGGCGGGGTTCTCCTTTCATCAACCTCACGCCTGGAGGGGAAAAACAGCACTTGAGTTTAAAGCCACAAGGGGTGAAGAAGACAGGTGGGATGGACAGAGGATGGGGAGGTTGTACCTGGGATGAGCGGAGGGGAGTTGAGCACAGGCGTGTCTTTCCTGCGTGGCTTCTTTTGTCCCAGTTCGTCCTGCTGATTGTCCTCAGTGCTGTGCTTCTGTCTGTCCATCTCACTGTCCTCATCTGTGGCGACACAGATCGTCGTCTGTCTCTGCTTTTGTGCTTCTCAGCGGATCGGTCTAGCTTTCTTTTTCTCTTTTCTCCACCAAAATTTTCATCGGCCGTCAATGAAGACGAACAAAGACAGACACCGGTACTTACAGGGACGATCGCATGCGCCGAGTCTCTGCTCTGCTGCCTCCAAGAGTGACCTCACACAGCCTGTAGACATGCTGAGAGTCTGTTCACATATCAGATAACAGCACTCTCTCTCTCTCTGACTGCACCCACATTTATTATTTAGGTCCCAGTCAGAACCGTTCACTTTCACAACATGCATAACATGTTTAAGGAGGTTTCTTTCACTTTCTATAAGTAGTTAGAGGAGAGTAAAGGTTGGCAGATCAAAAAAATATTCTTTTTACCAAAATGAGACATCTGCGAGATGCCAACAAAGTGTCTGCTTTAAAGAATTAGTTAAAAGAAAAGGAGCAGAACTTACCCCAGCCGCGTGGAGAGCTGGATGCAGAAGAGACTGGAAGGCCACATCAAAGAGATGGGTTATGTAGTGAGGAGGAGGGGCTCCATCTCCATTAGTGGCTGTTGTCACGACGACAGGAGCCCTTATGTTGTTTTGAGTAGGAATATCAAAGGCTCCCTAATTAACCTATTTCAACAGTTTGAATTGCTATTTCAACATATTAAGCTGAGTGGAATATGTCTTAAAGCAGGGGACATTGTGGGAGCGGGGACATGAAAGAAGAAGAGTGGACCTGGAGGGATGTGATGGAGGGAAACAGAAGGATAAAAACAGAGCTGCATGAAATTGTTCAAAGGTTATGAATGTAGACGCTGCAGACGGACTACAATTCCATCATCAATTTGCAACTCTTCAATTAGCATATATTCATGTACATAAATATAATAAACAAACATATATGTGTGCAGAAGAATAGAAATGAGAGTTTAACAGCGGGGATGATAATAAAGTAGGCAATATGTGCAATGTGTGTGTGTACAATGGCGTTTGGAGCAGGCAAATGTATCTCCTCGTTAGTGAAGTGCGTTGAGGGGTCCTGAAAACATCACCTTATGAACAATTACAGGTTTCTGAACAACAGAGCAATAGACACAAACAAATACAAATACGATAAAGAGCACTCTTCCGTTTACTGCACTGAAATCACTACATCTGCAGCTACAGTGATTACTATCACTGACACTGACACTCTCACTGACACTGACACTATCACCAACACTTAAACTATCACCAACACTGACACCATCACCAACACTGACACCATCACCAACACTGACACCATCACCAACACTGACACTATCACCAACACTGACACTTCACTGACACTGACACTGACACTATCACCAACACTGACACTACTACCAACACTGACACCATCACCAACACTGACACTATCACCAACTACTACTTCACCACAACACGATCCAGCACCAACACTACCATCACCACCTACACTATTATTACTCCCACTACTACTACCACTCTCATCCGCCACCATCACCAACCCCGGCACTACTACCACTCTCATCACCAACGTCACCAACCCCGGCACTACTACCACTGATACCACTGCCACCATCACCAACCCTGGCACTACTATCACTGATACCCCCACCACCATCACCAACCCCGGCCCTACTACCACTCTCATCACCACCGTCACCAACCCCGGCACTACTGCCACTAATACCACCGCCACCATCACCAACCCTGGCACTACTGCCACTAATACCACCGCCACCATCACCAACCCCGGCACTACTGCCACTGATACCACCGCCACCATCACCAACCCCGGCACTACTACCACTCTCATCACCACCGTCACCAACCCCGGCACTACTGCCACTAATACCACCGCCACCATCACCAACCCCGGCACTACTGCCACTAATACCAACGCCACCATCACCAACCCCGGCACTACTGCCACTGATACCACCGCCACCATCACCAACCCCGGCACTACTACCACTCTCATCACCACCGTCACCAACCCCAGCACAACTACCACTGATACCCCCACCACCATCACCATTACCAACACCGCCACAATCAACACTACTACACCAATAATAACAAAAGGTCCTCCTACCAATTATGACTACTTATGTTCTAAGCCACTTCTCCTAACCAGGGTTCCAGGAGGTGCTGGAGTCATAGCTGAGGAGCACTCTACACATCAGCCTGCCACACACCTTCACACAGTAATATAATAAACATCTAAAACTCAGTGCTCTATAATTTTCCACATTCATCTTCAGCAACCAAATCATGAAACAGAAGAAGTTGAATGGAACCTGCTCTGCTTGCACCAGACTTTTTATTTAATTGAATTGATATTAATATCAATTAATATTTAATAATCAATGAATATTTATTTATTGTGGAATTTGAATGAAGACATCTAAATAAAGAAACACCCAGAAAAGGCCAGCAGGTATTTTACATTTAATACTCTTTATTTATTTACTTTTTGTACAGCAAGTTTCAGTGTTACGCTAAAAAAATAAACCACTTCATAAAACATCCATCCATCCATCCATCCATTATCTGCCGCTTGTCCCAGACGGGGTCGCGGGGGAGTGCTGGTGTCCAACCCAGCGCACACAGGGCGAGGACGGGCGACGCCCCCTGGACAGGTCGCCAGCCCATCGCAGGGAGGAGCAGGACGGGGACGGCACCTTGCTCAAGGGTACCTCTTCATAAAACATTTCAGGATAAAAAAAGTCATTAAAATATCTCCAAGGTTTTTATTGTACTACAACACCAAGGTGCTCATGTTCTCCTCTTGCTGGAGGCTGAAAAAAGACAACATTTCATTATTATGATATTCTTATAATCATTAAACTATGATTTATTGTTTCACCTTAGAAACAAAATCTCTTTTTGAAAATGGAGAAGCAACAAAGCTGCTTTTGGATCATTTCACGACACCAACCTTTCATTCCAGTGAATCGTTGCTGACGGTGGTATCTTTTAACTGCAGGAGGAAAAAACGGGTGAAAAAGTGCTCAAGAAGGTTAAACACACGTGTTATAATCGCTCAGAGACTGAAGGTCTTACACTTCTGATGAATCCTACAAAGTCCAGCTTGTCGGTCTTGCTCGCGGGACTCCATTCACTGCTGGGGGGGTCTTCTGCACCTTTGGTGGGTTTCTGCGGGAGGGGGGGCTGTGAGGTGTCCATCAGCAGGCAGCACTGGATGCCGACGCTTCTTGTGGAGGTCTGGTCGGGGTGGGGCGTCTCCGAGGGAGTGATCTGCAGCTGAGAGCACAGCTGGGACTGTTCATCCAGAAGGTGGTTCAGCTTCTATAAAAACAATAAAAGACATCATTTATATATGCGCTTCACATTACTATATTATATTATTATATTTAAGCATCATATATTCATATATTTGTGTATGAGTGCTTTTTATTTTGCAGCTATTTTTAAAACAAAAAAATGAGGGATGTGTCCCCATGCCTGGTATTTCTGGAAGGGTATGGGATTTAAGGATGTTGTGAAAGCTAAGCAGTAAACAAGTTTGGGTCGCTGCCTTGTGAATTCTAAAGGAAGTGAAAGTGAAAGTGACTGTCATCGCGGACACACATTGAACCACAGCGAAATGCATCCTCTGCATGTAACCCACACACACCCTCCAGCAGGGGGCAGCCATGTTCAGCACCCGGGGAGCAGTGGTGGGGATGGTACCTTGATTAGGGGTACCTCAGGGAAACCTGCTGGTCTGTGATTCGATCCTGGGCCGAGTCCCTGAACACTAGGACACCACTGTCCAGGGAGAATAAGAGGAAGGAGGACAGTGCAGTTCACCGGGACTGAAGTAGAAAACAACGGTGTCCAAAAAACAAGTACGTTTCCATGATCAGTGAAAAAGAGATGAAAATCTAAAGCAAATTTGTGTAGTCCAAGTTGGCAAGACTTATTTATAAGCAGGATTACTAGAAATGACACACTGAAAAGCCCAAAAAGACGAAATTGCATTTGCTAAAGTTTGACGTTTGTCATTTTCAGGGTATTTCTTTTTTATCATTGACATCCAGCCAGTTGTTTTTCTAATCAATATTACAATTTTACACTTGTTTAAGAAAAAAGTATCACATTGCTTTTGCACCAATTTTTAAAAAATCCAGTCATCCGTCTCCATTTCTTCCGGGCCTCTGCATCTTCCTCCTTCAAACTGACCACCTGCATGTCCTCTCTCACCACATCCATGAACCTCCTCTTTGGTCTTCCTCTTCTCCTCTTTCCTGGCAGCTCCATCTTCAACATCCTCCTCCCGATATAATACTCGTATCTCCTCTGCACATGTCCACACCAGCGCAACCTTGCTTCTCTAACTTTGTCTCCAAAACGTCTAACCTGATCTGTCCCTCTAATATACTCGTTTCTACTCCTGTCCATCCTCGTCACACCCAACGAACATCTCAGCATCTTTAACTCTGACACCTCCAGCTCCCCTGCTGTCTTTCATCAGTGTCACCATCCTCAACCCGTGTAACATAGCTAGTCTCACTGCTGTTCTGTATACCTTCCCTTTCACTCTCGCTGGTACCTGTCTGTCACAAATAATTGTTGTAAAAACTTCAGTAAGAAAATCATCTTTAAAAGTATAAAAATATTATATAAAATTGAACTGAGTAAATGAGAAGGAAAACAAGAGCGTATGAACAGAAATCTCTGCTTAGTAAAAATGTTTTTAGCTGTTTTTTAAAACGACTAGTTGATGGATACTCATCAGCCGTGTGTTGCAGAGTTTTGATGAAATAAAAAACTAAGTGCTGCCTCTCCGGACCCTTTTGGCTTGATTTTAGGACGTGCATTAAAGCACCGTTTGCTGATCTTAAGGCTCGATTAGACGTGCAGTCTGTCGCCGTTCTGTAATATAAAAATGTAAAAATATTCCATATGCAAATCAAATTCAAAGTCAGAGTTGGATACGTTGTTATCTGGTGGTTTATCCTTTTCTGGCTGGTTCTAATTCTGGAAAGAACAGAATGCAGCTGGTTACCATTTTAAGACTGTCATCATAAGCATGAACCAGATCAGTGAGCTGCTGCTCCAGCAGCATCGCCTCCTGTTTGACCGCCGTCCTCAGCTCCAGGACGTCCTGCACCTCTGCCCTGTAAGAGGAGGACAACGTCAACACCTGAAGAACAGAGGAGTGATGGAGTGGTTTTGAGTTTAAATGGAGGGTTTCAACCCAAATTGCTGAACCATTATGGATTTAAAAATGATATTATAAATGATACTTATGCTACTCATCGCAGAGCACCGAAATTCTTACATTTGTAAAGCTGATTCCAGAATATATATCTTATTAAAGGAAATGAAAAATGATTATCTATAAGAATATTAGTTCTTAAAATATACATAAATTATATTGTAAACATTTCGACTGCCTATTTGAATTGTTTATGTAACTTAATACATAAGCAATTAAAATAGACAGTCGAATTGTTTACAATATAATTTATGCATATTTTAATATCTAATATTCTTATAGATTTGGAAAATATTCAACATTATACAGTAAGTCAAGTGTCATATTTCAAGCTTTTAAAATGATATATTCCTACAAACAATTTGGTCAATAATGGAGCAAATTTGCCTTTTCATGAGTTACAGGGAACGGATTTAAAAGTTGCACGTTTTGCTATTTTTATGATTTGTAACTGATTTTTTTTTTTTTTTTAATAAAAATCATATAAACTATACACATTTTATTTATTTATGAATGCTAAATAGAAACTAGGCATTAAGAAGCATTTTCACTGTTGAGGAAGTTCTAATGTTCAGCTGCTACCTGTGCATATCAAATATTATGTAATAAATATTGCTATGGTCAAAACAGCCATTTTCATAGTTAACCCTAGACAAGTTTAACACAGAGGGGCTAAACGATCACTTGCAACAAAGTCTTGTTATATTGACTTCATATAAAAAGCTTAAAAAGTCTTGCCTTCTTCTATTTTTATTAAATAGAGCTATATAGCACTTAAGTGCTTCTGTCATTGCCTTTTGAACCATGGAGTATTTTGTTCAATCACCCCCATGTCCTCATTTTATGGGCTACATTTTTTATTTCAGCACATCACTGAGGTTGCTGCAGGAGGTAATCCGATATCGGCCTCCCCATGTCAAGATTTAAGTGTAAATGGTGGTCCAATACCAACCAGTGTGCATCCGATAAAGAGCTGAGCACTGATGTCTGCTCTTCCTCCAGCCTCTCCTCAATCTCTGACAGCACTCGCCGGAACTTCCTCATACATCTCATCATGCCCTCCAATTCATCCAAAGAATACTGCAGAAAAAGAAGGGACTGTGCGTCAACCGCGAGAGCTTTGCTAAGCGTGTTTCTGAGGGTGGTGGGGTGAGCTCTGCAGTGATGGCAGAAGTGGTCAGCCATCTCTGATCCTGTTCATAACACATGCAAATAGGCCATTCAGATGCAAACAAGCTCATTTATCAAAGCACCCCTCAGACTTTTAAATCAGCCTCAGAAGAGAGCAGTCTTTTCCTCTTTTATTTTTTTTAACGGCACTTTAAGTCTTGAGACCCTCATTTCTTCAAATATTCAAGCTCCGGATTTTTATTTTGTTGAGGGACAGTTCTCCAGATCTTCTCAAAGGACAAAGTTTTTGTTTCTCATTTTCAGGACAGTCTCTGAACCTGTGCAGTTTCAGAAGCAGTGTGGGATCATCTCCACAGAGAAAACTTTGAAAAGCTTATTTTGAAGAAGAGCTTTGGGACGTCCTTCGAGAAGCCTGGAGAAGTGTTCCTGATATGACTTAAAGAAAGGAGCTGGTCTAAGAGAGTTGAGGCTGTGCTGAAGAATAACGTGATTTAGAAGTGATCTAAAAAGCAGGGGGTCTTTAAACTCTGCTGGAAAGGGACTGTGAATTAATCCTTGACCAAATTGATGTTTGCAGCCTAATCGTATCAGGTTTCCCGAAATTACACTGGAGGAAATGTGAGCTTCTTGTAAATTTGCCTTTGGGCTACCGATACATCTCAATGTAACTCACTGGCAGGCTGGAGGTTTTGTGGAGCTGGCCCAAGCTGCCGGAGCGCTGCTTCTGATTGCTCTTCTTTTGGCAGCAGCAGCGGCAGTTGTGGTCGCACGAACAGCAGCACTGAGTGCCGGCCCACATCGTCCCCACCCAGCGCCTGTCCTCCTCATATGATGTCCCCATGTCCAGGGATGTGGAGCGCAACCGGAGACCTCTAGAGCTCTCCTGAGAACGCCATGGTGATGGGTCTGCTTGTTCCGATGGAGTAGGAGTGTTGGGGTCTGGGAGGTTGTCCGCGTTGGCATCTGAACAAACCCTATGGGAGAACTCTATTCCACTAGGGATGCTGTGGACTCCTCCCAGGGAACTCTGGGAAACAGAAGCTAGAGAGGAGCGCATCTGGACAGAGACAGAGCGTCCAGGATAAAGGCCCCCACCATCAGTCTCACTGGCTTGGGTGGAGGATGCTTCTTCGTTTGGTGATTTGAGGTCAATGGGACTGTTAATTGAAGTATAGTCTGATTTAAGTTCCTCCATCTGAGAATCAACTTCTGTAACTATATCTTGAGTGCTTGAGTCCTCCAGTCCTCTGATACTTTCTTCAACAATGTCCTTCTGCTCAGCATCAACATCTACAAGACAATCTACACAAGCAGTGTCATGTGATTGAGCACTTTCTACAGCATAGTCTTCTACAATGTCCTCCGTGGCAACGTTCATGTCTTCCAAGTCTACTTGACCAGTGTCATGTGTTGTGATGCAGTCTTCAGCAGTGTCAGTTTGGATGACCACCTGATCGATACTCTGTGAATAACTTTCTCCAGCGTCTCCTTCACTCACCAACGGCTCTCTCAGTGTATTGTGTGATTCAGTCATTGAGTGCGTTTCATTGGATCCACTGTGAAGCACCTTCTCAGTGCAGTTCTGGGGATCCTGGAACATCTCTTGCTCTTCTGCACTCTGCTGCTGCTTGTCTGTGTCTACTGACATGGCATTCAGCACCTGTGTTCACATAAACATACACTCTCTTAGGTGAGGAACAGATCAGATGGGACATAGAGTGAGAGTCCACATCGTGGATAACACATTTTCCGTATTAACTGTTGCGTGATGCAGTAACATCATTTCAAGGCACATCATCCACTCTGCAGTCCTTTCAGTTCCTATATGTAAACTAAGCTGCAAGGCATCTTTTAAAGATTTACAGAATATACAAACTCCACACAGAAAGGATCCAGGCTGGGAATGGAACCTAAAACCTTCTTGGTGTAAGGCAGGAGCACTAATCACTGCCTCATAGAAAACACTGAATTTATAGACGCGACTCATAGTTTTCAGTTCTTTTGCCCTCAAAGCAAGCATTTAGATCACTGATCAAAAGAAGAAAAGCAAAGAACCAACAGTATGGTTTGTGCCCCTTTGATCTCTAAACTGTATTTCAGTAATAAAATAAAGCTAGAGCTCCATTTTGACATTGTTTTGGCATCAGACAGGGGCATGCAAAGATTAGGGCACCCCTGGTCAAAGTCAAAATGCCTGAGATTGTGAAAGGTTATGGTAAAAATGACTAATTGATCTCCAAAAGACATCGTGTTAAAGATGAAACCTTCTTTTCAACATTTTCATCAAGATTCCTGTATTAGTTTTGGTGTGAACGTTGACTAAAAGGAAGGTGCTCCATACAAACGTTTGAAGACCCAAAGAGACTTGAGTATTCTGGTAACTTTGAGGTAACGTCATGCAAATTTCAAGCTTTATAAACTCTCTGACTCTTTAACATTTAGCTGGCATCAGCTTCTCCAAGTCATTTCCTAGCACTTTGAAATTACAATCACTGATGAGCACAAAGAAAGGCTATAAAAAGATTGCAAAGCTTTTTGTGGGAGATTTTCTCAGTAATGCAATAAAGAAATAACAGTCAACGGAAAATTTCACCACAAATTTCACTGTTTGCAAAGGAACATCTAAACCATCTCCATGCATTTTGGAAACAAGCACCAGAAACTGATGATGTAAAAGCTAAACCTTGTAGCTGCAAGGAGCAAAGGCCAAAAAAGGTGCAGAATTTCATGAAAGCACCTCTTCAAACGCTAAGCACTGAACTGGATCCACCATGCTTTGAGTTTGTGCTGCAGCCAGAGACAGGAACATTTCAGAAGGAAGGAAAGGAACTGAAGGAAAATTCAGGAAGGAAACATCACACCAACTATGAAGAGATAAAGATGAGAGGCGGATGGGTTCTGCAACGGGATAAAAATGTACAATTATGGCATTTGGCTGACGCTCTTATCCAGAGCAACTTACAGTTCCTAACTACAGGGACAGTCCCCCTGAAGCAACTTGGGGTTAAGGGTCTTGCTCAGGAACCCAAAGATATGTGGCGATGGGATAGTGGTAGGATACTCTATTATGGACCAAGAGGTCACAGGTTCAAATCCCACCTCCAGCACTACCACCACTGGAATCCTGACCAAAACCTTGAACCCTGAGATGCTCCGGGGGGGATTGTCCCTGTAATCAGGAATTGGAAGTCACTCTGGATAAGGGCATCTGTTAAATGTGCTGGAGGTGGGACTCCAACCTGCACTGATTCGTAGAAGAGTATCCAACCATAAGACCAAAAACTCTGAAAGTCTGAGTCCCCTGACCTGAATATTATTGAAAATCTATGGACAGATCTCTGAAAAGTGGATGGTGGGTGGTCTAGTGCTAGGACACTTGCCTACAGAGATCCCAGGTTCGAATCCAACCTCCAGCACTACCACCTTTGGGTTCCTTAGCAAGACCCTTAACCCCAGGTTGCTTCAGGGGGACTGTCCCTGTAGTTAAGAAATGGAAGTCGTTCTGGATAAGAGCATTTGCTAAATGCCGTAAATGTAAATGTAAAGAACAGCATGCAAGCAAGATCTTGCAAAACCAGAAACCTTAGAAAGGAAGAACAGGTGAAAGTTCCTCCAAGAACGTTACTAAGTAACACTGACCTGTGCCCAAATTTTTGTATGGTGTTTCTTTCCATTATATATATATATATATATATATATATACGTATGCATGGATTACACCAAATCTAATCAATGACTATTTGCAAAATTAAGTGCTCTTACCTTCAGAAGCTCGGGTCCAGGGCTGCGATGCTGCGAGAAATTTGGAACAAAAGGCTCCTCAAGAAATCCACTGCTGTCCGACTGACAGCTGTTGGTTCTCACCACACTGCAGCTGACTCTGGAGAGGAGCGTTCGCTCGTTTCCTACACAATCCACAACAGCACCCGTCTGAAACTGGCTGAGGTTTCCATGACATAATGGAGCTTATTGACATCTTATTCAAAATAAGCTCATGCTGATAAGTCTTCAAAAATTCATAGCCTGCTAAAGCACCTAGACAAAGCAGGCTTTGCCCTTTTCAGTGTTCAGAGAAGCAATAGAAACTCTGAGCAGGCCTAAACTGATGTCCATATGAAAATGACATTACCATATCTGTGTGAGATTTGCATGCTATCAAAGGTGCTTAAAAATGTTATCAATTAGAGTGTAATGACTTCATGCATTAAGTCATACTTTTCAGGAAACTGATCATAAGTGTACTTCCAGAAAAGAGTCTGTATTTCTATTATTCATGCACAGAAATGCTGAAAAATTAGAGAAAACACACCCTGGTGTCCAGAAGAGGGCGCTAAAACAGCATCAACAGAAAGAGTGAACCATACCTGAGTGGTCTTGGGTGCCAGTGTAACTCTCTGCTATACTTCCCTCATCAAAGCTCTGCATCTGGGGAAGGAAAATGAACAGCTGAGCTGGTGGAAGATCTTTGGTTAATTGAGTTTGTTCTTTTTATCTTCTCTGTGCTGGAAATGTGCTGGTTCTGTATTTGCTGTGGATTTTGTAAATACAAGGGAAAGTGCCATAAGTAATGATGATGATTATAATGATCACCACTTTATTTTTTATTGATGTTGTGTAGTCGCTTAAGAAGCCAGTCAGTCATTAATTTTCTATCGAAACACTTTTATATCGAGTACACTATTTTTAATTGTAAATGAAGGTAAAAGTTTGATTTCACTCAACTCCTCTATATCTAGTGAAGGGTGCTGGCCATTATATGGATGATTTAATAGAGGATAAGTGCACTTCAAACAGGCACAGATGCATGTTTGTGAGTGGAATACTCATGTTAAGGACCCTGAAGTGTGGTGGTTGTTTGCTTTAGCTTTTTCCTGTTCTGGTAGCCAAGTGTTTAGGGACCAGGATCCAGGATCAGAATCCCAGACCAGTTGGTCGCCCTGAGGCACCCTTGAGCAGGGTACCATCCCCATCACTGCTCCCCAGGTGCTGGATATGGCTGCCTCCTTCTGCAGCTAGCTAACAGTAGCTGTCTCACCACACTGAGCTGTGATTAAAGGGAAGATGTGCAGGTATGCATGTGTGTAATTGTGTGTTGGTGTGTGTTGGGTTGCTCTAAATGCTTTTATGAGGTTAGCTACTTGACTACGGTTGCCAACATAACTTATGTCAGTTAAAGTAGCTGATTCTTACTGTTACCATTAGGGACGGTCTACTACTACTGCTGTCTAATCTTGTTTTCTTAGGAAATCTCTAGCTCTTCAGAGAGGGTCTAAATTCTGAGTTCTAACTCTTTTCTTTTTATCAAGGTCGCCAGCAAAGCACCTCTTCCAGCTCAAAAGACTCTGCAGGTTCTCCTGGATGCCTTTTTGTGGCCGCGATGTTCGGTTCTCTGGCTCCCCGCAGACTACTGCTCTTGCTTCCAGAAAGAGGGGTGGTCAGGGTGGGTTCTGCTGCTTCTGGGACAGAGCTTTGCTCCTCTACCAGGGGACCGAGGCTGGCACTGTCGTGAAGACACTGCCTGGCACGTTTGACAGGGCTCCGCTTCTCATGTGGAGGATCTGCAGGTAGGTCTGGGCTGGAGGACGGGTCTGTCAGTGGAGGGGAGAGCGGATGGTGGTCTTGGGCAGTGGATGCTTGGCTCAGGGACTTCTTGGAGGCTTTGCGTAGCAGCATGCCAACACGTTTCCTCCTCTCTTTTGTTTCCGCTGAGACCGGAGCTTCTCCAGGCTTTTCTGCAACCTGAGCAGCACCTCCAACCAGAGAGTTAAAGGCTGTGGTGACCTGCTGTAGGACCTCTAGCTGTCTGAACCGATCTGAAAGAGAAGGAAACAGAGGAAAAGGCAATTCAATTCAATTATCATATTTGACAAATGCAAAGCAGTCTTTTCAAACAGACAACTGGCTAACAACCCTTCACCACATTGCAGCCATCCAGGAAATGAATAGACAACTGCTCCCCTGGCTAGAGGAAGACAAAATAGTTTTTTCTCAAAAAAAGAATTGCATGCAATTGAAGTTTCTAAAGAAAGCGATCACTTACTGCTGACATCAGGGTTCTCAATGTCCATGCGGTTTTTCTGCGCTTCTAAGAAGAGCTGGATGTTGATGCCTCGAGCCTTGGATTGGTGGTTGATGAAACGGGCTGGGATCCTTACTGTAATGTCTGGTTCCTCTGCACCAAAGCCCAGGTCCAGCAGTAGTTCCTCTGGGTCATCCTCCCACAGATTCAGCACATCCATGACACTGGAAGTGGAGAATCATAGAGATGAGCTTCAAGTTAGAGGGATTTTAATTAACCCTTAAAGGACATTGGACATGAATATTTGCCTGTGAATTTTTCCATTGTTATGAAAAACAACGCCTTATATGAAAGTTCTGTGGGTGTTTCCCATAGGTCACAGAAGGCACACTGAGCTCCTGCAATGTGTGTCATTACAATGTACAGATCTGAGTATAATTAGGGTTTTAAAATGAAAAAAATGACTTCCAATTTAATTTTAAAATGTAATGCATGTTGTTTTTATCCTCTAATAATTCAAATCAAACCTTTTTTATAATATTTCTGAAGAAAACAGGTAGTAGAGTCTTTATCCTGCACATTCCTTGTACTTTTTAAAATAACTATAAATACCTAAAAAGTGCCACATTAAACTGTGTCTTCTAAGGATTAAGGACAAGCTGCGCATCTACAAAGCCTCTACAGCAGACCATCCTAAATAACTGAAACCAAATCTTCCACAAATAAGCACAAATGTAATTTTAGTTACTGAAATATTTCAAATAGTTCTTTTCATGTCAGCTGTGAATAAGGGGTCACAGTCTCAGATACAGGGCCCAGTGCTATTGGCCCCATAAATCCAAAAACCTTTGCACTTCAAGAAAAAAGTAAAGTCAGGTACCTCAGTGACCCAGAACGGGTTGAGAATGCTGATGTCAAACTGTTCCACCTGGACAGAGGAGGTCTTGCAAAAACAGACCTGGACCGGGAGGAGACCATGATGCCACGTTAGAAGATTCATCCACAGAAGTGTAACTGATTAGCGTTCAGCTGCTACCACTAAAGTGCATGAGCATAAATCCTCCTCCACTCTTTTCCACAGGTCTCATAGCATCTCCAGTAACTTCATGCAAACCAACACAGGCTAAGGAGGAGGCAGGCCTACTGACTCTGTGTATTTGCATGGAAAATATTAGTCATTGGTGGCTGACAGGTGTCTAAATACCTGTGTCATGCAGTAGATACAGCAAACGTCACATGATATTTATGATCCTCACATGTACGCTCGATAGAAGGAGCACAATATTATACCAAGCACTGCTTACACCAAGATTTATACTGTTTTTAAAAATCTGACAGGCTAAACACTCGGTTCTTGAGAACCAGGGTTTCTCGCTTGCTTAGATTAGATGTTTGATGCTTGATGTTTTTATGAACATCTAAACTATTTGGATTCATTTCTCAAGAGGTCACCTATTTCTCCTGGAAGCTATAAACAGGACATTCAAACTGGATGAGAAAAGATAACAGAAAACCTTACCTCAGAAATCTGTGAGCAGTCCCAGGTTTACCATATAAAGATGCTGTTTTGGAAACGAGAGAAAGGAGAGGTCATTTTAAAGCGAAACATTGTCTGCGGCAATAAAACCCTCTCTGAAAGTCAGTCTCTCTGGCTTCAACATTAGGGCAGGACGGTAGCTATATTAGGAAAGAGTTTCCTCTTGTTTTCCTTCGGCGGTCCTCTCACACCGAGCCGTCAAACTTTTTCCTTCATCTCTCTTTGGCGTGATGTCAGGGACAGAGTGAGCCATCTCAAAGCATCCCTAATGCAGGCCTCTCCTATTATGTCCCCTGTCACTCTGCCAAAGCATTAGATGTGTTTGATTCTGAGGAGCGCTGGCAATCCGTCCCATCTCCAGCGTTGCATTCCCTTTCTAAGGCTCATGATCTTCTTGGCTGCCCTTGTATAATCCAGAAAAGAGGCAACGCATGACAGGAGACAAAAAAATGTCCAGAAAGAAGGATTCGCAATGGATGTTTTCTGCAGAGACAAGCTTTTGAGGAGACATCCAGACTATGAGCGCAAACACAACAAGAAGTACTAGAAGTACGTTCTCAAATCCCATCCATGAAGGTTGGAGACTGTATTGATTCGCCTTCTGTGAAGTCAGCACACAATGATGCCATAAATCAATCCATTTGCTCAGACTCTGAAGAGATGTCCACACATATCACCCACAAATGTCCTCCGTGGTGTTTTTCTGTTGCTCTTGTCCAGGCACATTTAGTAGCCAAAATCTGACCACTGATTTCCCAGATGCCTCATCCTCCTTACCTTATTCCATCCCTCTTTTACATCATTTTGCAAATCGCACTTGGAACACGAACTCTTGACGCTCGTCTATGTCTGAGGCGAGTGACAGCAGGGGACTGGTGTTCCTCACACCGCCCGGGTGTTTGGACAAGAGCAGAGTGTTCTCCTCAGCTGGCTTAAACATCCAGACGTGGAAGAGAAGCTGTCTTTCTGTACCTTTCTTCTCTGTCCTTCTACCAGAAGCAGCTGACTACACATGAGCAGGCCTCCCGTCACGTATTCCCCTCTAACATAAACAACGGGGTTGGGACAGAGGTGCATTCTGTATGTTCAGCTAAAATAACAGACCTCAGAGAAATGAGTTTAAAACCTGCCCAACGTTTGCTTTATCAAAACCCGTCACCTGAACACCACAACACAATTCCA
Source organism: Hepsetus odoe (assembly GCA_017165825.1). NCBI lineage: Eukaryota > Metazoa > Chordata > Actinopteri > Characiformes > Hepsetidae > Hepsetus > Hepsetus odoe. Next base: position 1,821,026 of record CM029379.1, read on the forward strand.
GGAACAGGTTTACCTTCTATGCCCAGCGCTAAGTCATCTTCAGAACTGGCGTTCCTCCTCAGAGGATGAACTATAAGCAGAGTGGCATTGTTTATTTCACAGCATATACAAAACCAATTACAGTGTAAACCAACAGCCAGGCGATTTCGATCCTGGAGTCAACCATCTAAGTACAATAGTCTTTGCACAGCTGTTCAGGGAAGAGATTTAAAGTGATTGGACTTACCTCTTTAGTGGTTTTTTCCCCGCTTATCTCTAATCTAACCAGGAGCACCATAATCTTCTCTATATTTATCCCATAAAACAGAGACAAAGACTAAAGCTGGACTTGTAGTGCTGATAAAGCTGATTAGATCAAGTTACAGTGCAGAGTTTCCAGCCCTGGAGTTGTCGCAGGACTACTTTGCATGTTGTTTGACTGGATCAGGCTTGCAGAGCCACTGCCCCTCTAGTGGCTTCTGGGAAGGGTTGCAGAACCACTTCCCGAGGGAAAACGTGCACGCATGTGTTTGTTAAATGGCTTTCGAACAAGCATGCTAGTCATGTTTTCATCTGAAAAGCATTAAGTATGCAATTGTCCAGTAAGCATCTGCCAGTGAGACCTTCTTACCTGGAGTGTCTTGGACAACCTCAGGCTTAGCATCTCCCCTAAAAAAGGCCATTAATAAGGATCTGTTAGCGCGCCGTCTTTTAAACTTAGTACAGTAATAGAATAAACAGTCCTGATTTGCCAGCCTTGGTGTCTAAAGAAAAGAAAATCTGAAGAAAAGGATCATTACTCACTCAGTGATAGAAACCAGCCACCGCTGAATGCTGTCCCGAACACCTTTTTCTGTGGAGGTTTAAAACAGTTGACATTATGACTTTATTTCTGTCTGTGTTGACTTTTCACTTGAATCAGCACTCAGAGAGGAGAAAGCGGGCTCTGCTTTCTGTCAAGAAGGGGCCAATTTCTGAACAAGTGCAACACTAGAGCCATACCTCCATCAGGGCTGATGAGGGGCCCAGCTCTGTCGTTTTTCCCATTCCACCTGCTTTTGGAGGCCAGAAATCTCGCTCTTTTATCAGCCACATGATCCACAGCCATCCCTGCGATCAGAGAACGCACCTCATCGCAGGTCCTGCCACGGCAGTACACTGATCGAAGCAAACAAACACCAGCTTAGGTAAACAGGGAGAAAAAGAGAGATGCAAATGGGTCGGATCAGGGTTGAGCAGAATTCTGTCTTCTCTTCCTCCTTTAGAATGGTCATCATTTCCTGCCACAGGGTTTATCAGAGCTGAACAGCCGGCGTGGTAATGGCCACGGGTTGAGAAACTTAGAAGAAAGCGACTCTTAGTCATTGTGGTACTGTATGTGAAGACTTCCAACTGCCCGGGTGATGGAGCAATCACTCCGGCGTCTAGGCAGGACATCGTTTAGATTGTGAACCCTTCATGCTTCTACTTTTCACATGAATATTCAATTTAAATACTAATTTATACCACCAGCTTGGCTAATCATAGATTCAGTAAAGAAACAATTAGCCTCCTGTTTGCTTGCAGCAGCTTGTTCAAGCTGGAATTACAAGTTTTATGCCAAAAAGAAGCCCAAGTGTTACACCTACATGTAGACATATCGCCTTAAATGATCTTATAAAGAGTTCTAAAGTGTATCATAGGCAGAATTATTTATATCTGTCTAGATCTATATTTTAAGTCTTCATGATTGTGTATTTAGATGTAATATGTATACACAATATAATATTAATTTAAGCCCCACACTGAGCTGTGATCTCTAATTGGCCTGCCTTTAGCAGCCGGCGGTGCGGCTGTTGAACAAGGCAGTGGGTGCCAAAGTAAACTCACCTTATCTCCTGTCCACAAGACTTCACATCTTAAACTCAGCAGATCCGACAAGAGCTTCTTACTGTTAGTCCACGCAAAGCCATGCTTATATTTACTGTTGCCTGCTCACTTCCTGCTTCGAGAAAACAGCAAGTCAGGGTGTGTTATTTGGCTTCACGCCTGCAGGTGAGAAATCTATGCAGATTAGCTTGATAAAAAGAGGAAGAACGGAAAAAAAAACAGAAGAACTTGTCAATGAAATTCCAGTGAAGGCTCTCGCTTTACAACAAAATCCATTCAAGGTGTTCAGCAAGAGGAAATGAAGTGCCGGAAAAATGACAACAAACTTATTTCACAAAGATAAATCTTCCTGTTATCTTCTGCCCCCATCCAAAAACTTGTTTACTCCATAAACATTTCACCTTTAGCTCGTTTGCTGTCGAGTACCAGTGTAGCGAATGCTTTTCCTGCTGCTGATCATGCGAATTCATACTAAGTCATGCATTTTCTAATAAAATGACACTTTCGAAATAGTTTTTCACTGCATATTGGCCAAGTGTAGTCACGTGTATGAACATTTTATTTCCCAATTTGAAGCAGGAGAAGAAAGAAAAGGCCAGCTTTTGGAGTATAGAGGTTTCCCAGTTTGGGAAAATCTGGGAAGGCGCTGTCTATATTTGAAATATTTTAGTAGTTCTATTTTACTAAATATGAATTAAATATTAACAAATATTAATTAACGTAAAATGAAAAAGTGTCCAAAATGTTACTGTACACTTGAAGAGAAGATCATCTCAGCTTCTCCTTTACCTGACAAGCAGAAACACATACCATCCCCATCACTGCTCCCAGAGCTAACCACACTGCACCATGAACACGCCACAAAATCTTGCCATCACAGATTTTACCCAACACAATGTCAGGAAGAGGTGTTAATTGCCTAATAAGTGGTTGTAATTGGTTAATTGCCTATTGAAGTGAAAGTGACTATTCTTGTTATTGTGACAACACACAGTGAACCACAACGACTTAACCCAACCACAATTTAACCCACATACAAACACACACACACACACACATGCACGGACAGGGAGCAGTGACGGGGACGGTACCTTGCTCAAGGGTATCTCAGGGCAACTTACCTCAGGGTAAGGGGTTTGAACCTACATTCTTCCAATCCTATGGCCAACTAACCACTAGGCCACCGCTGCCCCTTTAAGTCGATAGATTGATTGAAGATCAATGTCACTTCGTCATTCAGTGGTTTTAATGTTTTGGCTGATCCGTGTACAGTAAGACTTTTAGTGGATTATAAGCCTGTATTTTATGAAACGTCTTGCTGTGCTGCATTTGCACCAGCAGATGTCAATAGAAGACCACGGGGAACTTCACCAAGTCGTGAGGACCAAGCTGTGCTGAGCTTCATGCAAATGGAGCATTTGCTTTTGTTTCTGTGCAAAATAAAGTCCAAATCTTAATCATTCTGCAAACAGATGCTCTGATAAAATTCTGCAGGTTGAACATTCAGACGCTCATTTCAATCCTTGACTGTCTCAGCAGATATCTGAAGCCTATGTACAGAATCTGAGCAAACACTTCGCATCTTATGAACACGCACACATCCAAACGGGCCTGAGCTCGCCCTGTTTTTCTGTGTGCGTAAACAGCTTTTTACACTGGTTTGCATGTTCTGTTCCGCCGCTCTCTAAAACATATGTGAAGAAAACAAAAGCGGCGAATAATTAAGCAGCATTGCATGAAAATTTTGTTTATAATGCTACACATTCTTGACGTGACATGAATATTTGAACAGCCCGCGACTGCTAATTTAATCATTCAACATCTGTTACGATTACTTCGGCTTTCACGCCGAGCTTTGTCTAAAGGCATCACGGCTCTGAGAGTGAGCCTTAGCCTGCATGAAGAGGAAAACAAGCTTCAAACATAGATGGCTTCCTTTTTCTGCATTTCTAATAGCTTCGTGTGATCTCCGTGACCTCAGATGGGCTCCTTAGCTTGATAAAATGACCCTGATGTGTCCTCGTGATGCATATGTGGCCAACGGTCTCTTCACTTGTGTTCCCGTCCCACTTTGTGCTTGTTTTAAAAGTCCAATCTATCATATCCATCACATATGAGTACCGATTTGGAAATATGTGTGGGCTTGTGGTTCAATTGTCAAGGATCTGTGCGACAAGGAGGTGGTGGCGGTTTCGAACGTGGCGTTGTGTTCTCGCTGGTTTTGGACAAGGCCTCCTACAGCCTGTCTGTGGGTGGGATGCACAGACCCTGGCGAGGCTGACGGGTGGTCACGGGGTCCAGATCATGACTAATACAGACCCCAACCAGGCTGACCAGATGGGGCAATCAGATTGGCTGTGAAGAAGTGCAGGCCAACATTTCGGTAGAGGCAATAACAAACGCAGAGCAATGGCAGTGTCACTGTTACATAATGGCTTTGCTCAAGTCTCAGCCTTCAAGTACTCGAGACAGCGGCCACAACTGAGGATGATGAGAGATCTTATGAAAAGGAGGAGAAGGACGTGGTAAATGATGGTGTTCTTGAAAATAAGGAGTTGCTTCCAGAGATGCAAATACTTCATTACTTTACTTAATGACTGACTTCTGGTGACCTTTTTCTTAGAGTAGAGTAGAGTAGAGTAGAGTAGAGTAATCTTTTATTATCCCACGAATGGGAAATTTGGGCGTTACAGGGCTCTTATACTCTTATAAGATTTATAAAAATAGAGGTATAAGGAAAGAGGGACAAGTACAGGAGAAAGGAGAAAAGTACAGGAGCTATAATAATAAATTATCTATCTATATAAATATATATACATATATACTATATTACCAAGATGCATATACATACCTACAAGCAGAATGATGTGACCAAATATACAGTACACAGTAATAATACATGATAATAAATAGGTTTTAAATAAATTATAAATATATATAAATAAACAAGTTGTAAGATATAAGTCTAATAATAATAATAACAATGCTGTACAATACAATAACAATATACATTAATATACATTAATAACAGTATATAATATAACACAATATATAATAATAAACAAGTAGTGTAATGTTATGATGAGTTGTGGAGTCTTATTGCTGCAGGTAGGAATGACCTGCGGTAGCTCCTTCTTACACTGCGGGTGTAACAGTCTGCTGCTGAACGAGCTGCTCAGTGCTCCTACAGTCTCGTGTAGGGGGTGGGAGGTGTTGTCCATGATGGATGTTAGTTTGGAGAACATCCTCTCCTCCCCTACCTGCTCGATGGACTTGAGCGGACAGTCCAGGACAGAGCTGGCCCTCTTGACCAGTTTGTTTAGTTTCCCTCTGTCCCTCTCTGAGACTCTTCCACACCAGCAGACCACAGCGTAAAAAACAGCCGACGCTACCACAGTGTCATAGAACGTCCTCATGAGATGTTTATTTACTCCAAAGGACCTCAGCCGCCTTAGCAGGTGTAGACGACGAGGTGTACTTTCTCCTACTTCCATTTTCAGTACTTTCCATCAGCTTCCCAAAATCCAGACCCATTTCAGACTAAATGGACACAAACACACTGAAACACACTCCATCGGTGCAGGACAGAGTGAAGGAGAGTGAGAGAGAGGACAGGGAGAGTGGACGGTGGAGTTCAGGGTGTGTGGAGTGTGTGTCCGTGATGGAGAACTAGTAGAGACGGTGATGAAAGTGAAGCGGTGAAGTTCATGTGGATTATTTTCAGTAGATTGTTTTTATTGGAGTTGAAGTTCGAGGCTTTAAGGATCTTTGAGTTTTTTTAATATGGCGTGACGGTCAAATCGCTAAAAATGTGCTTCAAAGTCCTACTTTTTACTTGGGTACATTTCCGAACCTCACTTGTTTTGAGTAAAAAAACTAAATCAGTACTTTGGCTTGTATTAAAGTCAAGTATTTGTGTAATTGATAAAGAAAAGGGTGGATTCTCTGGCCACAGACTTTAATAGCTCCAAACACTTCCATGGTCTGCTCTCGGACATTCTTCCAGAGTATTTTACTGGTTCTGCGGCTGGTCAGATTAGCTGAGCCATCAGAGGGCAGGCAGGCGGGCAGCCATGTTGCCAGATCCTTGTTTCCACCGAATTCTCAGGACCCTCAGAGGGAAGGAGAGTGGAGATGAAATTAGGGCTTAAGTGGGGACAGCTGCCTGCTTAAACCAAGGACATTTAGGCCCGTTCCTGAGGGTCCTGCAGCGGCCATGCGTTCCAATACCGCTCTAGCTCAAATCTCCAAGCAGTGGTACCAGCAGAGGTTAAATTAGTTACATCAAGGAAGAGATTACTACAGCCAGATGGTTTGGTGCACAAGTGGAACAATGTATGAGCAACGCTAAACAGAACAAATGTGAATAAAAACTGTGTGCGTGGGGGGGGGGGGGGGGGGTATTTTTTTGCATGGATATTTTTTTTTGAAGCATGCAGACTTTCTTCTTGGTGAATAATAGTGGCAAATAATAATCACCATATAAGTTAGCTTTTAGCGAATAAAAGCAATTCGGAAATAAAAATGTCTTCATTTTCAAGAGCATGAGCGGATTTGAGTGCGCTGTATCATTTGCATTTGATGCCTCTTCTTTCTCAAAACTACTCCATTTCCACATGGATCATTAGCACACACAATTAGACAGCACAGACTATTAGCTGCCAAAGGCTTAATATAATACCTCCATCGAAAGAGGACAGCTGTCGCTAAGATAAGAATATAAGAGTCGGGTGAGGGGGGCAGCAGTTAGCAGAGAGGTGCAAAGAAAATGGACTTTTACACAGAAAGAGTCATGCTTCGGGACCGCCCCACCCCCACCCCCACCCCCCACCTCTCCGGCTCTTTAAGTGTATATAATAAGTCACGATGGAGGAGTAGACCTAGGACGGCTTCCAAAGTAATATTTGTCCTGCGTCTCTCAGTGCAATGGGGTGCCATCCCGGTTTAGACAATTAGATAAGCTTGGGAAAGCGTCTGATGGCAGATGATGAAATGGCATCCAGAGAACCAGCTGGGGCCACACCAAATCAGAATACTCTCAGAGTAGCAACATCTAGGCCAAAGAGCCCAACCGGCTGCCTTTCCAGCCTAAAGACATCAGCAGTTTCATTTTCACAAATTCAGGAAAGTTTATTTATAATACAGAAATACTTCAGAGTCAACACAGTAGCTTTTCTGACTTTTAATTTGACTTTTATTTTACAGGATCAATAAAGTTTTCCAACGACCTCCGAGAAACGAAACCAGAATCCGAACATCTTTATTGATCCCGTGGGAAACGGCTTATGTTACAACTGCATAGACGGATCCACTAGTAGACGAGATTGTGTAACAAATCAGAAAAAGTCAAATATATTGAATTAATTTCAGAAAAACCATTATGTTACTCTGAAGAAGCTGCATATTATAAGAAAACTCCTTTTAACGCTACGTTCTGTGTAAATCATCTCTGTTTGGTGTGCAAACTGCAGCGTAAACATTATTCTTCAAAGCTAAGTGATGAACTTCAATAAGGTAAAGATAAAAGATAAAACAATCCTCCTGGTTTTACCTGCCTCTCCTTCTTCTCCATCAAAGCAAGTCTCAAATTCTAGTCCCAAACCGCAGCATAAAGGAATGGTGCAGGAGAGTCTGGCTCCAGGTTCCAGAGGCCCCCTTTGCAGACAGGTGCCAGGAAATGTGCAGGAAGGAGCCCAAATTGTGATGAAGCAGGAGTCCCTAATCTTGACTGGGCATGGAACGGGACAGTTCTTGCCCAGCCTGCACCTCCACAGGGACTGGTAACAGGAAAGGTAGGAGCGGTTTCCTCAGTGCCAAGCATGTGCCTCGTTTACCTCCCCAACAAGTAAGTTTCACCTGATGGTCTTTTCAAAAATACAAGGAACCTTCAGATAAAGAGCAAATGCTCTTGCAAGAACATCCCCCTTAAAATAATGGCTCCATCTGAGGGTTTGTTTGGAGAACCAAAAAGGGTTCTTCTAAAGCATCATGCAAAGAACACTTCCTGAAACCCTTTCCTTGAAGCTCCTGATTGACAGCAGCAAGACGACGACTGCCGTCCACTCACCCTCCTGCATCCTCCGACGGCAGGTGAACCAAAGGCCTCTGATGGACGTTTCTGGCACAGTCCTGATATCAGCAACACTGGCACCATTTCCTGGCACCATGTATCCTTGCTCCCGTTCAAACACACACGAACACACACACACACACACACACACACACACACACACACACACACACACACACACACAGCACCTCACTCACATAAAACCACTTTGCTATTTTCTTATACTCCCCGGATTACAAGGCTGAACAATTATCCCCAGCAAATGTTGAATTAAAACAAAATTCTACACATCCCTCCCAAAGCAGCTTTTTAATTTGGGATTTTTTAATGTTTGCTTTCTGAAATTCAGTAATGGATTCATTTTGAAATGTGCGCCCAAGTGTGAATATTTTTACTTATATATTTGAAATAGATCTGATCATTTTTCATCAAAAATAACGAAGGTGAAGGCTGCGACTTTTAGGCCTTCGTCTCATTTGCGCAACACTTTTACATGAGAGGGAAGCAAACTCATTCTCTTATAATAAAGCCTCAGATTGTCTTCGCAGTAAGAGTGATGAAATTAAGCGATTACACTCACAAGAGAGATGATTTATGGCACGTTTCAGGAAATCTGAGCTCTGCTAAACGAGATGGCTTGTTCCTTAGGATAAAAGCCTTTTTTTAAAGCAACAGTTTCTACTGTGCGCATTCCTCCTCCTCCTCCTCCCTCTCCCTCTCCTCCTCCTCCTCCTCCTCCTCAGAGATATTTATATTATACATTTTTAAAAACGCATGCATTATTCATGTGCCACACTGTCTAACCATTAACACAGTGACAGCCTTACACCTGGGTACCTATCTGCAACACTGCGGCTTTCATTTTATCAAATGTTATCAAAGTTTACTCACATTAAAACTGAGATGGGGATAAAAACAAACATTTAAACAGCCTGGACACTACATAAATAAAAATAAATCAAAGAAAAGTGCAACTACTGTGCAAAACAGTGAAAATATTAGAATATCTTGAGCTGAACTAGGCAGCGGAGACTCAAAAGGCCATCTTTAGCAGAGCTGCTGATCTCCATGTGTGTGTGTGTGTGTGTGTGTGTGCGTGCCACTTGACGTGTGAACATCAGTGCCTTCATTTGCAGCCCGGGCCTGGCATCCCTCTGTCCTTAAAAGTTGATAATGTGTTAATTAAATCACTGGCAGACGTGGCGTCTGATACGTGTTCTCTGCACGCGAAAACCCCATTCCTCCTCTTTTTGTCTGCTTTTTGACTTCAGTCTTCTTTCCCCTTTTTTTGAGGGGTGGCTTTTTCCCCCTCTATTCTTTTTTTGGCAGCGGGCAGAGTCTATTTCTAAGTGTGCATGCTAAATTTTTTATGCGAAATGGGGCCGGGCCTGCACTCTCTCCTTTTCTCCTGCGCAATGATTTATCGCCCAAAAAGACCAGAGAACTAATTAACAGAGTAATTAATTAATATGAATTTGCATATTTGCATTTGCAATTAGTGCAGTCAAGTGATTAGTCTGAAATGGGAAGTTTGACTCATCAGATGTTGGTGTGTGTACTGGACCAGAAAGCCAGTCACCAGCTGAGGCATGGGGGGGATTTATGATGTTGTTGTTGTTGTTGTTGTTGTTGTTGTTGTTGCTGTTGTTGTTATGCATGGATTTTTTAGCAATGAATGTGTATTTTTGTGTGTATTGAATGCAAATCCGTCACGTTTTTTGCACCAGTGCGCTAAACAGGTATGTCTTGATTCAATTACATCCTTTTTACTCTTTGTTCAAGGTTTTATGTCAGGTAAAACATTAAAATAATCACAAACAATAATTGTTTGCTTGTTTTTTTTTTCTTTTTTTGCCGTCTACACACAATTTGACATTTTCGGACTGCCTTTCAAATCTGAACGGGAAAGCACCTGGGGCATTTTCAGGAACTCGCTCTCTGATGTGAATAATAAATAAGAGGGGTAGTTTGTGTGTGTGTGTGTGTGTGTGTGTGTGTGTGTGTGTGTGTGTGACAGGAGCTTTCACTGATAATGGAATGTATGGATGTCATGTCTCAGCATGGAAAGAGTCACAGTTCTGGCCAATTACTGCTACAAGAAATGGCCAGATGCACAAGTCACCAAGGCCATCAGACCAAAATCTGTCTCTCTCTCTCTCTCTCTCTCTCTCTCTCTCTCTCTCTCTCTCTCTCTGAACAAACTGTCTATTGAGTTTCTCTCTCTCTCTCCCTTTTCCACCCCCACTCTCCTTCGACCCTTCACACATGCTGTGAAGAAGTTAAAAAGAATTTCAGATGGGACGACTCAGAGGTTTGGGTGTAATCCTGATCATTACCAAGCTCAAAACCATAGGCTGGATCAACAGACACACAAGACACCATCACTCTCTCGTCTCTGTCCACTTTCCTTGTCCTCTCTGTGTCTGATCCGCTTGTCTTCACCCTGATTTTCAACTCAGAGTCCATTCTGCACAGTCTTGACTGGGAGAATCAGCACCAAGCTCAGCCAGTTGGCAAACGCCCTTGATGGGTTTGACCCAGAAGACAAGATCCATCAATCATCCGGCACTTGCTGTCAGTGAGGAATTGAACTGATTTGTTTTTATTTTTTAAAAACAACAACAATCTTTCAGCACACACACCAAAGGTCCTTTCACAAGATCTGGATGGTTCTTTAAGGAGCTGTTGTATAATTTAGTGTGGAGAACCCTGTTACACCTCCGTTCAGGGTTAGAACCATATGTCCGAGCCAAAGACCCATTAAGAACTTATAGTTTCTGAAAAGAAAAGACAAAAGGGTGAATAAATAAGTCCAATAAAATGTCTAATAGAGTAAAATGTTTTGCTTTCTATTGTAAAAAATATAATATGGCCTGCATTATTATTGTATTATAATATTATATTATAATTTTAATTAAAATGTTATATATTACGAATGATAATTTGTACGAATTAAAATGAATTATAATGAAACATTTTCAATGTCAATATATAGGTGCGTGTGTGAGATTTATTTATATTATGAAGTATATAATGGGATACACATATATGTATCCAATTACATATGATGTTATATATTTTATAACATCATCTTTTATGTCCGACACAGTTAAATATATTCTGATATGATTGCTCAGTTACATCACAGCATTTTTCCAAAACATGCCTTTACCCTCCACGTGATCAGGGCTGGTGTTTCTCGGTCGTTTCTGGGCTTTTTTATTATTATTGTGCCAGTGCTGCCCTGCTACAGGCATGCCAGATGATCAGGGAGGATCCCCCCTCCACCAACCACCCCCAAGGGACCCAATCACGTGACGGGGCCGCGGCCACGTGACGTCAGCGGCAGATGGCATGTAAACAGGCTGCAAACGGCACGCGCTACTCGCACAGCAAAGGCGGCGGCGGCGAGGCGCAGCACGCACACGCACACGCACACACACACACACACACAGACAGCCACGAGCAGCGTGGAGAGAGCTGAATACACCCTGGGACATGGAGACTGAGTTGACTTCAACCTCCCCGATAAAAAAGATCTCCAGGTACAGATAAACATATGTGTGTGTGTAAAAGTGTGTGTGTGGGGCCTAAAGATGGCAGGACGGGTGCGTTTGGATGTTGCATATTTAATTCTGATCACCTTTAAAAAGTGCTCACTGGGGTCCTCAAGGTCCGCCTCCCGTTGGCCATTTGGATCCAGCAGAGCTCAGAGGGACATTAGGTGTCTGACAGTTCAGCTCTAGGGTGTGTGTGTGTGTGTGTGTGTGTTGAGAGAGAGAGAGAGTGTGTGTTCAGGATGCCCCCTCCCATGGGATAGTCCAGTCTGAAAGTGGCAGGACGGGTGCATGTGTGTATTACTCTCTCTGGGCTGGCTGTTATTTTAAATGGGAGATGTGGTCCTTGGTGCCACCCTCGTGTTGGTCATTTGGTTGCTGCAGGGCTTAAAGGAACTGAGGTGCCACTGTGGTGTGTGTGTGTGTGTGTGTGTGTGGTGTGTGTGTGTGTGTGTGTGTGTGTGTGTGTGTGTGTGTGTGTGTGTGTGTGTGTGTGTGTGTGCGCCTGCTTCACCATGGCTGGTGATGAGCAGGAGCTCCTGTAAGAGTCACCCCCCTGTTTGTTTTCCAGCGATGCTGACTCTGCCCCTGGACGAGCCGGCGATGATGGACGCGCAGTTCGTGGCGAACTTCCCGACGGACGCCTTCAAGAAGGACCGACTGCACGACGACGAGTCGGAGCGGGACGAGGCGGACGAGGTGGAGGAGGACGAGGAGGAGGTGGAGGAGGACGCGGCGCGCCGGCGCGGGCCGCGCAAAAAGAAGACGCTGACCAAGGAGCGCATGGACCGCGTGAAGATGCGGCGCATGGAGGCCAACGCGCGCGAGAGGAACCGCATGCACGGCCTGAACAACGCGCTGGACAGCCTGCGCAAGGTGGTGCCCTGCTACTCCAAGACGCAGAAGCTGTCCAAGATCGAGACGCTGCGCCTCGCCAAGAACTACATCTGGGCGCTGTCCGAGATCCTGAGCACGGGCAAGCGGCCCGACCTGCTCAGCTTCGTCCACACGCTGTGCAAGGGCCTGTCCCAGCCCACCACCAACCTTGTGGCCGGATGCCTGCAGCTCAACGCGCGCAGCTTCGTGGGCGAGCCGGGTGCCGACGCGTCCTTCTCGGCGCCGTACGACGCAGTGTACGCGGCGTACCACGGCGCGGAGGAGGCCGGCGCGCCCTCGCTGAGCCATCCTCATCCCCACCATCCCCACCATCACCATCACCACCATCACCACCACCAGGACGGCGCCAAGGCGTTCCGGCCGTACGGCTACTACGAGGCTCTCTACGACAGCGCGTCGCCCGAGTGCGCGAGCCCGCCGTTCGAGAGCGCGCTCAGCCCGCCG